>NW_026844366.1:345914322-346146024 GCF_025583915.1 Anolis sagrei ordinatus | reverse complement strand
AGAGGGAGAGGACCAGATGAGATGGCCCAATCTCCGCCTTTGGTGGATAATGGAGAGGGAGAGAAGAGGGAAGATGTTAAAAAAAAGGGCAGGGAGTTTCAGAAAAACATCTACTTCTGCTTCATTGACTATTCTAAAGCCTTTGACTGTGTGGATCATAATAAATTGTGTCAATTTCTTGGTGGGATGGGCATACCAAGCCACCTTGTCTCTCTCCTGAGGAATCTGTACAAGGACCAAGTAGCAACAGTAAGAACTGACCATGGAACAACAGACTGGTTCAAGATTGGGAAAGGCGTACGGCAAGGCTGCATACTCTCACCCAACCTTTTTAACTTGTATGCAGAACACATCATGCGAGGATGTGCGGGGCTTGATGAATGCAAAGCTGGGGTGAAAATTGCTGGAAGAAACATTAACAACCTCAGATATGCAGATGACACCACTCTGATGGCCGAAAGCGAGGAGGAGCAGGAGGAGATGGAGATGGAGGAGGTGGAGAAGGAGGGGAAGGAGGAGGAAGGAGGAGGAGGGAGGAGGAGGAGAAGGAAGGAGGGGGAAGAGGAAGGAGGAGGAGGAAGAGGAAGGAGGAGGAGGAGGAGGAAGAGAGAGGAGGAGGAGGAAGAGAGAGGAGGAGGAGGAAGAGAGAGGAGGAGGAGGAAGAGGAAGGAGGAAGAGGAAGAGGAAAGAGGAAGAGGAAGGAGGAAAGGGAAAAGGAGGAGGAGGAAGATAAGGAGGAGAAGGAAAAGATGAGGGAGAAGGAAGAGAGAGAAAGAAAAGAAGAATAAAATGGGAAAGGTGAAGAAGGAGCACAAAGAAAAAGAAAGCCGGGTGGGTGTTTGTTTTTGGTTGCAGGTGTGGGTTGGGTTTTTGGTTGCAGCTAAACGTCAAAAAAAAAAAAAAAAAAAAAAAAACCAAAATTATTTAGAAATCATATGATTGACAACTGGAAAAAATAGAGGGAGAAACCGTGGACGGTGAGGCGATGGCCGTTTTTTTTCCCGTTTTCGTTTTTCCGCGTGGACAGACTTGCATTTGACACAGCCAGACTCAGACTTTGTATTCTAGGTGCAAAGATTACTGCAGAAGCAGACTGTGGCCAGGAAATCGGAAGACGCTTACTTCTTGGGAGGAGAGCAATGTCGATGCAGACTGGAGCCAGGAAATCAGAAGACGCTTACTTCTTGGGAGGAGAGCAATGTCCAGTCTCGATAAAATAGTGAAGAGTAGAGACATCAGACTTGCAACAAAGATCCGCCTAGTCAAGGCCATGGTATTCCCTGTAGTAACCTACGGATGTGAGAGCTGGACCTTAGGGAAGGCTGAGCAAAGGAAGATCGAATTGATTTAGAAAAAAGAAAAAATAGATCGAGCTTTGTTTCTTTTGAGCTTGTGTGTTTTGTTGGAAGGAAAGTTCTGGAGAGTCGCCTTGGACTGCGAGGAGAAAAATGGGACAGAGTAGGATGGAACGATCCAAGGAAAGCAAGAAGACCTTCAGAGAAGATCCAAACCAAAGTCCATCCTCCCAGGGAAAATAAAGCCCCACCCCCGCCCGACCCCCGACTGCTGCCCCCGACTGCTCACTGGAGGGGAAAGATGAAAAAGGGAAAAAAAAGGTATAGTAGAGGACAAAGTTTTTGAAGTACTTTGGCACATCATGAGAAAAAGAAGAGGAGGGACAGGGAAAGAAGGTGGCAAGAATGATGGAAGGAAAAAAGAGAAAGGGAAAAGGGGATATGGTTAAAGCCATTCCATGAGGCAAGAGAATTTTAGAGGGAAGACAAGTGATGCTGGGGAAAGTGGGGAAAGGCAAAAAGGAAAAGAGGAGATGGAACGACCATAGGCTAATAGATCCTCATGAAAAATACCGCATGTTTTAAATAAGTAAGAGGGGCACGACAAGGGCAAGACTGGCAAGCCCAAAGTAAGATGGATGGAGGATGCGACATCCTTGAAAGTAGTCGAACGGGGACCTCGACCAAGGGCAAGATGGATGGATGGCATCCTTGAAGTGACTGGACTGACCTTGAGCGAGCTGGGGGTGGTAACGGCCGACAGGGAGCTCTGGCGTGGGCTGGTCCATGAGGTCACGAAGAGTCGGAGACGACTGAACGAATGAACAACAAGCATTTTGCAAAACCAGTTGCTCTCATTGAAACTGTGTAGTAATGATGAGGTCATAGACCATATTTTAGTTCTTGGGGACCACTGGTGGTCCATGGACCACAGGTTGGGAACCACTGCCCTAGAGGGCGCAGGGATCTTTCTGAATATTTTTTTTAAAATTAAACAATATTTGGGGAGGTGGGAGTGTGACCCTTCAATATCCTGTGAGAAGTTTATGTGTCTCTCATGCCACAGATAATGCTCACCTTGGCTCATGAGGAGAAAACTTGCTACTTTTTTATTTTAAATTTGAATTATTACATTTGGCCCGGCTATAGGTTTTTAAATGCTGTATGTTGTGATATGTTATTATTATTGCTTATTGTGTGTTTTCTGTTTTGAGTTTATTTTAACTGTTTTGTATTGATTATTGTTATTGCTTTTATTAATGTGCTGTGGGTTTGGCCTCATGTAAGCCGCACCGAGACCCTTGGGGAGATGGTAGTGGGGTACAAATAAAGTTTTATTTTTATTATTATTACTTGCTGGTAGATCTTAAAATGCTTGAAATCAGCAAAGCTTATTTTTTTAGTTATACATTTCTACTTTTAACGTTTCCTTTTTAGTTTCCTCTTTAGCCTCTGGATTTGCAGGTCCTTCATCAGATCAGACGTCTCTTCCATTCTAGACAATATAATTCTCCACTTTAACTGCCACAGACAATTATGGCATTCCACTTTAGTTGCTCTATTGAATAAAGGAATGGGATCTGTAGTTTTGTGAGCCATTTAAAATATATAGGGCTGGGCTTTAGCACAGCTGGTTAATCACTAGCAGCAACAGATCTTTCCCAACTGAAAGGTTGGCAGTTTGAGCCTGGGTTGGGGTGAGCACTCGACCTTTAGCCTAGCTTACTGTTAACCTAAGCAGTTCGAAAACAGTTGTGAGCTGTGAGTAGAGAAATTAGGCACTGCTTAAGTGGGGAGGTATTTTATGGCACCATAAAAAAGCCAGAAGGGCAAAGGCTCTTTATCATAAAGGATGGAGTGATAGCACCCCCTTGTGGCCAGAATTGAGCATAACCTCCAGGACGCCGAAGTTGGAAAAATGTCTCTCTCTCCTGTCTGTCCTGCATTGAAGGTTTGCTGTGTATGTGTTCTGTGATCTGCCTCAAGTCCCCTTCGGGGCGAGAATGGTGGAATATAAATGCTGAAAATAAATAAATAAAATTCTCAGACAGAGAGCTCTAATACCTCACTAAACTACTAAAGTCCCAGAATTCTGTAGAATGTAGCCATGGCGGTTTTAAAGATATCTACTCTATATACCTGTCTAGAAGTCAACCTCATGTACTGTATAAGTTGAGTGCAAGTTTTGGGGCCAAAGTTATGGGTTTTGTTTTGACTCGTGGATAAAACTTTGGGGCGTTTAACTGTATTCCAACAGATCGGGAAAGTTCCAGGTTGGGGAAGGCTGTTGTTGGCCATGGGGATGTCAAAGGGGTGGGAGACAACACATTCCCCAGATCACACCACTTACATGGTAAGGTTTCTGCTCGGTTCTTTTGGATCATTATGCAGAGCTGTAGCACCAATTGAGGGGCGCTCTCGAGGAAAGTCTCCAGGAGGCGCAGCATGTTGACGTCTGCATACTCGTACATCATAGCCCAATAAAAGCGCCGCTGGTGTTCCTTTTGTCTCTGGCTTTGGATCCCCAGGTACATTGTTCGGATATACCTGCAGGCAAGGAAGAAACATCAGGCAGCTGTGAGCGGATAGCCGGACCAGGTTGCAAAGGACATTCATTCATTCATAGACACATCAAAGAGCAGTCAAGGTGTGATTAACGAAGAACATCTAGCCTAGGAGAGGTGCTGCAGTTTGCTTTTGCCTGAGCCCATTGGGGAGGCAGATTCTGCCCTCTTTTTCTGGTTTCTCCCTGCTGTTAATTGTTTTTGTTTTGCACTCACGGCCCTTCCACACAGGCCACAAACCTAGTTCAAAGCAGATATTGCAGATTATTGTGGATTATCTACCTTCATATTCTGGGTTATATGGTTGTGTGGAAGGGCCTAAAATGGACTCTCCCCAGCTCAAGTGTTTACATGAAAAATACAGTGAGACTCCCATATACAAGGAGGACACATTCCCAGGAAGACTGGATATGTAAAACTGCAGGTATGACCAAACATCATTAAATTACCTTACTCCCAGCATACAACAACAACAACATCCTCATCTGCTGCAAGAAGATCACACAGACAGACTACAAGCAGAGGCATAACACCATTGTTCAGAAGATTAATTGGAACCTGTGCCGCAAATACCATCTGCCTGAGACAAAGAACTGGTGGGATCACAAGCTGGAAAATATTACAGAGAATGAACACATCAAGCTATTCTGGGACTTCCAAATTCAGACTGACAGAGTTTTGGAGCACAATACTCCTGACCTCACGATCATGAAAAAAAACCAAGTATGGATAGTCGATGTTGCAATCCCAGGCGACAGCAGGATTGAAGAGAAACAATTGGAAATGCTGACACAATATGAGGATTTCAAGATCGAACTGCAAAGGCTCTGGAACAAGCCAGTCAAGGTGGTCCCAGTGGTGATCGGCACACTGGGTGCAGTGCCAAAAGACCTTGGCCTGCACTTAAACACAATAGGCGCTGACAAAATTACGATCTGTCAGCTACAAAAGGCCACCCTTCTGGGATCACACATCACACAGTCCTAGGCACTTGGGAAGTGTCCGGTGTGAGACCCAATACAACAGTCAATACATCTTGTTTGCTGTGTAGATCTTGTTTGCTGTGTACTAATCTTGTTATGTTTCAAATAATAATAATTTATTTATAGACTGCCTTCTCTCCTCAAGGTGCATTGGTGGACTTATAGCAGTGGTTCCCAACCTTTTTTTTTTTTTTACCAGGGACCACTTTGACCAGGGACCACTCTCCAACATTAGTACCAAAAGGGGCAGGACTGGTCAGTTCTGCAGAAAGGAGCAGAAATAAAATAAACAAATAAAGACGAAGGAGGTTCGTGGACCGGATTTTCGTTCTCACGGCCCACTGTTGGACCATGGCCTACAGGTTGAGAATCACCGATTTATAGATTCTTGGAGATGTATCCTTTCTAGGAGGTTGCTAGGTTATCCAATGGTAACTTCTGGGATATTTTATTTATTTATTTACATCACTTTTATCCCGCCCATATCAGCCCAAAGGCGACTCAGGGCGGAGTACAAATCGGCACAATTAGATGCCATATAAAAATACCTACATCGGTTAAAAGCAAAAAAATCACATTATAATACATTTAAAAACCGTAAAAGCAATAACAATAAAAATTATAAAAACTATGTCTTCTTGTTCAAATCCTCAAGTGTTCCATCATCTTAGCTGTTCCTAGTTCATATTCCAATTTGAGTTTATCTGGTCATGCTGAAGTTCCAAATGCTTGCTCAAAGTCCCAGGTTTTCACTCTTTTTCAAAGTATATCATAAAACTGCCCTAGTTCACGTTTTCTTAAACCTTTTTCACTCATGGCTTCTTTCCACTTGACAA
This sequence comes from Anolis sagrei ordinatus, assembly GCF_025583915.1. NCBI lineage: Eukaryota > Metazoa > Chordata > Lepidosauria > Squamata > Anolidae > Anolis > Anolis sagrei. The sequence goes on along the minus strand of NW_026844366.1, from coordinate 346,140,346 downwards.
TTTTTACCTTACCCCAGGTATATAAGTAAATAAAATAGATACAACAACCAAACATTTACTGATAATAAATCAGCATTTGCAAGGCTTGCAAAACAGGCTGATTTCTCTTTTTGTGGCGTATAGCTGAAGCACTTTCTGCAGACTCTTCTGTAAACACTGCATGTTGGAGCTAACAGAATTGTTTAAATAGGTGGTGTTAAGAAACTTTTTACTGTTGCCACATTTTTGTGACCTCAACATTGAGTTAAGGAGACCTCATTTGGGGTGGAGAGTGAAAAAAGTTTGAAATGTGGTATGTTCTACACTTCCAAACAGACAAATCAATGGGTCCTAAAGCAAATCAAACCCATCCTCTTCTTAGAAGCCAAGAGGACTAAACTGATGCTATCATACTTTGGACACATCATGAGATGATTTGACTCACAGGAAAAGATGATAATGCTAAGTAAAATGGAAGATAGTAGGACACGAGGATATTACAGATTGCTTGATAAGAAAGCATGGTCCTTCCTTTCCAAGACCTGAGTAGGGCTGCTGATTGACAGGGTATCTTTGAGGTCCAACTTGGCAGTGTGCACAGGGGCGGCTCATCCATTACGCAAAGTAAGTGGTTGCGGTACATTTTTTTTGCCAGGGGTGCAGAGGCGCCTCTGTAAATGCCCCCTCGACCGCCACTTGAGGAGTGCCCCTCGGCTCACAACAACCCTAGCAGTTTGGGGGGAGCCTCGGCTTCCTTGCCTCGCTGCCGGGCGATCCTCTTCCCGAAGGGGCCAGGCCCTTGAGCCTTGCCTAGCCCCTTCTTATTCCTGCTCCACCTGGCTGCCGGGTGTGCGTGCAGAGCCAGAGCTCAATCGTTCTCTGCGTTTGATCACTTTCCCATGACCAGCTCCCTTTCCTGAGCCCCCGGCGCTTCACCCACCTTGCGCTCCTCTCCTCAATCCGCGGGTGGACCAAGGGGCGGAGCCGGCGTGCCGCACTTGCTTCCTTGCCTGGCCCGCTTCGGGTCCGGAGGCGTGCCTGAAGACCCCGGTGTGTGCACCAAAAGTCGCCTCTTCTTCTGACTTTCTCCTCAGCCATTGGGACCAAGAGAGAGAGAGAGAGTGCGAGCGCCCCTCCAGAGATGCCCACCTTTCCTGAAGGTAGGCACAAAAACAAAGGAGGGAGCGGAGGTGGGAGATACCTCCAGCCAGAGGGTCTCTCTCTCTCTCTTGGAACAACCAAGTTTTCAAGCTCTTCCTAAAAACTGCCAAGGTGGGGGCTTGCCTATGTTCTCTGGGGAGCGGATTCCAAAGTCGAGGGGCCACCACAGAGAAGGCCCTCTCCCTCGTCCCCACAAGTCGCACTTGTGACTTGTCCCCTTGGTATGTCTACTTTCTTGGGTTTGTGTTTTCATCCATGAAGTACTGGATAGCAGGTTTCAGAAATAGAGATTTAGGTGATAAGGGGAAAAGTATCTGAGTCTGGTAATGACTCAGATCTGCCACAAGGTGGTGGTCTGATCTAATGATAGCAAAGTATGAAAACAGAAAGATCTGCCTGTTCCATTTCTCTTTCAAGCCATACCATATTTTGGAGGCACTGGATTACTTCATTCAAGTTGTAGTGGGTGCCTCTGTGCCTATTACTCTGATGTGCATTTTTGGTGCCTCTTTGTTTACTATATCTCTATCTATCTCTATCTCTATCTTTATATATCTCACTCCCTGCTTCTGTTGCAGATAAGACATCAGGTTTTTTTGAAATGAATTGTACAGTCAACCCTTCACGTTCGTTGCAGTTAGGGACACAGGACCCTAGTGAAAGTGAACAACTGCAGGAAATGGGATTCTACCTAAACAATAGGAAGAAATTATGATGGTTGCAGCTGTTTGATGGTGGAATATACCATTGTCTGGGAGTGTGGTGGAATCCCTTCCTCTGGAAGAATCTGGATGGACATCTGTTGGGAGTGCTTTCATAGTGTGTTCCTGTTGGAAATAGCAACCTTCTACAAGCCTCCTATACTAATTATTTGTTATGTATATAATCCAGATTGCTGACTATATTGTATATGTGTGTGTTGGTATGCAGTTTCCCCTTAACTCTGTGTTATCTGAGTCTGTGGGTGGGACTGCAGACCATGCGATCAGATCTGGGACTATTCAGACTGAAACTCCATTTTAGAAGTCAGTGTTGTATTGTCCGTGTTTAGAGTGTGTTCAGTTATGTACTTGAGTTCTATATTGTATGCAACAGAGAAGAGATTGCAATAGAATGCCTTAGAGCAGTGTTTCTTAACCTGGGGGTCGGGACCACCAGAGGGGTCATGAGGGGGTGTCAGAGGGGTTGCCAAAGACCATCAGAAAACATAGTATTTTCTGTTGGTCATGGGGGTTCTGTGTGGGATGTTTGGCCCAATTCTATCATTGGTGAGATTCAGAATGCTCTTTGATTGTAGGTGAACTATACATCCCAGCTCTGGCACTCTCTCCCATTGGAGATTAGAACTGCCCCTTCCCTCCTGACCTTTAGAAAGTTGGTGAAAACCTGGCTTTTGGAATCTGGCATTTGATGAGTGAGGCAATGACTTTTGACCACACAGACGGATGGGGATGAATAGTGATTTTTATGCTAACGACTTGGCTTTATATAATTATATGATAGTACTTTAATGTGTTTATATTAGTGTATTATTGATGTGATGTTTTTAAACTATTGTGTATGAGCCCCTTTGTTGTAAACCGGCCTGAGTCCCTCGTTGGAAGTGAGAAGACCGGTATATAAAAGTTCTAAAATAAATTAATTAATAAAGAAACTACAACTCCTAAATGTCACGGTCTATTTTCCCCAAACCCCACCAGTGTTTGCATTTGGGCATATTGAGTATTTGTGCCAAGTTTGGTCCAGATCCATTTTTGTTTGGGTCCACAATGCTCTCTGGATGTTGGTGAACTACAACTCCAAAACTCAAGGTCAATGCCCACCAAACCCTTCCAGCATTTTCTGTTGGTCATGGGAGTTCTGTGTGCCAAGTTTGGTTCAATTCCATCGTTAGTGGAGTTCAGAATGCTCTTTGATTGTAGGTGAACTATAAATCCCAGCAACTACAACTCCCAAATGACAAAATTAACTTTCCTCTCCTAATCCCACAAGTATTCAAATTTGGGTGTATCAAGTATTTGTGCCAAATTTGGTGCAGTGAATGAATATACGTCCTGCATATTAGATATTTACATTATTTTTCATAACAGTAGCAACATTGCAGTTATGAAGTAGCAACGAAAATAATGTTATGGTTGGGTGTCACCACAACATGAGGAACTGTATTAAGGGGTCACGGCATTAGGAAGGTTGAGAAACGCTGCTTTAGGGCACTAGCAAACTTGAAATGAATCATAGAATCATAGAATCAAAGAGTTGGAAGAGACCTCATGGGCCATCCAGTCCAACCCCCTGCCAAGAAGCAGGAATATTCTCCTAAGCACCCCTGACAGATGGCCATCCAGCCTCTGTTTAAAAGCTCCAAAGAAGGAGCCTCCACCACACTCCGGGGCAGAGAGTTCCACTGCTGAACGGCTCTCACAGTCAGGAAGTTCTTCCTCATGTTCAGATGGAATCTCCTCTCTTGTACTTTGAAGCCATTGTTCCGCGTCCTAGTCTCCAAGGAAGCAGAAAACAAGCTTGCTCCCTCCTCCCTGTGGCTTCCTCTCACATATTTATACATGGCTATCATATCTCCTCTCAGCCTTCTCTTCTTCAGGCTAAACATGCCCAGCTCCTTAAGCCGCTCTTCATAGGGCTTGTTCTCCAGACCCTTTATCATTTTAGTCTGATCAGCAATGTACCTGTATGCTGAATACATGAAGTTTGTAAGTAAACCAACTATGTTTCTTAATGAAAATGACATATTTTTGTCTGTTGATAGCATGATTTAGAAACAATATGTTTTAAGGGAGAGTAGATGTTTAGGGACAACTGAAATAACACTTCTGAAGATCTGTTATGTATTTTGTGCATTGGCATAATCTTTGTTCCTAACAGTTCAGGGAGATAACCAGGTACATCAGTCTACCATCTGAGAAACCTACATTGTCCTGCATGACTGCTAGTGCATATATATCACTATGGAAAAGATTCACTCAAACGGGTTTTTAGCTCTTCGTGGGAAGATCATACTTTTCAAAAGGTTATGATAATTCCAAATGGTGTGAATGCTAATGAATCTCGAAAAGGTCACGTTTCCAAAAGATTATCCAATCTCAATAAAATAGTAAAGAGCAGAGACATCACACTGGCAACAAAGATCCGCTAGTCAAAGCCATGGTATTCCCTGTAGTAACCTACGGATGTGAGAGCTGGACCTGAGGGAAGGCTGAGCGAAGGAAGATCGATGCTTTTGAGCTGTGGTGTTGGAGGAAAGTGCTGAGAGTGCCTTGGACTGCGAGAAGATCCAACCAGTCCATCCTCCAGGAAATAAAGCCCGACTGCTCACTGGAGGGAAGGAGACTAGAGACAAAGTTGAAGTACTTTGGCCACATCATGAGGAGACAGCAAAGCCTAGAGAAGACAATGATGCTGGGGAAAGTGGAAGGTAAAAGGAAGAGGGGCCGACCAAGGGCAAGATGGATGGATGGCATCCTTGAAGTGACTGGACTGACCTTGAAGGAGCTGGGGGTGGTGACGGCCGACAGGGAAGCTCTGGCGTGGGCTGGTCCATGAGGTCACGAAGAGTTGGAGACGACTGAACGAATGAACAACAACATGTGTCCAAAAGGCTATGGAGATTCTGGTTTTCCACAGTGGGTTTGGAATGGATGTCCTTTGGGGTCTCCTCCAACTCTATGATTCTGTGAAAAAGTGGGACGCGGGTATATTTCATTGGAAAACAGAAATAGCATTGAGCTCCGTGGCTTTTTGTCTTTCTAGGCTTTCCCTGAGAAGTTTCTCCACAAGAGCTGGGGGGTGAAAAAAAAAGCCTGAACTAATTATGAGACGAACCATGGGGAATGTGCACATCATCCGTCTCCTAGCAACTATAGTACCGTAGCTCTCAAACAAAGCCGAAGACATTAATTTTCGGAAGCGAGGAAAGGCCCTTAGAAGCCGCCAGGCAAAAAAACCCAAAAAAAACAAGAGATGGACGTCAAAAACCATACAAGACAGCACTACTAAGGCGACGAGTCCTCAGAGGATAACACTGCTTGGAGTAAGGAAAGAGGTGAGATGGAATGTGGGGCGAGTAAGGAAAGAGGTGCCACTGTATATACCAGGCGTGGGCAAACTTCAGCCCTCCAGGTGTTTTGGACTCCAACTCCCACAATTCCTTACAGCCTCAGGACCTCTTTAGGAATTGTGGGAGTTGGAGTCCAAAACACCTGGAGGGCCGAAGTTTGCCCACACCTGGTATATACTCATATATCAGTTGACTTCATGGACAAGTTGAGGGCTTGTCCATGAAGACAGATTGATTACTGCAACGCGCTCTACGTGGGGTTGCCCTTGAAGACTGCCCGGAAGCTTCAGATGGTCCAGCACTCGGCAGCCAGGTTGCTAACGGGAGCGGCACTCAGGGAGCATACCACTCCTCTGTTGAGCCAGCTCCACTGGCTGCCAATCCGCTACCGGGCACAATTCAAGGTGCTGGCTTTAGCCTATAAAGCCCTAAACGGTTCTGGCCCCACTTACCTCTCCGAACGCATCTCCACCTATGAACCGACTAGAACATTAAGATCGTCTGGGGAGGCCCTGCTCTCGATCCCGCCTGCGTCACAGGCGCGCTTGGCGGGGACGAGAGACAGGGCCTTCTCAGTGGTGGCCCCTCGGCTATGGAATGCCTTGCCGGCAGACATCAGACAGGCACCTTCGTTGCTGACGTTTCGGAGAATGGTCAAGACCTGGCTTTATGAACAAGCGTTTGGCTAAGCAAGGCAACTAATCAAGGAAGACGGTAAATGGAACATAGGAACGGCACAACGACTATGAGAACGGATCTGATTTCAACTGAGGCGTTATATATGTTGTTTGTTGATTTGTCCTGTCTGATTGTTAATTGTTGTGGATCGACGTCGTCGATCCTGTTGTTGTATTGTTGTGTTTTAATTGCACTGTAAACCGCATTGAGTCGCCTGTTAAGGGCTGAAAAATGCGGTATAAAAATGAAGCAAATAAATAAATAAATAAATAAATAAAAATTTCAAGACAGTGCTCTCGCCCTGAGATTTCTCCCCTTATCCTGAGGATCTGAGACAAGAGGAACCCTAATGCTAACATATTTCTACGACTTCCTGTGCTAACCCATCCTCAGTGTTGAAGAAGAACCATTCTAAAAAAAAATAATTCTGCCTCTGTTTGCACTCGGGTTAATTAATGGCTGATTAACTCCACTTAGCTCGCGTGTTTCTAAATGTTAGCTAACCTGGTTCCTCAGCAGTTTGCAGTAAATGGCAAATGTTCGTGTCCTGGAACAAATGTTTGCGGAGTGTCTAGACTCGGCTTGACAAATGTGTTGGTAAACTCGACCGGATTGCTGGGCAATCAATAGACAAGGAAAAACTTCGAGAGAAGCTTGAGCCAGATGTGAAAGTGAAAACAGAACTCGATCTTCCAATACCTTGAAACATAGCTTCACTTCTTGGTAGAACCTGGAGCCCAGGAAAGTTACTATTTTGGTTTATACCTTTCAGAATCTCCTATGCTGGCCACGTAAGCTAGAAGTTTCCTGGAGTATCATGTTTTCTATCAATTGGACTTGTGCGCAGATCTGTTTTCCTCTGTACCTTGGGTACCTTCAGGAGCACATAACAGTAAGGGCCCTCCCTGTATGAAAACCTCGATCTTCCAATACCTTGAAACATAGCTTCACTTCTTGGTTGAGCCTGGAGCCCAGGATAGTTACTTTTTTTGGTTTATAACTCCCAGAATCTCCCATGCAGGCCATGTAAACTAGGAGTATAAAGAAGTGTAAGATATCAGTCTCGCCACTGGCACCACTGTAACGAAATGCGTGTTATCTAACACCAAGTATCCCACAGCTGAACACCAATGTAAAGGAGTATATGTAATATCACACTACTGGACACTAGTATGGTAACAAGATGATGTTAGATGTGTGTAATGGTAGAGTGAACACTGCTTCAGTCTTCTTATGGTTTAATGCTGCCACCAACCCAAGCTGCCTTAGGATTTTTGAAGTGAGCTTCTGAGGTAAACTTTTCCCTTCTCTGCCAACACAGCTCTCCCCTTAGCTCCCAAAATGACTGCTTGGATAAGAAATCTTTTTGTGGTATTAGGATGTTAAAGAGGCTGTAATTATCACAAAGGATTACTGATAGATTGAGTAATGTTTGAGACCTTTTTGAAAGTTAAATAGAAAAAGATTTATTTATAAAAACAGACAACTAACTTCTTCTGAGAGGCACAAAACGCTTGACTTGTTACAAAAGAGTACTATAGCTTGATGGTTGCATGCAAAGAGTTTCTTCACTTAGTTACATACAGAGCTAATCAAACAGATATAACTGCTTGTTACAAAAAATCCCTCACTCTACTTCAGAGAAATAGCAATGAGTTTCTGACTAACCTATCCTAGGTAGTCCCCTGAGTTATCAGCTAACTCTCCCAGAGTTCTTACTGCTAACTAACTCAGTCTAGAGAGCGAATCCCTTGTGCTATCTCCCACAAGAAATCAGGTTGCTGCCTGATCCTTCCTGTCAGTTAATCAGCCCTGCCTGACACAGACGCTCTCTCTCTAAAAACCCAATTTCAAAAACACTTCTTCCACCAGCTCCCAACTCTCTTCTTCTCAGAAGCTGAAATCTTTTCCCTCCTAAGACTTGGCTCCTCCCATCTGCTCTAGCCGATCCCAGGAGACCTCAAACTCCTCCCATCTTCTAGCTATTCCCACTCAAGATGGCTGCATCCCTGGCATACACTCTCAAAATGGAGTTTTGCCCTACTGTTATCCAGGCTTCCTTTTTTGGCCTACTAGGTAAGATTCACTACAAGGAGTTTCCTGGAGTATCATGTGTTCTATCAATTGGACTTGTGCGCAGATCTGTTTTCCTCTGTCCATTCGGTACCTTTGGGAGCACATAATGCGAAGGGCCCTCCCTGTACCAAAACCTGCCCAACCCAAAAGCAAGCGGGAGCAAACAAAAAGAAAATCCTCATTTCCTGAAAGCTACTACAAGTTACCTCTCTTCTAGAACAGAGAGTAGAAAAAGCTGTAAGGAAGGATTAAATCCAAAGCGGAAAGGACATTGAAGCGTGCCAGGAAAAAAGAGGGTTTTTTAAAGGAAGCCCAGGGAGGATAGCTCCAGGAGGTCATCACTCTTCCTTACCTAGAAGTGGAGAAGCCTCCTTAAAATGCCTTGGAAAAAGTGTGTGGCATGGTGCAGGCCCAGGAGAGAAAATATGCGCACCAGTGCCTGCAACGCCTCTCCTCTAGAGTAGAAAAGGAAGGGGCCTGAGGCTGTGAGGAATGGTGGGAGTTGGAATCCAAATCACCTGGAGGGCTGAAATTTGCCCATGCCTGGTATATACTCATGTATAACTTGACTTCATGGGCAAATTGAGGGCTGTTTTCCTGCCAGCCTTAAAGCACGTGCGCCTATCTTCACCACTGTCTCCTCTAGAGTAGAAACAGCTCTAAGAAGCCTCCTATAAATGCCTTGGAAAAAGTGTGTGGCATGGCACCTGGGAGGGAAAGCTCACGCGCTTGCATGCAGTGCCCCTTCTCTAGAGTAGAAACTGGTAAGAAGTCTCCTTAAAGCACACACACCTGCCTGCAGCACCATCTCCTCTAGAGTAGAAATAGCTTTAAGAAGCCTCCTGTAAATGCCTTGGAAACAGTGTGGCATGGTGCAGACCTGGAAGAGAAAGCACGCGTGCCTGCATGTAACTCCTCTTCTCTAGAGTAGAAACAGGTAAGAAGTCTCCTTAAAGCACACATGCCTGCCTGCAGCGCAGTCTCCTCTAAAGTAAAAGCAGCTTTAAATGCCTTGGAAATAGTGTGTGGTTGTGGTGCCCGGAAGAGAAAGTGCACACGCCTTCCTGCAGCGCCTCTTCTCTGGAGTAGAAAGAGGTAAGAAGTCTCCTTAAAGTGCATACGCCTGCCTGCAACATTATCTCCTCTAGAGTAGAAACAGCTTTAAGAAGCCTCTTTTTAATGCCTTGGAAAGAGTGTGTGGTATAGTGCAGGTCCAGGAGAGAAAGCACACGCGCCTTCCTACAGTGCCTCTCCTCTAGAGTAGAAACAGCTTAAATGCCTAAAATGACAGGAAGGGAAGCCTGGGAAGCTCCCCTCCCATAATGGGCTAGATAGGAAACAAATTTTTGGCACCCCAGACCAAAACCTAAATTTGGGAGGCTCCCGAAAAATGGATCAGGACTCGCACTGAAATCTGAGACACCGAAATGGATCACGGTTTACCCAGAATAAACAAGGAGATATACTATTAAAATCACATGAGAGGGAAAGGCAAAGTGACCAATGGAATATGAACACAATGGTCCTTGGTATCTCCTGCATATGGTTCCAGTTCCCCGTGGATACCAAAATCTGTGTACACTTAAGTCCTGTTATAAACAGTGGTACAGTGGAACCTCGACTTAAGCATATTCCAGCTTAAGAGCATTTTAAGTTAAGAATAGTTGCTCAACCCAAGTTTTGCTTTGACATACGAGCAGCATTTTGAGTTAAGAGCGAGTGCCAGGAGGAGCCTCGGTGTGATAATCCAGGGCTTTAGGGCTTCAAGGGAGCAGCCTCCATGCCTTGTGCTCATGTCTGCTTTGGGAGATTGCTGTCCACTTTTCTCTTGTCCACTTTGAGAAACTTTGGGTTAGTTGATTTGGTGTGGTTTTTATTCTTGGTATGTTTGGCTTCATGAAGAGAGAGAGAGGGGGAAAGAGAGCAAGAGAAGGAGGGAGGCTAGAATGAGAGTTCAATATAAAGAAAGGAATTCTCCTGCCTCTGCGCTTTGGGCTTCCTTGCCAGAAATTTGTGCTTCTACCGTTTTAAAGTTGATCTTTCTTTTTTGATTGTTTGATATGATGTGCATTTATACATATTTTTATTTATAAAGTACATTGTCTTATTAAACTACCTATGACAAAGGAGCCCGCAGTGGCACAGTGGGTTAAACCCCTATGCCGGCAGGACTGAAGACCGACAGGTCACAGGTTCGAATCCGGGAAGAGGCGGATGAGCTCCCTCTACGAGCTCCAGCTCCTCATACGGGGACATGAGAGAAGCCTCCCACAAGGATGATAAACCATCAAATCATCCGGGTGTCATCTGGGCAACGCCCTTGCAGACGGCCAATTCTCTCACACCAGAAGCGACTTGCAGTTTCTCAAGTCTCTCCTGACATGACAAAACAAACAAACAAACAAAAAACCTATAACAAAAAATGGGGAAGGGGAAGGGGGAACCGATTCATATAATTTCAATACAAAAGATTCTTTGAGATAAGAGTGATTTGATTCAAGAGCTTGGTCACAGAACTAATCAAACTCTTAACTCAAGGTATCGCTGTATAGTGCAGTGGTCTCCCTTACATAAAAAAGCAAGTTCAAGGCTGACTTTGGGGGATTTTCAAAGTATTTTCAAGCCATGGATGGTTGGGTTTGTGGATACAGGGGACCCAAGCATGTATGAATTCTATGTGTGAATAGTTTTCCACACTTTCTGCAATGTGGCAATTGAAAAAATATATTGAGGAAGCTAATATTTTGTTGAGAGGACAATGTCCAAGAATCATAGAATAACAGAATTGGAAGAGACCACATGGGCCATCCAGTCCAACTCCCTGCCCTGCAGGAAAAACACAATCAAGGCACCCTTGACAGATGGCCACTCAGCCTCTGTTTAAAAGCCTCCAGGGAAGGAGCTTTCACAATAGAATCATAGAATCAAAAGAGACCTCATGGGCCATCCAGTCCAACCCCCTGCCAAGAAGCAGGAATATTGCATTCAAATCACCCCTGACAGATGGCCATCCAGCCTCTGCTTAAAAGCTTCCAAAGAAGGAGCCTCCACCACACTCCGGGGCAGAGAGTTCCACTGCTGAACGGTTCTCGCAGTCAGGAAGTTCTTCCTCGTGTTCAGATGGAATCTCCTCTCTTGTAGTTTGAAGCCATTGTTCCGCGTCCTAGTCTCCCAGGGAAGCAGAAAACAAGCTTGCTCCCTCCTCCCTGTGGCTTCCTCTCACATATTTATACATGGCTATCATGTCTCCTCTCAGCCTTCTCTTCTTCAGCTAAACATGCCCAGCTCTTTAAGCCGCTCCTCATAGGGCTTGTTCTCCAGACCCTTGATCATTTTAGTCACCCTCCTCTGGACACATTCCAGCTTGTCAATATCTCTCTTCAATTGTGGTGCCCAGAATTGGACACAATATTCTAGGTGTGGTCTAACCAAAGCAGAATAGAGGGGTAGCATGACTTCCCTAGATCTAGACACTATGCTCCTATTGATGCAGGCCAAAATCCCATTGGCTTTTTTTCCCGCCACATCACATTGTTGGCTCATGTTTAACTTGCTGTCCACAAGGACTCCAAGATCTTTTTCACACGTACTGCTCTCGAGCCAGCATTGTCCTCTGAATTCCCTGTAGCTATATTCTTGGGCACCTCCAACTTACCCAACTCATTGCCATGGCTGAATGAGGATTCAAGCCTTGGCTTCCCAGAATCTGAGTCCAACACTCAGCCAACTTCCTCTCTCTCTTCCTCTCTCGACTTTATATCTATGAACACAGACACCCCTAATTTTAAAAGATGAGTCTTGTGCAAACATGTTAGTATAGGTATAAAAAACTGCCACAAAGTCTGTATCATCGCTACCATCACCCACACACCCACAACACACAGCACATGGTGGGAGCGTGAGGCTTAGCACGATTCAGTGCTTGAATCATGTGCTGTTCCGCCCCCGTCATTGAGGGAGACCAAAGCCCTGCCCGATAAAAATAACTGAATGCTAAACTGCAAAAGGTGTGAAGCTATTCCTCAGCAAGTTACGGCTGCCATGTGACATGGTTAGATCTTCATGACGTCAATACATTATGAATCACAACTATTTGCAACTCGTGGTGGGGGGAGCGACTGCAATGAATTCAGTTTTGGTCAGGCCTCACCTAGATCAGCATTTCTCAATCTGGGGGTTGAGACCCTTGGGGAGGGGTCACCAAGGGGTGTTAGAGGGGTCACCAAAGACCATCAGAAAACAGTATCTTCTGATGTCATGGGGGTTTTGTGTGGGAAGCTTGGCCCAATTCTATCATTGGTGGAGTTCAGAATGCTCTTTGATTGTAAGTGAACTATAAATCCCAGCAACTGCAACTCCCAAATGACAAAATCAATCCCTGCTCCCAACCCCATCAGTATTCAAATTTGGGCATATCGGGTATTTGTGCCAAATTTGGTCCAGTGAATAAAAATACATCCTGCCTATTAGGTATTTACATTATGATTCATAACAATAGCAAAATTACAGTTATGAATTAGCAACAAAAATATGGTTGGGGGCCACCATGACATGAAGAACTGTATTAAGGGGCTACGGCATTAGGAAGGTTGAGAACCACTAACTTAACCAATTACAGATCCACCTAATAGTAGCATTGCCTAGCCCATATTGGACTAATTTGCTTGCAAGAAGGTCATGGGGGACTCCGTCAAAGTCTCCCTCATGACCCCATGAAATACAGTCCCAGGAGTAGTTTGCATACCCCTGTTTTAAGGAATGTGAAGGGGATTTCTAGAATCTGGGGATTTCTCCCAGTTTTTTTGATCCTGAGAAGGTTGCATCTGCACCTTCCCAAGATATTTCTATGCTGTAGAATTAAACCACTTTTACTGTCATGACTCAATCCTATGAATCTTTGGAGTTGCAGTTTTCCAAGGCCAAAGAGTACTGGCACTGCTACCTCATCCAACCATGACTCCTATTATTCCATAGCATCGAGCTGGTGTCAAACTGCTTCCATTCTGCAATGTAGATACACTACCATTCCTCCGCAACCCAAGATATTTTTCTCTGATTCAAATGGCCTTTGTAGGCACTCAAAATCACTGACAAAAGCAAAAGTTTATTTTGGGCAAAAAAATAGCTACACTTTGCCCATACTTGCTTTGGGGTGCTATATAGGTGCGGCTAGAAGAATCCATGGCAGAGTCACATTGAATATCGCAGTGGTTCTCAACCTTTGGGTTCCCAGGTGTTTTAGCCTACAACTCCCAGAAATCCCAGCCAGTTTACCAGCTGTTAAGATTTCTGGGAGTTGAAGGCCAAAACATCTGGGGACCCTCAGGTTGACAACCACTGTGTGATAGCTTTGCTATCTGGCTTTAAAGGAGGTATCCAAGGTGCTGAATCTATATTAAGGTAAAGAGGATACCTTGGAGAGCTCCTTTTCAATAGTTCCCTGTGTGGAATTCTGTTTTTGCCACCTCCATTCACACTTTCCTAAACCTAGAAATCATAGGACTATAAAGTTGGAAGAGATCCAAAAGTCCATTCCTGTTTAACCCCATTCTGCCATGTAAAAAGGCACAATACAAGCTCTCCCGACAGATGGTCATCCAGTTCCCTCAGGGAGGAAGGCAGGGGGTAAACAAAGTGAATAAATAAATAATTCAATGAGGTTGAGAGTGTATGAATTGCTCAAGATAACCCAGTGGGTTTCCTTGGATGAGCAGGGATTTGAACCCAGGTCTCCCTGGTCCTGATCCAACACTCGAACTACAACACCACAACCTATGAGACTATTATTATTATTATTATTAATATTATTATTATTATTATTATTATTATTATTATTATTATTATTATTATTATTTGAAACTCCACAAGATGAGTCCACAGCAGACACTCTACTGGCTGTTGTATTGGATCACACGTCGGACACTTCCCAAGTGTTTAGGACTGTGTTATGTATTGGCGAACAATGCATTCAGATCCCAGTGAGGTGGCCTTCTGCAGCTGGCAGATGGTAATTTTGTCAGCACCGACTGTGTTTAAGTGCAGGCCAAGGTCTTTAGGCACTGCACCCAGTGTGTCGATCACCACTGAGACCACCTTACTGGTTTGTGCCAGAGTCCTTGCAGTTCGATCTTTAAATCCTTGTATCATGTCAGCTTTTCCAGTTGTTTCTCTTCAATCCTGCTGTCATCCGGGATTGCAACATCAACGATCCATACTTGGTTTTTTAACACGATTGTGAGGTTAGGAGTATTGTGCTCCAAAACTCTGTCAGTCTGAATCCGAAAGTCCCAGAGTAGTTTGACATGTTCATTTCCTGTAACATTTTCCAGGTTGTGATCCCACCAGTTCTTTGTCACAGGCAGATGGTATTTGTGGCACAAGTTCCAATGAATCATCTGAGCAACGGTGTTATGCCTCTGCTTGTAGTCTGTCTGCGCGATCTTCTTGCAGCAGCTCAGGATGTGATCTCTTGTTTCATCTGCTTCCTTGCAGAGTCTACACTTGGGATCTGTTGTTGACTTTTCAATTCTGACTCTGATGGCATTTGTTCTAATGGCTTGTTCTTGGGCTGCCAGAACCAGGCCCTCCATCTCCTTTTTCAAAGTTCCATTTGTGAGCCACATCCACGTCTTTTCTTTGTCTATTTGCTCTCATAGAATCATAGAATCATAGAGTTGGAAGAGACCTCATGGGCCATCCAGTCCAACCCCCTGCCAAGAAGCAGGGGGTTATTATTATTATTATTATTATTATTATTATTATTTATTTATTATGTCTATTTATACTCTGCTTTTTCAATGTGATGCCTTCCATAGGCAATGCTAAGGGTGATGAGAACTGTAGCCAAACCCAGCTGCTGCTGAGCAACAGGTTGAGGAAGCCTGTTTTGGATGCTCTTCTGATGCAATTGCATCAGCTGCCATTTGAGAGGAAAGGGATGAAGGGGGGGGGGGGGGGGATACTGAATATGTGTGTAATCCAAATGTTTCCACTAGAGGGCAGATGAAAACATAACTTGTGCACCAGATCTTCCTACTTTCAAACAGAAACTTCCTTCAGGGAGATTAGAGAAGGTTGACCCCCAGATTCAAAAAGAAGAGCCATGCTTTTGCTTTTGCATTTCTGAAGAGCTCCAAGATGCCACGAATAAGAAAGCTTGGCCACCAGTCAGCCCTGGCCGGCTGTCCTCAGAGACCGTTTATTGCAACAATACCATTTGTCAGAAGGAAAAATGGGTTACGCTTATTTTAGGATAAACTTTCAAGAGATTTATTGCATTCCCAGAGAGCAGCTGTGAGCTCCCATGTCATTGCTGGGTGGTGAATCTGCTTTCGGCTTCAGTCCAAACGTTAAAGGCGCTAAATCATATTTATTTATTTTTCGTATCAGGAACAAACCAAACAGTTGTATTGTATTAAAAAAAACACACAAAGTTTGCAAACTTGACATTCTATTAAATGTCCTTTGACCAGTAGCTGACCACTTAGAGTGCCTATGATGTTGCTATAAGATGGTCCTCTATTGTGCATGTGGCAAGGCTCAGGCTGCATTGTAGTACGTGGTCTGTGGTTGGCTCTTCTCCACAGTCACATGTCATGGACTCCGCTTTGTAGCCCCATTTAAGGTTGGCTCTGCATCTCGTGGTGCCAGAGCGCAGTCTGTTCAGCGCCTTCCAAGTCACCCAGCGTTCTGTGTGACCAGGAGGGAGTCTCTCATTTGGTATCAGCCATTGATTGATGTTCTGGGTTTTAGCCTGCCACTTTTGGACTCTCGCTTGCTGAGGTGTTCCAGCAAGTGTCTCTGTAGATCTATTTCTTGATTTAAGTTGTTGGCATGCTGGCTGATATCCAAATAGGGGATAGGCTGGAGATGTCACTGCTTTGGTCCTTTCACTATTGGTTGCTACTTCCCAGCAGATGTCAGGTGGTGCAATACTGGCTAAACAGTGTAATTTCTCCAGTGGTGTAGGGTGCAGACACCCCGTGATAATGTGGCATGTCTCATTAAGAGCCACATCTACTGTTTTAATGTGGTGAGATGTGTTCCATACTGGGCATGCATACTCAGCAGCAGAGTAGCTAAACGCAAGGGCAGATGTCTTCACTAAATCATAAGACTCATAGCTTTGGAAGGGTCCACAGAAGTCATCGAGTGTGACTTCTAATTCAGTACAAGAATTTCATCTAAGGCAGGCATGGACAAACTTTGGCCCTCCAGGTGTTTTGACTATTAGGAACAATGGCTTCAAACTACAAGAAAGGAGATTCCATCTGAACATGAGGAAGAACTTCCTGACTGTGAGAACCATTCAGCAGTGGAACTCTCTGCCACAGAGTGTGGTGAAGGCGCCTTCTTTGGAAGCTTTTAAACAGAGGCTGGATGGCCGTCTATCAGGGGAGATTTGAATGCAATATTCCTGCTTCTTGGCAGGGGGTTGGACTGGATGGCCCATGAGGTCTCTTCCAATTCTTTGATTCTATGATTCTATGACTGCAACTCCCACAATTCCTAACAGCTGGTAGGCTGTTAGGAATTGTGGGAGTTGAAGTCCAAAACACCTGGAGGGCCAAAGTTTGCCCATGCTTAATCTAAGGCAATAAATGCCAAACTCTAGTTCTCCAGGTGATTTGAGCTTCAACTCCCAGATGTCTCAGATACATTAGCCAAAGACCAGAGATTCTGGGAGCAAAAGTCCAAAGCACATGAGACTAATCATAGAATCATAGAATTCTAGAGATGGGAATCACCATCCAGTACATGCCCTTGCCATGCAGGAAAATGCAATCAAAGACTCTCAACAGATGGCCAATCAGCCTCTGATTTAAATCCACCCACGAAGGAAATGCCATCATCTTCTGAGGCACGGTATATTCCATTCTCTGACACTTAGTGGAATCTTCCTGTAGCTTGAATCCATTGTTCCATGCCTTAGTTTCTAGAACAGTAGACACAAGCTTGTCCCACCTCAATGTGAAGTCCTTTCAGATATTTAAATATGGCTATCGTGTCCCATGTTGTTTATTCATTCAGTCGCTTCCAACTCTTCATGACCTCATGGACCAGCCCAGGCCAGAGCTCCCTGTTGGCCGTCATCACCCCAGCTCCTTCAGAGTCAGGCCAGTCACTTCAAGGACACCATCCATCCATCTTGCCCTTGATCGGCCCCTCTTCCTTTTTCCTTCCATTTTCCCCAGCATCATTGTCTTCTCCGAGTTTTCCTGTCTTCTCAGGATGTGGCCAAAGGACGTCATCTTTGCCTCTAATATCCTTCCCTCCAGTGAGCAGTCGGGCTTTATGGACTTCAGGTCCAAGGCACCCTCAGAACTTTCCTCCAGCACCACAGTTCAAAAGCATCTATGCTATGCTATGGAATCATAGGAGTTGTAGTGTGGTGAGGCATCAGTACTAATTGGCAGAGAAGGCTTAAGAACTTGTGAAACTACAGCACTCATGGTATTATAGCCTTGAACCCTGGCACTTAAAGTGGCATCGAACTGAATTAATCATACAGTGTACTTACTTACTTAGGCGATCCCTCGTTGGCCGAGTAGGATAGTCTTCCAGGATCAGTATTCTGGTGAGTCCGTAGGTGACTGTGGAGCCCTATTCTTGATCTGCATTGTCTTTTGCAGTGAGGGCATGGGTTTCCAGGTGGAAGGCGGTCTTGGTCGGGGTTGGCTTGATGCACCTTCCTCTTGGCATGTTTTTCTCTTTCACCCTCCATTCATGCCTCTTCAAATTCTGCAGCACTGCTGGTCACAGCTGACCTCCAGCTGGAGCACTCAAGGGCCAGGGCTTCCCAGTTCTCAGTGTCTATGCCAGAGTTTTTAAGGTTGGCTTTGAGCCCATCTTTCAATCTCTTTTCCTGTCCCCCAACATTCCGTTTTCCATTCTTGAGTTCGGAGTAGAGCAAGTGCTTTGGGGGACGGTGGTTGGGCATCCAGACAACGTGGCTGGTCCAGGGAGTTGATGGCGGAGGACCATCGCTTCAATGCTGGTGGTCTTTGCTTCTTCCAGCACGCTGACGTTTGTCCGCTTGTCTTCCCAAGAGATTTGCAGGATTTTCCGGAGGCAGCGCTGATGGAATCGTTCCAGGAGTTGCATGTGACGTCTGTAGACAGTCCACGTTTCACAGGCATATAGCAGGGTTGGGAGGACAATAGCTTTATAAACAAGAACCTTGGTATCTTCTATGGATGTCCCTACAGATTGTGGGAGTTGAAATCCAAAACACCCAGAGGGCCCAAGTTTGCCCAGGCCTGATCTACAGTGTAGATCAGGCCTGGGCAAACTTGGGCCCTCCAGGTGTTTTGGACTTTGACTCCCACAATTCCTGACAGCCTCAGGCTCTTTCCTTTAAAGTGCCGAGGGGAAAAAAGGAAAGGGTCTGAGGCTGTTAGGAATTGTGGGGGTTGCAGTCCAAAACACCCGGAGGGCCCAAGTTTGCCAAGGCCTGGTGTCAATGCACCTCTCGTCATCTTTTCCCGACTTGCAAAACACTGCTGGTAATATGTGGAAAAACCGAGATGGTGCCTGCCTGCTCTTTACAGGAAAAGATGCTCATGGTTTAAATCCCTCCCCTTACAATTAAAACTCATGCTGTGATAGGTATGGAAATAACCGTCAGGGAAGTGACTGTGAATCCGGACAGGGCCGCCTCTCTCTGATCACGGCTATTTTTAGCTCCTCGGGAGCATTGCATCTCCTCGCAAAGGGCTGTCATGCCTCCTCTGGGCTCCGTGGAGAGAGCATGAGCAAATCTGAACCAGCATCATTTCCAGAGGACCAGAAAAAAAAAAAAGAGAGAGGCTCGCTCTCCCTTTTCCCTGCTAGACTTCACTGCCACCGCACACACAAACACAGGACACACAATCCTTCACGCTGCTCTTTAGAAAATGGCTGCACAGGGTGGCGCTGAGTGGGACATTCTGTTGGCATGCTCAGCAAGGCTCTCCTTTTTGCAGCCCACTTCCCTTCTCTCCATCCACCCACCCTCCCTTCAATCTGTCAACATGCAGCACGAAACACAATGGCAGCGCGCTCGTGCCTTGCATGATGTGCCTGGAACCGGGATGCACTCCATCCAGAAAGGTCTTAAATGAAAGCCCGGGTGGCATCTGGGCATGGGTGGAAAGAGCTTGTAGTCTGCTCATGCCCAGAAGCATCCTTATTTTTTGCCATTGCAGAAGACAGAGCAGGCAGGTTGACTTACATGTGAATATAGGGGAAAGGTTGAGGGAGTTGGGCATGCTCAGTCTGGTTAAAAGAAGGCAGGATCAGAATCCATAATGACCTGAACAGATTAGAGCAGGGATCCTCAAACTGCGGCCCTCCAGCTGGTCTAACTAAGGTAGAAGAGAGGGGTAGCATGACTTCCCTAGATGTAGACACTATGCTACTATTGATGCAGGCCAAAATCCCATTGGCTTTTTTTTGCCGCCACATCACATTCTTGGCTCATGTTTAACTTGTTGTCCACGAGGACGCCAAGATCTTTTTCACACGTATTCGAGCAGTACGTGTTTGGGCCTTCAATTCCCAGAATTCCCGACAATAGAACAAGCTCGTTAGGGCTTCTGGGAGTTGGAGGCCCAAACAGCTGGAGGACCGCAGTTTGAGGATACCTGGATTAGAATCCTAGAGCTGGAGGAGACCTCATGGGCCATCCAGTCCAACCCCATTCTGCCAAGAAGCAGGAAAATTGCATTCAAAGCACCCCCGACAGATGGCCATCCAGCCTCTGTTTAAAAGCGTCCAAAGAAGGAGCCTCCACCACACTTCGGGGCAGAGAGTTCCACTGCTGAACGGCTCTCAGAGTCAGGAAATTCTTAGAATCATAGAATCATAGAGTTGGAAGGGACCTCATGGGCCATCCAGTCCCACCCTCTGCCAAGAAGCAGGAAAATTGCATTCCAAGCACCCCCGACAGATGGACATCCAGCCTATGTTTAAAAGCGTTCAAAGAAAGAGCCCCCACCGCACTCTGGGGCAGAGAGTTCCACTGCTTAACAGCTCTCAGAGTCAGGAAGTTCTTAGAATCATAGAATCATAGAGTTGGAAGGGACCTCATGGGGCATCCAGTCCAACCCCATTCTGCCAAGAAGCAGGAAAATTGCATTCAAAGCACCCCTGATAGATGGCCATTCAGCCTCTATTTAAAAGCCTCCAAACAAGGCGCCTCCACCACACTCCGGGGCAGAGAGTTCCACTGCTGAACGGCTCTCACAGTCAGTAAGTTCTTCCTCATGTTCAGATGGAATCTCCTTTCTTGTACTTTGAAGCCATTGTTCCTTGTGCAAGATGCAAGATACTCCACTTAGGCAGAAAAAGGGAAATGCAAAGGTACAGAATGGGGAACGATGCCTGGCTCGAGAGCAGTACGTGTGAAAAAGATCTTGGAGTCCTCGTGGACAACAAGTTAAACATGAGCCAACAATGTGATGTGGCAGCAAAAAAAGCCAATGGGATTTTGGCCTGCATTAATAGGAGCATAGTGTCTAGATCCAGGGAATGCTCCCCATGCTCTATTCTGCTTTGGTTAGACCACATCTGGAATATTGTGTCCAATTCTGGGCACCACAATTCAAGAGAGATATTGACAAGCTGGAATGTGTCCAGAGGAGGGCGACTAAAATGATATTTTATTTATCGTGTCAGGAGCAACCAGACAGTTGTATTACATTTTTAACAAAACAAAACAAACAGACATGACAAAACACAAAGTTTGCAAGCTTGGTAATTGATTAAATGTCCTTGGACCAGTATCTGGCCACTTGGAGTGCTTCTGGTGTTGACGCAAGAAGGTCCTCCATTGTGCATGTAGCAGGGCTCAGGGTGCATTGCAGCAAGTGGTCAGTGGTTTGCTCTTCTCCACACTCACATGTCATGGATTCCACTTTGTAAAATGATCAAGGGTCTGGAGAACAAGCCCTATGAGGAGCGGCTTAAAGAGCTGGGCATGTTTAGCCTGAAGAAGAGGAGGCTGAGAGGAGATATGATAGCCATGTGTAAATATGTGAGAGGAAGCCACAGGGAGGAGGGAGCAAGCTTGTTTTCCGCTTCCCTCATGGACTGGATGGCCCATGAGGTCTCTTCCAACTCTATGATTCTATGATTCTATGACCGCAGCATTTGTTGGATTTTCTTAGTGGGTCTGTAGATAGTGTGTAGGTTGTGTTTCCTCATCAGCTTCCCTCTGTGGTCAGTGGTTCCCTTGATGTATGGCAAGAACACTTTTCCACTGGGTGGGTTTTTGTTTTTACTCTCGTGGCTTGTTCTCGGTCTTGCAGCTCTTTGATTGTATTTTCCTGCATGGCAGAAGAGGGTTGGACTGAATGGCCCTTGGGGGTCTCTTCTGGTTTTGTGCTTCTAACTCCATTTATGAGTGGTCTCATTTTAAGGTGTAAAAATCCTTTTTGAAAAAGGATGGAGGGCATTGAAGACCACAAAGGGCTTTTGGGGCCACATATGACCTGCTGCCTATGCTTGGTTGGCTTTGCCATTGCTGCTCTTCTCTTCCTCCTGGTGTTTCTTGCTTCTTCTTGGATGTGCTTGTGAGCCTTGCTCTGGCTGCCGTTTTCCATCTCCCCCCACTCTCCCTCACATACAGATGCACACGTGCGTGCATGCTCTTTCTCTCTCTCTCTCTCTCTCACAGGCACATGCGCACTTCCAGCCCTTGTCAGCTCCATTGCCCATCAGCTCATCACAATTTTTACTCCTCTTTAATATTTATCGCTCCTGCTGCCTCCTATTCCTCGTGGGTTATTCTTGGCCGGAGAAAAGATCACAAAGGAACTCAAACCGTTTGTAAACAAACACGACCATGCGCACGCTGTTCTTTGTGGAGATTACAAGCCAAAGGGCAATGCACGCATGAGATCCTTTGATTTCTCCCAGGTTTGAATTGTTTGGCACAGACTGGCTGCAAAGAGCAGAATAGGAAACTTCCTCTTCGAATGAACAGGATCCTGCTCCATTGATCCTGCCTCCACACTTTAGGACAGTGGTTCTCAACCTTCCTAATGACGCGACCCCTTAGTACAGTTCCTCATGTCATGGTGACCTCCAACCATAAAAATATTTTCATTGCTACTACATAACTGTAATTTTGCTACTATTATGAATCATAATGTAAATATCTGTTATGCAGGATGTATTTTCATCCAAAGGACCAAATTTGGCACAAATATCCGATATACCCAAATTTGAATACTGGTTTGGTTAGAGTGGAGGGATTGATATTGTCATTTGGGAGCTGTAGTTGCTGGGATTTATAGTTCACCTACAATCAAAGAGCATTCTAAACTCCACCAACGATGGAATTGAACCAAACTTGGCACACAGAACTCCCATGACCAACAGAAAATGCTGGAAGGGTTCGATGGGACCTTGAGTTTTGGACTTGTAGTTCACTTACACCCAGAGAGCACTGTGGACTCAAACAATGATGGATCTGGACCACACTTGACACAAATATCAAGGAGGGATTTGATTACATTTTCTTGCCCTGGTGAAAGGAGTTGGACTAGATGGCCTTAAGTATTTTCTGTTGTTCATGGGGGTTCTGTGTGGGAAGTTTTTCCCAATTCTGTCATTTATGGGGTTCAGAATGCCCTTTGCTTGTAGGTGAACTATAAATCCCAGTAACTACAACTCCCAAACGTCAAGGTCTATTTTCCCCAAATTCTACCTGTGTTCATATTTAGGCATATTGAATATTTGTGCCAAGTTTGGTCCAGATCCATCATTGTTTGAGTCCGCAGTGCTCTCTGGATGTAGGTGAACTACAACTCCAAAATTCATGGTCAATGCCCACTAGACCCTTCCAAAGTCTTCTAGTGTTTTCTGTTGGTCATGGGAGTCCTGTGTGCTATGTTTGGTTCAATTCCATCATTGGTGGAGTTCAGAATGCTCTTTGATAGTAGGTGAACTATAAATCCCAGCAACTACAACTCCCAAATGACAAAATCAATTTTTTTGACTGATGGTCACTCCTTGGGTTAGTAGGTGTCCTGTGTCCATATTTGGTTTCAATTCGTCCAGTGGTTTTTGAGTTATGTTAATCCCACAAATGAACATTACATTTTTATTTGCATAGATACTAGCTGTCCCCTGCCATGCATTGCTGTGGCCCAGTCTATTTATATGTGTTTTATGTGTGTATATATTTGTGTATATGTGTATATATGTGGTTTTGTGCATGCATTGTAATTTTCTTTGCTTTTTAAGCCTCTTCTGCTGTGTTTATCAGTATTTTTATGAGTGATGGTCACTCGTTGGCCTGATAGGTGCCTTGTGTCCAAATTTGGTGTCAATTCGTCCAGTGGTTTTTGAGTTATGTTAATCCCACAAACGAACATTACATTTTTATTTATATAGATACTAGCCGTCCCCTGCCACGCGTTGCTGTGGCCCATATGGGGGTTCTGTGTGGGAGGTTTGGCCCAATTCTATCGTTGGTGGGTTCAGAATGCTCTGTGATTGTAGGTGAACTATAAATCCCAGCAACTACAACTCCCAAATGTCAAGATTCTATTTTCCCCAAACTCCACCAGTGTTCACATTTGGGCATATTGAGTTTTGTGTAGAGTTTGGTCCAGATCCATCATTGTTTGAGTCCACAGTGCTCTCTGGACGTAGGTGAACTACAACTCCAAAACTCAAGGTCAATGCCCACCAAACCCCAGTATTTTCAGTTGGTAATGGAGTTCTGTGTGCCAAGTTTGGTCCAATTCCATCGTTGGTGGGTTCAGAATGCTTTTTGATTTAGGTGAACTATAAATCTCAGCAACTACAACTCCCAAATGTCAAGATTCTATTTCCCCCAAACTCTACCAGTGTTTACATTTGGGCATATTGAGTATTTGTAGAGTTTGGTCCAGATCCATCATTGTTTGACTGCATAGTGATCTCTGGATGTAGGTGAACTACAACTCCAAAACCAAAGGACACTGCCCACCAAACCTTCCAGTGTTTGGTCATGGGAGAACTGTGTGCCAAGTTTGGTTCAATTCCATCGTTGGTGGGGTTCAGAATGCTCTTTGATTGTAAGTGAACTATAAATTCCAGCTACTACAACTCCTGAATGACAAAATCAATTTTTTGAGTGAAGGACATACATTGGGTTGTTAGGTGTCTTGTGACCAAATTTGGTGTCAATTCGTCCAGTGGTTTTTGTGTTGTGTTAAGTCCACAAATGAACATTACATTTTTATTTATATAGATTCTAGGATTCTGCTTGAAGCTAAGCATAGAATCTCATGAGAGGACATAGAGATTCCTAGAGAGGTTGAATGGCTGGCCTTTGTGGTCTCTTCCAACTCTGTGCTTCTATGCCTGCTTTTTTAAAAAAAATGCAAGTAAAAAATATATTTCCAGTCAATTTCCTCGTGTTTCTTTCCTTGTGCCATTGTTACTCAGCCCAGCCCAACCCAGCCAAGTGACACAAAATGCTTTCCTACCAGCTGAGTGAGCAATATCTGCCACGGAGACACGGGCTTGTCTCCTCGAGTTTCCCCTCAAGGAGGCCAATCTCCCTGCACAGCTGGATGCAGAACGACAGAGGCACAGAGGTTAAGTGGCTCGCCCAAAGCCATGCAGCCCATCGGTGTCCAGCAACCCCACCCAGAGGTTTCTCACAGAGAGACCCAGAGGCTGACAGAGTTATCGTGGCACGATGCAAACGACTGCCGGCCTCGAGGGGAGAGGACATGGGTGGAAAAGCTACGGAAGAGCAAGAGGGAGAAAAATTGCAGAACCCCCTGTTTCTACCCTTCAGGTATGCCATCAGACATGGTCAGGCACAGCCTTTCCTTTAAACCAGGGATGTCATCCAACATTGAGACGGATGAGTTCCCAAGGGCCATCCAGTCCAACCCCCACTGTGCAAGAATACACAATCTAAGCACTACTGACAGATGACCATCCATCCTCTGCTTAAAAACTTGAAGAGAAGAAGACTTCACTGGACTGCTGAACAGCTCTGAGTGTCAGGAATTTCTTCCTAATGTTTAGGCTGATGATTATCACCTGTTGCTAAACCTTTAGCAACGGACAACAGAATGTTGGTGGGCAGGAAAAGATATTTAATAGGCTTGGGCGGTTTCGTTCGTTAATTTCGTAATTCGTTATTAATTCGTATTTAAATTAGCTTACGATCCAATATTGAGCCATGCAGGAATAGTGTGAGGAGTAAATTAGATTCGAAACAATTTTTTCAATTTATTTCGTAATTATTTTTTAATTATTTTGAATTATTTCGTAATTATTTCGTAATTATTTTCGCATGTCTGGTGCAAGTTTTATAGTTGTTGTTTGTTTTATCACACCAACAGTCAACAACAGAGGGAGAGGGAAGCTTCAGAAGTTCCCCCTGTCCCATTTGGAGGTTTTTTTAGCATATTGCGCAATCGCGTCCGCCATTAACGAATCGATTCGTAATTTTACGAAATTTCATATATTTCGAAATTTTTAAAAGGAAAATTTTGGAATTATTAAAAAAAACGAAACGCAAGGGCCCCCTAAAAACCATTACGAAAACCATTACGAAATTACGAAATAAATTGTTTCTAATCTAATTTACTCCTCACACTATTCCTGCATGGCTCAATATTGGATCGTAAGCTAATTTAAATACGAATTAATAACGAATTACGAAATTAACGAACGAAACCACCCAAGCCTAGTCTCTAACATAAGTAAAAACCTTTTTGGATGCTATATCTTCCTTTCTTATTCCTGATTTTAATATGCTTTTTATATGTTTTTACAAGAAACTCTTTGCTTATATTCCTGGACTTGTGTGGTGTGGTTGTCATAGGTGTCCAGGCCTGGAGTGCAACATAGTGTCTCCTTCTCTGGAGATTTTTAATAGAGACTGAATGGTCATCTGTTGGGAGGGCTTGGATTATGTATTCCTGTATGGCAGAAAGAGGTTGGACCAGATGGCCTTATCCACCCCTAGGATTCTATTATTCTGAGCCTTGAAAATCCTGTAGGATTATATAAATATCCAACAAACCCACTCCAAACTCTCTCAGGTGTTTGGAGGTTGAACAAAGCCCACCTTTCCCTTTCCTAGCGTCTCGTTGTACATCCCCCGGAGTTTTGACTGCTTTTCAGAATCTGCTCCTGTTTCCTTTGCATCACCGAAAGCATTTCGCAGCAGCAGCAGCAGCACATCCCTCGCAAAGGCCGAAGACTGAAATTTTCTTGTTCTCCCCCTTAGGAACACGATGGCAAGGGGACTTTTCCCCAGGACATAGGATCTGGGGTCATTTGTCAGCTCCAGAGGCAGGATCACCAATTCCCATGCCCAGAATCAATAGTTGCTGTGTTGCTGTTTTTTCCCAGGGCGAAAAGGCAAACTTTCCACAGAAATGACTCAGCAGAGAGCGAACTAACATGGAGAGACAGTTCTGGTAACCCTTTAGTGAATGGTTTCCTGCACATTTTTATGGGTTTTTTGATGGGACCATTGTGAGCAAATTGGGATCATCATGTCGGGAATCAAAGAATGAGTTTCAAAGAAGAACAACAACTTGAGCAGCGTATTGTCGAAGGCTTTCATGGCTGGAATCACTCAGTTCTTGTGGGTTTTTCGGGCTATATGGCCATGTTCTAGAGGCATTTCTCCTGACGTTTCGCCTGCATCTATGGCAAGCATCCTCAGAGGTGAGGTCTGCTGGAACTTGAGCAGCGTTTCTCAACCTTCCTAATGCCGCGACCCCTTAATAGAGTTCCTCATGTTGTGGTGACCCCAAAGCATCATATTATTTTCGTTGCTACTTCATAACTGTAGTTTTGCTACTGTTATGGATCGTAATGTAAATATGTGATATGCAGGATTGCATATTGAACATAATTAAAACATAGTGACCGCGTTTCTGTGTACAAACCCACGCAATCTCTTCGATCATCTGGAGAGGCCCTGGTCTCGCTCCTACCTCCCTCGCAGGCACAATTGGTGAGGACGAGGGAGAGGGCCTTCTCCATGGTGGCCCCCTGACTCTGGAACTCACTCCCCAAGGATATCAGACAAGCCCCACATTGGCAGTCTTTAGGAGGAGCCTGAAAACATGGCTGTTCCAGTCAGAGGCGGCCCTAGGTAATTTTCAACGGTAAGCAAACAGTATTTTGGTGCCCCCCCCCCAACTAATCACTGATAGGTTGTTGTAGGTTTTTTCGGGCTATAGGCCATGTTCTAGAGGCATTCTCTCCTGACGTTTCGCCTGCATCTATGGCAAGCATCCTCAGAGGTAGTGAAGTCACTACCTCTGAGGATGCTTGCCATAGATGCAGGCGAAACGTCAGGAGAAATGCCTCTAGAACATGGCCATATAGCCTGAAAAAACCCACAAGAACTTAGTGATTCCAGCCATGAAAGCCTTCGACAATACCACAATCACTGATATATATTTTCTGTTCATCATGGGAGTTCTGTGTGCCATATTTGGTTCAATTCCATCATTGGTGGAGTTCAGAATGCTCTTTGATTGTAGGTGAACTATACATCCCAGTAACTACAACTCGCATATGTCAAGGTCTATTTTCCCCCAAGAGCGACTCAAGAGCGCCCCTGGGCAAAATCAAGTATACTGCAATTGCTTACTTTGTGTAACGTTGAGCCGCCCCTGGTTCCAGTGTGCCTTCCCTGAATAAAGGAAACAATCCCCTGCAAAATATCCTGAGAAGCACTTTAATTACCTGTTGGGTTGCTCTCTACTTTTGGTTTACAACCCTCCTACTAGATACATTCTCTGTTCATGTCCAGCATTTATTTTTAAAGTTTTAACTGTTACATCTGGCCCGGCCATAGGTTTTTAAATTCTTGTGTGTTATTGTCTATGTGTGAGTTATACTAATTGTATTGTTTATTTGGCTTATTGCTTGTTGTTTTTATTGATGTGTCGTTGGGCTTGGCTTCATGTAAGCCGCTTCGAGTCCCTTGGGGAGATAGTGGCGGGGTATAAATAAAGTTATTATTGTTATCATCATCATCATCATCATCATCATCATCATCTTCATCACAAAAACAATATTTTTTTGAAGAGTAAGTATGAACAACAGATGATGGGATTTGCAGTACCTTCAACTGCTTCAGCTGTGACTTCCACAGACCACTGATACCCCCATGACAGACCTGGACCAAACTTGGCACACAGAATCCCCATGGCCAACAGAAAATACTGGAGGGGTTTGGGAGGAATTGACACTGATTTCGGGGAAATTTAGTTCACCTACATCCGGAGAGCACTGTGAACCCAGACAATTATGGATCTGGACCAAACTTGACACACAGACCCAATGTGGCCAAAATGGAATACTGGCAGGGTTTGGGGAGGATTGACACACGGTTTTGGGAGTTGCAGTTCACCCACATCCTTATGCATTTTCTAATGGGAGCATTGATAAAAACAAAAAGGAAAGACTGACTTTCCCCTAATAAATAGCATTACAAATTACCTAAGCTGCTTCTGCTGCTCCTCCTCGTCCTGATGCTGCCACTCTCAGGGTGGTTCCAAACAGCCCTTTATCCCAGGATCATTAGTGTTTTAAAAACACGGATGTTTCTTGGGGACTGTCTATACCCACCCTGGAAAGCACACGCTTTCTAGGGTGGGTGTCCAGATGTTTTTTGGGGACTAACCCCTCCCCCAAACCCCTTTGAAAAGTAAAGAAAACTTACCCGGCCTCTAGTACACTGTTGCAGCTACTCTCCTGGCATGTAGAAATGACGCTAGGAGAAGGGGGGGGGGAGTGATCTCCGCTCTCCTGGCATGTCATTTCTCTACACCAGGAGAGCTGCTGCAACAGTGTACTGAGGCCAGGTAAGTTTTCTTTACTTTTCAAAGGGGTTTGGAGGGAGAGGGGTGGGTATTCCCACAGTTTTCCCACTAATTTAGTCTGGAAAGCTGTGGGAGTGGTGTCTGGCCTGAAATCCAGACACGGAAAATAGTAGGTTTATCCCATGCCTTCTAAGAAGATGCGGAATAAATCCACTAATTAATTAGCTACAAACCAGGGTTTTCCTGGTTTGTAGCGAATTAATTCAGGATTGTCCAGAACAGCATCTGGAAAGCCCCTTCTTTATTGCAGGAGTTACAGCAACCAGACCACTGACACAAGCCTCCCTCCAGTCTCGCACGCTCTCCCTCACCCATGCATGCACACCATGCTGCCATGCGCTGAGCACACATGCTCCCCCCTCCCCACTTGGAGTCTCAGAAACAGCCCTCACCTTGGCTGAGAGGCTGGCCAATCACAGCAAAGATGGGCTTTTGGTGGGAGGATTCACTGTCTGTTTCCAAAAAGGAAGAGAAGGACAGGCAGAGAGATCTTCAGTCTTCTCTGCCAAAGGCGTTCCCAAGGCCATCAGAAATATGTCTTTTCTGATGGTCTTTGGCGACCCCTCTGAAACCCCCTTGCGACCTGCCCAGGAATCCCAGCCTCCAGGTTGAGAAATGCTGAACTAGAGTAATCCCTTTATATCTACAATTCTGACCTTTGAGGATTGTATTATTTATGGATTACACTGATATGGAAGCCACCAGCCACCCTGTGCTGCAGTAGTAGTAGTAGTAGTAGCATCAGTATCAATAATAATAATAAGAAGAAGAATAATGCAGAAGACCACCTTACTTGGATCTGCGCGCATCATTCGAAAATACATCACACAGTTCTAGAAGTTTGGGAAGTTTTCGACTTGTGATTTTATGATACGAAATCTGGCATCTAGATCTCATTTGCTGTGACATACTGTGTTTTGTCAGTAAAATAATAATAATAATAATAATAATAATAATAATAATAATAATAACAATAATAATTCTTACTCACTTCTCACAAAGGCTTGAAGTGTGTTGCCACATAATTAAAATACAACAGATTAAAACACAGAACCATTTTTAAACACTGATTAAAACACATAGGCCTAAGATGAAAGCACCCATTAAAATCATTCAGACCTATAAAACAAGCCATTTATAGTTTAAAGATCTGCTTATGAAAAGAGCTGTACATCAGATGGCTTGCAAAACGTTATTGCTTTCTAAATGTATTCATAGCAAAAAATTACAATCTGTTTTAATTGCACTACAAAACTAAATGGGTCTTTTTATTTATTTATTTTAATGTATAGTGCTTCGCAAAGAAAACACAACACCAGCATGGCCAGCCTGTTGAACCAGGGAAGAGGGGCCAACCCTCAGTATTCATTTCAGAGTTTGGGATGTTGATATTTCCAGCTGGGAGCATGTTTTCTTGCCCCAGAATAACCCACTGCAACTCAGTACTGACTGGCTCGCCTTTGGGCCCTTCCGCACAGCCATATAACCCAGAATATCAAGGTAGAAAATCCCACAATATCTGCTTTGAACTGGGTTATCTGAGCTTCAGTTAATGTGGGATTTCATTCAGTGGTATGGAAGGGGCCTTTGACTCATACTTTACATTTGAAAAACCCTGGGTTGGAGGGCAAAGCTGTCAACTCCAGGATCAGAGTGTTATAAACTAAGCAGAGCCTCCCTGTTCAGAGGCAGTCTACTTGTGAATGTCACTGGCTAGAGAACATAAGCTTGGGAAGGGAAATGGCTGGATGGCCATTTGTCAGGGGTGATTTGAATGCAATATTCCTGCTTCTTGGCAGGGGGTTGGACTGGATGGCCCATGAGGTCTCTTCCAACTCTTTGATTCTATGATTCTATGAAGGGTTAAGACAGAAATAGGATGGCAACGGTATTTTGATCGGCTTCATCCAAGTTGTGCCCTTAAAGAATGCATGGGCAATCTTCATCTCTTCCGATGTTTTGGACTCCAACTCCCACCATTCCTAACAGCCTCAGGCTCCTTCCTTTTGAATTAATTTCCTCTTCCAACTCTTTGATTCCATGATTCTATGATTCTATTATATGATAACAATGAAGAGAGCATTCTGTACATGCTTCACGCCATTCTGCCTGAGATGACCTGGGAGGGCACATTCAAGTAAACACTGCATTTGATGTGCAGAGGTGTGCTACCCAGTGTCTATGTAGTCAGCATAGTGGAGATGAACACTATGCATTGCATACCTGCATGTGCCCCACCCATTATAGTTGTGCATTTCACCTCCCTTTGCACCTTTAGTTCAGCTGTATTGCATTTCACTAAGCACAATCATCCCAGGAATATAAAATTACTCTCCAACTTTTCGCCACTGTCTTTCATTGTCCCCTTTCATACCCCATCCTCCTCCTTATGCAATTTTACTCTTCACTCCTGGGACGGCATCCCCCACCTGAACTATCAAAGGTGAACCTGTTTCCGTGCGGAAGAAGACAATACAAAAGCGTCAAGCGTCTCTACTCCTGAGCTGGGAGTCATTAGGAAGTTCCAGTTTCCAGTTCTGCTTTAATGAGCGGCTGGTGGGGTTTTATTTTTGGCACGAGAGGAAGTGGAGATGAGAAAACCCTCCCCATTCATCAGGGAAAGTCTTTCTCGCTCCCTTTTCCAGGACTCCTGCCGCCTTGATCAAAACGCTCGGCGGTGGAGCTGAACCCGAGTAAAATGACAAGGTGAGGCGCACTCCGGAGCGCGGCCAGCTCATGCGGCGCCAGAGTGATGTGAGAGCAAAGCTGGGAGAACATCAAGACCCTGCATACCAGTGTGTGCATACATGCATTGGCATTTCATTGGGCCTGAGTAGCTCTTCTAAGAAAGGAGAGGCAAGAAAGAGTCCATTGGTATGGGTAGGAAGGAAATTTATCCGTGTGAAATCAACTCACTGGAGAATTGTGTCCAGTTCTGAGCACCACAATTCAAAAAGGATATTGTCAAGTTATAAATGTGTCAAGAGAAGAGCGACCAAAATGATCAAATGTCTGGAAGCCAATGAGGAACGGCTGAGGGAGCGAGATAGGTTTAGCTCAGAGAAAAGAAGGCTGAGAAGGGACATGGTAGTTGAAATGTTTGAAAGGATATCACATTGAGGAGGAGTCAAGCTTGTTTTCTGCTGTTCTGGAGATCAGGACAAAGAGCAATGGATGCAAATTACAGGAAAAATTATTTCTCCTAGACATTATGAAGAACTTCCTGATGGAAAGATCTGTTTAGCAGTGGAATAGGCTCCCTAGAAGCCTGGTGAGTCTCCTTCCTTGGAGGTTCTTAAGCAGAGACTGGATGGTCATCTGTCAGGAGTGCTTCGATTCTGTGTTCCTCCATGGCAGAAGGGGATTGGACTGGATGTGGTCTCTTCCAACTCCATGATTCTATGATCAATGGAGGGCTCTTGGCTCTGTATGACAAAGTAAATTGGGAATATAGGGCACTTCCAGACAGTGTCAAAATGCAGAACAAATAAGTGAGGACTTTGAAATTTCTTCCAATTTTATGATTCTGGGAATCAACTCATTTGAAATTAACTCATTGGAGAATCAACTCATTTGAAATAGGGTGCTGTAGAAGACTTCTGTGAGTATCATGAACTGTCCAAAAGACCAATACATGAATCCAAGGGCAAATCAAGCAAAGATGACTACACTGAGAACATGTCATGGGAACAGAAAAGACAACAATACTTGTAAGATTGAAAGAAGGCATGGTAAACAGAAGGTATCTCATTCATAGTTGAAGCTGATTAGATGACAGTGAAAAACAAACAGGAAACCAGTATGCAATGGGATTTTGTAGCAACTCTGAAACTGGGTTGTTGTAGGTTTTTTTGGGCTATATGGCCATGGTCTAGAGGCATTATCTCCTGACGTTTTGCCTGCATCTATGGCAAGCATCCTCAGAGGTACCTCACTACCTCTGAGGATGCTTGCCATAGATGCAGGCGAAACGTCAGGAGAGAATGCCTCTAGACCATGGCCATATAGCCCGACAAAAACCTACAACAACCCAGTGATTCCGGCCATGAAAGCCTTCGACAACTCTGAAACTAGCTGAGATCAAGAAGTTGATAGCATAAACTTCATTATTCTACATCTAAAGTTTAACATCTTTACTAACGATCAGCCACAGCCATCACTCACAAAGAGCTTTATATATGTTGATGACGGTCTAACAACACAAGCAAAAGACTTTGAAACAGTCAAAAAACCAACTTCCTAATACCCAGCTATTACAAAGGTCACCACTTGAAGCCTAACCCTGCCAAGGCACAAGTGTGTGCCACCTACATAACCGTGAAGCCAACAGGAAATTGAAAATTACCTGGGAAGGTCAAGAGCTCGAACACTGTTCCCATCCTAAATATCTCAGTGTCACCCTGGATCAAACACTAACATTTAGGAAACACTGTATGAACATCAGATAACGAGTTTGGATTCTGATTTCATTGACGAGACCTGATGGATTTGTTATATTGATGTAATGATATATTGATATTGATGTTTAATGATTTGTGATGCTATTGCTTTTAAATACTTAATGATTTTGTATTGGGTATACCTAAATTGTTGTAAACCGCTCTGAGTCACCTAAGGGCTGAGAAGAGCGGTATACAAATAAAGTAAATAAATAAATAAATAATAAATAAACACCAAGCACAAAGTAGCTGCACGCAATAACATCCTGTGGAAACTTACTAGCAGTGTAAGGGGAGCAGACCCAAAATTAAGAACATCAACCCTGGCCTTGTCTTACCCAACTGCTGAGTATGCCTACCCTATTTGGCACAAGTCCGCCCACACAAAGCAGGTGAACATATCACTGGACGAAATATGTAGCATAACCACAGGATGTCTTAAACCTACTCCTGTTGATATACTCTATAAGCTAGCTGGCACTGCACCGCTGATGTGCGACGGGAAGTAGCTACTAACAGTGAGAGAAATAAGGCTGAACACTGTGAAAGCCACCCATTGCATGGCTACCAGCCTCCTTCCAGTAGACTCAAATCATGGAAAAGCTTCATGAGAACCACCACAGCTCTTAATGTTCTCCCAGCAACCGCAAGAGTATCCCTCTGGGCAGAAAAATCAGGAAATCCCATTTGGATTGCCCCCATGAGGGTCTGCCTCCAGGGGAAACCAAGAATGGGTAACATGGAAGTCCTTGAACAGACTCAGAAGTGGAATGAGCAGATCAAAAGACAATCTGACAAAATAGCATTACCTAGAACAAGTGATGGGCAACCTTTTGAGCGTGGTGTGTCAAAATTCGCCAAAAAAACTGAGCATAATTCAGGTGGTGTGTCACTTCAAGAAAAAAACCATAATTTCGCAATATTTAGTTTAAATAACAAAAAATATATAATTGTAATTCCCACTTTCTCTCTTATCATGTTGTTCTACCTCTCTTTATGTAAATAATATCCTTTTTGGAGTGTTAAATAAAAATATAATTTTAAAAACCCAACAAAATATTATATGTATATTAAGGCATATATTAAAAATATTTAAAATGCATTAAATTAAAATGCATTAAATTAAATGTCAAATTAAAATTCAATTTACCATTTCATTTAAGGCATTCTGAAATATTTGAGTAATATAGCAAAGTATTATTTATCATTTAATTTAATTTAAATATGTAACTCCTTAATATTTAGGAAACAATGCAAAATAATATTCGTTTACTTAATAATTAAATAAACCAATATTATTTTGCAATGTTACCTAAATATTAATAATTAAATATTTTTAAATTTGACATTTAATTTAATGCATTTTAATATTTGAATAATATAGCAAAGTAATAGTATTTATCATTCAGTTTAAATATGAAACTCCTTTATATTTAGGTAACATTGCAAAATAATAATTTCTTTCCTATTTATTTTTTAAAATGGCATAAAATAAATAAACAAATAATATCCGGCGGGCACGTGTCAGTAGAAATGGCTACGCGTGTCAGTACTGACACGCGTGTCATAGGTTCGCCATTACAGACCTAGAAGAATCCCTCACCTTGTGTGACTGTGGAGCAGAACAACTCTGTTTTTCTATGCTTGCCCACAATGCCTTGCCTCATGCACAGAAATGTTTAAAGCTACAGACAATGCGGCCACTGTTGCCTGTTTTGGGGTCAAAATTATTTAGACACCTGTGTTCTATTTTTATCAGTTTTATACTTGTTTATAATCTGGGTCCCATCTCCATGACATCTTGAGATGTATGTATGTAAAAATACAGATATTCCAAAATCTAAAATAATCCAAAATCCCACAGTTCTGGTTGCAAGCATTTCATGAAGTCAACCTGCATTTCAATTACTTGTGCTTGGCGATCCTGTGCCTAGGATATTTTCCCAACCCCCAACCCTCCAACTGCTTGCACTCTCTTTTCTCCCTGGAGTCATGCTTGTCACAGCAAATTTTTCTGAGCTCATAGACTGCCATCCCAGTGCTACAAGCCATCAAGTGTTAGGGCTGTGTGGATGCACACACGTGCTTAGGTTACCACTCAGGTTACAACTCATAGACTGCCAGCCTGCCCTTGTTACTCAACCGAGGAGGTGAATTCCACCCCAAAACCCAGGTTACAATATTTGGTGTTGCGAGAGTGTGGCCAAGAAAGAAGACACCCAGATTTGTGGAGGTTTGGTTATCAAAGCCTGGAGTGCTTTGATTGTGTCTTCCTACCTGACAGAAGGGGATTGAACTGGATGTGGTCCCTTCCAACACCATTATTCTATGATCTGTATGACAAAGTAAATGCCTTACAATTGGAAATGTAGGGCGCTTCCAGACAACGTCAAAATGCAGAAATGCAGAACCTTCTAACCCTTCATCTAAGTCAGTGGTTCTCAACCTTCCCAATGCCATGACCTCTTAATACACTTCCTTGTGTTATGGTGACCCCCCAACCATAAAATTATTTTTGTTGCTACTTCATAAGTGTCATTTTGCTGCTGTTGTGAATTGTAATGTAAATATCTGGTATGCAGGGTGTACGTTCATTCACTGGACCTAATTTGGTACAAATACCCAATACGTCCAAATTTGAATACTGGTGGGGTTGGGAGGGGGATTGATTTTATCCCGTGGGAGTTGTAGTTGCTGGGATTTATAGTTCACCTACAATCAAAGAGCATGTTGGGGTTCAGCCTGAGTTTGAACTTGAACCTGATTCTCTGTTTGTTCCTCCTGATGCTAATGAAAGTATATTTACTGATGCTAGTGGAAATGTACCTTTTGATGCCAATGCTCCTGAAATTAGTGAGGAAGAAACTGCTGTAGGTTTGGAAAATGCCAATGTTCCTGAAATTAGTGAGGAAGGAACTTCTGTAGATTTGGAAAATGAAAGTACCAGTGTTCCTGAGAATGTTTCAGAGGGAGACCTTGAACTTTCCCTCCCTTCTGCACCTGTTAACTGTAATGACAACAGAAGGGGCCAAATTTGGGAAGACAGAAGTAAAACACTCAGTTTGCGTCGATCCTCCCGAATTCAAGAATTAAAAACATTGGCATCAAAACAGAAGGGCGGTTCACGGAACCGATTCTTGAGTTTTAATTGCAATACGCCAGGCTGATTGCCTCAGTTCAGGCATCGTTTCAGAATTGATGAAGACGTTGGCAGTTCTCCCGGTTCCCTGGCCATAGTTTAGGAAGATTTCTAGGATATCAAGTACGGTTAGTGGATTGCTAACAGATTCCAGTATTTTCCCAGTGAGGCTTTTGGTTTTGCTTTGTCCATTTAAATTCATGTTTGCTGATTTTGCTGTGGCTTTTGACTTGCATTTTTCCTTTATTTTGTAACCATTTTTCTTCAATAAAAAAGGATTGTTTTTCACAGCCAAGTGTGGTGGATAGTTATCTGAGGGCCTCGTTCCCTGCTCTGGATTGCAACAGAGCATTCTGAACTCCACTAATGATGGAATTGAACCAAACTTGGCACACAGAACTCCCATGACCAACAGAAAATACTGGAAGGGTTTGGTGGGCATTGACCTTGAGTTTTGGAGTTGTAGTTCACCTACATCCAGAGAGCACTGTGGACTCAAACAATGACAGATCTGGACCAAACTTGGCATGAATTCCCAGTATGTCCAAATGAGAACACGGGTGGAGTTTTGGGGAAACAGACCTTGACATTTGGGAGTTGTAGTTGCTGGGGATTTATAGTTCACCTACCATCAAAGAGCATTCTGAACCCTACCAAGGATAGAATTGGGCCAAACTTCCCACACAGAAACCCCATGACCAACAGAAAATACTGTTTTCTGATGGTCTTTGGTGACCCCTCTGACACCCCCTTGCGACCCCCCCAGGGGTCCCGACCCCCAGGTTGAGAAACACTGATCTAAATCATTAATAAAGATGTTGAACAGGACTGGACCCAGGATGGAAACCTGCAGCATGTATATATACTGGTATGTATATTGTGATCTGGAAGGACTCTATGAAGAGGGGAAAGATAAAGATGACAAATTTAAGTATATAAGATGATATAATCACACGAAGAAAAAGACTGGAAGACAAGAACCGCCTCCCTTCCTTTTCTTTCCTTCAATCTTTCCATGAAATCTTTCCCTAATATACCCTAAGATACCCACCCCCTGTTTTACCCTTCCTGTTTTTCCATCCATTGCTTTCCCTATTTTCTCCCCATTATAGTATTTAATATAAAGCCCCCCCCCCCAATTGGAAAACTTATTAATAAATATTATATTTTTAAAAAACAAAATAGTACCACTCTTTTATCTTCAAAGCTTGGAAAACTGACTTTTCGGAATGGCAACTACCCAAATCCCGCAATTGCTCTGGGGCATTTCGAGTTTTTCCAAACTCTGTTCAAGAGATCCTAGATTACATTAGAAAGGCCT
Organism: Anolis sagrei ordinatus; assembly: GCF_025583915.1. Taxonomy (NCBI): domain Eukaryota; kingdom Metazoa; phylum Chordata; class Lepidosauria; order Squamata; family Anolidae; genus Anolis; species Anolis sagrei. Next base: position 346,102,632 of record NW_026844366.1, on the reverse strand, counting down.
ACCAGAGGCAAATGTTTTCTTCGCAGCTGTGTGGTTGTGAACACAACATTGTTTGTGAGAAGGAAAGCAAGGCCCCAAGAGTTCGCACCATGCCGTTATTGGCAAACAAAGGAAAGCAGTGAAACACACCTTGCAGAAAAGTGAAAAAGCAAATAATGCAGGAGTCCTATAACTTTTTTGTGATTTTTTTTGGTACAGAATCCTGTTGCTTTCACACTTGTGTAATCCCTCTTCTACATATAGTTGTACATTTTTGGGTTTTGTCCACCAGATATACATTCAGCCTTCAACATTGGCTGGCATAAGGGATGCAGGTTCCAGTGAATGGGGAAAAACACAAACTTAAATAATCAGTTTTGTTAATTGGAGAGAACACCGTTTTAGGAACCTCTAGGTCCTCCAGCACAATGTCAGTTAGATGACGTGGAGATTCCTAGAGAAGTGTTATCTATAGGAATAGTTAGGTCCTCCAGCACAACTGCATTTGTTTTACAGTTGGCTTGAAAGTTGCACAAAGTTGTCCATTTCTCAGGAATTTTACTCCTATTGTTAGGTTCAATGGTTAGAATGTGATTTATCTATGTATTGACATGCCATTCAATAGTCAATTTATTGGGTCTACTACAGGTTTCCAGATTTCGACTCTATTGTTTCATGTTTGGCTACATGCTTTATTTATTTATTTATTTTATTTTGGGGGCTTCTACCCCGCCCTTCTCAACCCCCTAGGGGGGACTCAGGGCGACTTACAAAAGACACAATTCGATGCCTAACAATTACAACATACAATACACTATACAATACACAAATTTACCACTTAATATCACAGTTATAACTAATTAAAACCATCAGACAGTATACTAGCAGCAATAAAACATCTTGTGGACAGTGTTCACCAAATCCAAGTCCATAAACCATTTAGCATCGTCATTGTCCTTTCCTACTCTGGTCATTATTGGTTGTCTTTGTCCATCTGCCAGCTTACCTGAACGCTTGGTCCCACATCCAGGTTTTTAGCTTCTTCCTGAAGGAGAGGAGGGATGTTGATGTCCTAATTTCCCCGGGGAGTGAATTCCACAGGTGAGGGGCCACCACCGAGAAGGCCCTGTCCCTCGTCCCCACCAGTCTCGCTTGTGATAAAGGTGGGGCCGAGAGCAGGGCCCCCTCAACAGATCTTAAACTCCGATGTGGGACGTAGAAGGAGATACGTTCGGACAGGTACGCTGGGCCGGAGCCATAAAGGGTTTTGTAGGTCAAAACCAGCACTTTGAATTGTGCCCGGAACTGGATCGGCAGCCAGTGGCGCTGAAATAGCAGAGGGGTGGTATGCTCCCTGTATGATGCTCTGGTGAGTAATCTAGCCGCCGCCCATTGGACTAATTGACGTTTCCGAACAGTCTTCAAAGGCAACCCCACGTAGAGCGTGTTGCAGTAATCTATTCAGGCAAACTCTTAAAGTTAGGATGAAACTTTCACAGCAGTATAGAGTGGTACAATAACTTCCCTTAATCTAGACATTAGACTCCTATTGATGCTGCCCGGAAAGATCCTGGATCCTTCTCACATGTTCTATTTATTTATTTTATTATTTATTTATTTACTATTCTTGTATACCGCTGTATCTCAAGCCCGAGGGCGACTGTCAAACCAGATGTCACCTCATCCAAGTTATGAACAAGATAGGTTCTGTAGGTTTGTTCTTAAGTTGAATTTATATATAAATTAGAGTGTTACTCTAGCCACACACACACACATATAGTAAAGGTTCCCCCTGACATTAAGTCTGGTACTCATCTCCATTTCTAAGCTGAAGAGCTGACATTTTCCATACATGCCTCCATGGTCGTGTGGCCAGCATGACTGCATGGAGCACCATTACCTTCCCGCCGGAGCGGTATCTATTGATCTACTCATCTCTGGATTTGAACTGCCGACCTTATGGTCAGCAAGTTCAGCAGCTAAGCAGTTTAACCCACTGTGCCACCAGGGGTCCCAATGTATATATATACAACAGCCATCCCCTGCCATCTGTTGCTGTGGCCCAGTCTGTGTATATGTGTCTTGTGTGTGTATATATATGTATATATGTGTGTGCATATATTTGTGTTTATGTGTATATATGTTGTTTTGCACATGCAATATAATGCTTTTTTTTTTTGATTTTGAAGTCTCTTCTGCTGTGTTTTCCAGTGTTTTTATGAGTGATGGTCACTCGTTGGCCTGATAGGGGTATTGTGTCCAAATTTGGTGTCCATTCGTCCAGTGGCCGCAAAAAAAGCCAATGAGATTTTGGCCTGCATCAATAGGAGCATAGTGTCTAGGTCCAGGGAAGTAATGCTACCCCTCTATTCTGCTTTGGTTAGACCACACCTGGAATATTGTGTCCAATTCTGGGCACCACAATTCAAGAGAGATACTGACAAGCTGGAATGTGAGGAGCGGCTTAAGGAGCTGGGCATGTTTAGCCTGAAGAAGAGAAGGCTGAGAGGAGATATGATAGCCATGTATAAAAATGTGAGAGGAAGCCACAGGGAGGAGGGAGCAAGCTTGTTTTCTTCTTCCTTGGAGACTAGGACGCAATGGAACAATGGCTTCAAATTGCAAGAGAGGAGATTCCATCTGAACATGAGGAAGATCTTCCTGACTGTGAGAGCCATTCAGCAGTGGAACTCTCTGCCCCGGAGTGTGGTGGAGGCTCCTTCTTTGGAGGCTTTTAAACAGAGGCTGGATGGCCATTTGTCAGGGGTGATTTGAATGCAATATTCCTGCTTCTTGGCAGAATGGGGTTGGACTGGATGGCCCATGAGGTCTCTTCCAACTCTTTGATTCTATGATTCTATGATTCTATTAGTGGTTTTTGAGTTATGTTAATCCCACAAGCTAACATTACATTTTTATTTCTATAGATGCATGCTAGCTTTGGCAAGCATAAGGAAGGGTCAACAGTCCACTGTGGTGTTTCCTTTGCTGTCTGTGCTCTTATTTAGAAAATTTCACCTCCTTTTCTGTCCATGTGAGAACTGGATTTTGAAAAATTCGGTTTGTTATGGAAACAAGGATTGGAGATACAGCTTCAGTGGAGGCCCATTTTCCCCATGATAATATCTCTTTCAGGAGTGAATTTCCCTTCAGAGAAATAGATTACTCTCGCTTCCTGTTGTCTTAGATCCATTCTTGACTATGAGCTGGATATTTGTAACTTAGGAACTTCCCATATCTTATTTTATTCCTGCTTAAATTCAGAAACATGCATGTATTCCTGTGGACATTCCTTTGGTTGGGTTTTGTCCCAGTACTCCAATCTGCTGTGTTTATATTGAATTCTGATTTCTGTTCTCTGATGTGTTCCCCATTTTGGTGTGTCAACTCCCAAATTTGATGGAAGTGCCATTTGTTCCTTCATCCAAGGCATGTATAAAGATGCTGAACAAGACCTGGTCCAAAAAACCCCCCTAAGTGCCCTCTCATGTGGGATGTTGAGAAGCCACTGGTCAAACCTTATTGGGTTTAGCCCAGGCATGGGCAAACTTGGCCAGTAGGCCATTAGGAATTGTGAGAGTTGAAGTCCAAAACGCCTGGAGGAGAGTTGAAGTCCAAAACATGCCTGGTTTAGCCCATCAAGTACCTATAAATCTTCCAGCACGCTGATGTTTGTCCGCTTGTCTTCCCAAGATATTTGCAGGATTTTCCGGAGGCAGCGCTGATGGAATCGTTCCAGGAGTTGCATGTGACGTCTGTAGACAGTCCACGTTTCGCAGGCATAGAGCAGGGTTGGGAGGACAATAGCTTTATAGACAAGCACCTTGGTATCCCTACGGATGTCCCGGTCCTCAAACACTCTCTGCTTCATTCGGGAAAAATGCTGCACTCGCAGAGCTCAGGCGGTGTTGTATTTCGGTGTCGATGTTGACTGGTGGAGAGGTGGCTGCCAAGGTAGCGGAAATGATCAACATTTTCTAATGTTACACCATTAAGCTGTATCTCTGGCATTGGGGAGGGATGGCTGGTGACTGCTGGAACAGCACTTTGGTTTTCTCGATGTTCAGTGACAGGCCAAGCTTCGTGTATGCTTCTGTGAAGGTGTTTAAAGTGGCTTGTAGATCTTCTTCTGAATGCGCACAGACGACATTGTCATCAGCATACTGGAGTTCTATAACAGATGTTGTTGTAACCTTGGTTTTGGCTTTCAGTCTGCTTGAAGAAGCAAAGACCACCAGCATTGAAGCAATGGTCCTCTGCCATCAACTCCACTGGACCAGCCACGTTGTCCGGATGCCTGGCCACCGTCTCCCAAAGCAGTTGCTCTACTCTGAACTTAAGAACGGAAAATGGAATGTTGGTGAACAGGAAAAGAGATTTAAAGATGGCCTCAAAGCCAACCTTAAAACTGGCATAGACACTGAGAACTGGGAAGCCCTGGCCCTTGAGCGCTCCAGCTGGAGGTCAGCTGTGACCAGCAGTGCTGCAGAATTCGAGGAGGCACGAGTGGAGGGTGAAAGAGAGAAACGTGCCAGGAGGAAGGCGTCAAGCCAACCCCGACCGGGACCGCCTTCCACCTGGAAACCAATGCCTTCACTGTGGGAGAAGATGCAGGTCAAGAATAGGGCTCCACAGCCACCTACAAACCCACAAAAATAGTCATCAAGGAAGACCATCTTACTCGTCCAACGAGGGATCGCCTAAGTAAGTAAAGTAAAGTAAGTACCTATAAATCCCTCAGCTTCCAGCTCACAATGTATCAGTTTGGAAAGCTTTATAGAAATCAACATACACTATATTTATATCATTTTCTTTCTTCAGGGTAAGGAATACTTGGCAGGAAGATCTGCCTTGGGAGGCAGTGGGGTTTCCTTCGCTGGAGGTGCTTAAGTAGAGGTCAGATGGGGATGCCGTACGTTGCCAAAATTTACACTGGCTGGGATCCTACATTGTGTTTTCATACGGGAAATCAGTGGTTCTGCTAAGCCATCCTTTTGCTGGATACTTGGCAATGTATTGTTTGTCTGCCCATGTGCTCATGTATCAGCCAATGTGTTTGATTATTGTTCCGTGTGGCCACGGGAAACGCATAGGGGCTGCTTCTGCAATCCCATATAGTGATATGATTAATCGATTAGAGAGATGATTGGCCAAAACTAACAAAATGAATTCAAGAGGGACAAATGCTCCACTTAGGCAGAAAAAAATTAAATGCAAAGATATATATAGGGGGATGATCCTGGTGTGACAGCAGTATGTGTGAAAAAGATCTTGGAGTCCTCGTGGGGAGGAAGGTGAACATGAGCCAACAATGTCATGCGGCAGCAAAAAAAAAAGCCAATGGGATTTTGGCCTGCACAAATAGGGAGTCTAGTGCCTAGATCTAAGGAAGTCATGCTCCCCCTCTATTCTGCCTTGGTCAGACCATACCTGGAATCACACTGTGTCCCATTCTGGGCACCACAATTGAAGGGTGATGTTGACTCTAAGCTGGAGGGCTACCAAAATGATTAAGGGTATGGAGAACAAGTACTTTGAGGAGCGTCTTAAAGTGCTGAACATGTTTAGCCTGCAGAAGAGAAGGCTGAGAGGAGATATGATGAGGGCCATATATAAAAAAGTGAGGGGAAGTCATAGGGAGGAGGGAGTGAACTTGTTTTCTGCTGCCTTGGAGACTAGGACGTGATGGAGCAATGGCTTCAAACTACAGGAAAGGAGATTCCACCTGAACATTAGGAAGAACTTCCTGACTGTGAGAGCTATTCAGCAGTGGAACTCTCTGCCCCGGAGTGTGGTGAAGGCTTTGAAACATAGGCTGGATGGCCATCTGTCGGATGTGGTTTGAATGCGATTTTCCTGCTTCTTGGAAGAATGGGGTTGGACTGGATGGACCACAAGGTCTCTTCCAACTCTATGATTCTATGATTTTATGGTAGCACTGACAAATATTTATTTCCTCTTATCTCCAGAGAGATATCTCAGGAGAGTCCTTCTTGGGCCCCATCTATACTGCCATATAATTTAGTTTGAAACTGTATTCTATGGTTAGCGTAGGCTCATATAATACAGCTAAACTTGAATGATGGAATGCAGATTTTATACTGCTGATTATTATGAATGGATTAAGACTGTGCATTGTTTCGATTTATTGACTTCATTTCATCCTGAGATCTATGAATACAGAGCTTGTTACAATTGTTTCAGTAAATGAATGAATTAAACAGTGCTGGAGGGAACTCTAAAACATCGATGGGACAAGGAATCTACTCCAGATTTTAATGTAGGCTTTCAAGGAGATGTCCAAGGTTCTGAATAGCTCCAAAATAAGCTCAGCACCATGGAGAGTTCCTTGAAAGCTGGACAGAACTCAAGAGTGGAGACACTATCGTCTACTGAAGAAAACCTACACGGTTGCATTTCTCAAATGCCTATTACTTGGGGTCAACTTGTCTTGATGTCTTCTTCTGAATGAGTGGATTGCATAGTCTACTTTCCATTCAAGGTAACAGGCCAGAGGGAAGGGTGTAAAAAGGAGACGGAATCAGCAGAGATCTGGATTTGGGTGTGTTGCATTGCTAAGGAGGTGACCCTGTCAAAGTTCCAGCAAATCCCATTTGGTGATGTGAAGCTGAGCATGAAATGAGTTAATTGGCTGGAAAGTGAGCAAAAGCTACATGCAGAGAAGTTACCGTCTCCAGTCCTGAGGTGACAGCACACACAGTATATTCCTGGCTTCCCAAACTAAGAATTTGCCATGGGTTTTTAATCTCGGGGAACACTTTCCTACAGGGCTAGCTCCTAAAGTTGGCCATGGTTCAGCCAAAGTGTGGAGACTTCTGATTGGATTCCTTTTGTTGCCAGTTGGAAAGATCAAGGAGACCAAGGCTGGGAATTGGGAAGCCTAGGGGTCATTGCAAGACCCAAAGTGGAGCCTCCAAGAATCCTGAAATCACCTGGCTCTTTTTGTCTTTCATCTTTAAAGGGAAGCTCTGGAAGTAGTGCCAAAGAGGCAGGTTTCAGCCGGACATCAGGATAAGGTTTATCTAGTTCAATTCCCTGCCAAAACAGCAATTCCACCAATTAGCCCTTTTGTTGTTTATTTGTTCAGTCGCTTCAGACTCTTCATGACCTCATGGACCAGCCCATGCCAGAGCTCCCTTTCGGCTGTCACCTCCCCCAGCTCCTTCAGAGTCAAGCCAGTCACTTCAAGGATACCATCCATCCGTCTTACCCTTGGTCGGTCCCTCTTCCTTTTTCCTTCCATTTCCCTAGCATCATTCTCTTCTCCAAGCTTACCTGTCTTCTCATGATGTGGCCAAAGGACTTCATCTTTGCCTCTAATATCCTTCCCTCCAATTCCCTGAAGTATGGACTAGAACTAGCTCTATTAACTAAGTAATTTACAACAGGATGCAAGAGCTGGACCATAAGGAAGGCTGAGTGAAGGAAGAGAGACACTTTTGAACTGTGGTGTTGGAGGACAATGCCGAGAGTGCCTTGGACCGCAAGAAGATCAAACCAGTCCATCCTCCAGGAAATAATGCCCAACAGCTCACTGGAGGGAACAATATTAGAGGCAAAGATGAAGTATGTATTGTCAAGGGCTTTCATGGCCTGAATCACTGGGTTGTTGTAGGTTTTTTAGGGCTATATGACCATGTTCTAAAGGCACTTTCTCCTGACGTTTAACCTGCATCTATGGCAAGCATCCTCAGAGGTACCTCTGAGGATGCTTGCCATAGATGCAGGCGAAACGTCAGGAGAAAATGCCTTTAGAACATGGCCATATAGCCAGAAAAAACCTACAACAACCCAAAGATGAAGTAGTTTGGCCACATAATGAAAAGACAGGAAGGCTTGGAGAAGATAATGATGCTGGGGAGAATGGAAGGAAAAAGGAAGAGGGTCTGACCAAGGGCAAGATAGATGGATGGTATCCTTGATGTGACTAGCTTGACTCTGAAGGAGCTGGGGGTGGCTACGGCTGACAGGGAGCTCTGGCGTGGGCTGGTCCATGAGGTCACAAAGCCTCGAACGTGACTGAATGAATAAAATCACAGAAATAAGTGGAACTGGTAGGCAGAAGTATATCAAGAAATGTAAGTTGTACCCTGAGGAAGTACAGTTGGGCTTTAACCTTTCTGGATCTGATGATTGTCAGATTAGATTAATATGTTCTTTTTTAAGTTCTCCATTTGATGTTGACCATAGAGTCGCACCAATGACAAATCGGTCAGAAACTGCAGTGGCCCTATCACAGAGTTTTCTTGACGATTCCTTCAGAAGGAATGTGCTGAAGTGAACAAGTGTGACTTGCCCAAGTTCACCCAATGGTTTTCCATAGATGAGAAGGGATTTGAATTCTGGCCTTTAGAGACAGAGTTCAAAGCTTAAACTGCTCCCCCATGCTGGCTCTTTAACTCCACCTAAAACCAATAATAATAATATAATAATAAACATTATTATTATTATTATTATTATTATTATTCTTTATTTGTACCCCGCTAACATCTCCCGAAGGACTCGATGCGGCTTACAAAGGCCAAGGCCTCAATAAAACAACAGCATAACAATACACATAACATTATAAAGCAAATCAAAACATTAAGCAATAACAGTAAACAATAAAACAGTACACCATAACACAATAAAACCAGGGCCAGGCCGAATGTAATGGGTACAGATTAAAAAGTGCTGAGTATGAAAGATAAAATGTAGGATTTTAGGGTACGTGCAATGTGCAGACAATCTTAAATCTCTGATAAAGTGCATCTGGGACATATTGCTGGAGTTTCCTATTCTGGAAAGGCACACCGGAACAGCCAGGTCTTCAAACTCTTCCTAAAGACTGCCAGTGTAGGGGCTTGTCTGATGTCCTTGGGGAGGGGGTTCCAAAGTCGGGGGCCACCACAGAAAAGGCCCTGTTCCTCGTCCCCACCAGACGCACCTGCAACGCAGGTGGGATCGCGAGCAGGGCCTCTCCAGAGGAACAAAGAGAACGTGTGGGTTCATAGATGGAGATGCGGTCACGCAGGTAGGCAGGCCCCAAACCATTTAAGGCTTTGTAGGTGAGCACCTGCACCTTGAATTGGGGCCGGAAAATGAATGGCAGCCAGTGGAGCTTCTTGAATAAGAGGGTTGACCTCTCTTTGTAAGGAGCACCAGTTAACATCCTGGCCACCGCCCGTTGGACTAACTGAAATTTCTGAGCCGTTTTCAAGGGCAGCCCCACGTAGAGTGCATTACAGTAGTCCAATCTAGAGGTGACCAAGGCATGGACCACCCTGGCCAGATCAGCCACCATCTCCCCCAACGGGGACTCGGGGGAGGTGGCTCACATGAGGCCAAGCCCAAACAACAAATTACAATAAAATAAAATACAAATTACAATAAAATAAACAACATCGCAATAAAATAGGCATTACCCAAACAGTACACTTCAAAATGTGTGTTCTAAAGCCAAGCCTGGTTGACTGCTAGTATGATTTGCTTCACTTCAGTAGCAATTTGGGTTACTTCAAATTTCAGGAAAAAGGATTTCACCTAAACATCAGGAAAAACTTCTTGACATTAAGAGCTGCTCAGCAGTGGAATATGCCGCCTGGGAGTGCAACGAAGTCTCCTCCTCTAGAGGGTTTTAAGCAGAGGCTAGATGGCCATCTGTTAGGAGTGCCTTGATTATATTTTCCTGCATAGAATCATAGAGTTGGAAGAGACCTCATGGGCCATCCAGTCCAACCCCCTGCCAAGAAGCAGGAAAACCACATTCAAAGCACCCCCAACAGATGGCCATAGCAGAAAGGGGTTGAACTGGATAACCCTTGTCAACTCAGACATATTATTCCTTGTCTTCTTTACAACAGCTCTATAACAGGCTATGTATCAAACCCACTTGGTCCATCTTCTTCGTTCTGATGGGGCAAAGTTTCTACCTGGTCCTTTGATAGCAAGACCTTCTTCCTGCCCTTCAGATGCGACTAAAAAAAGCCTATGCATCTCCTTTTAAGAAACTATGATTACCCCCATCATCATAATCACCCCTGGAGGCCCATCAACGTGGAGGAGCTAATAGGAGCGGAAGGGTTCTTTCTCCGCAAGTGACAGCATCACCAGACAGCCCCATATCTCCAGGACAGGAGTCCCACAGCTGAAGGCCAGGTACCGGAGAGATCTGACCTCCCTTGTTCTCTTCACCACCGGCAGGGAGGACACCAACCTCCCCAAGGAAGGCAGCTGTCTGAGCAGATAATCGGTCACGAAGACAACCGTATGATCCGGCAGACCTGAAACCTTTTGACGGTTGCAGCGACAGCAAAGCATCTCATGTTCCATAATGCGGTGTCCAGGCGTGTGGCCCGTCAACCCTGAGCTGTGGGTCATCCATGGGGCACATGCTCTGGATGAAGAAAGCCACCAGTTCAATGTCCAGAGTCTACCAATACGGCCAGAGAAGGGGTTCGTTATTTACAGTCTTGGAATCATGGAATCAAAGAATTGGAAGAGACCTTGTGGGCCATCCAGTCCAACCCCATTCTGCCAAGAAGCAGGGAAATCACCTTCAAAGCACCACCGACAGATGGCCATCCAGCCTCTGTTTCAAAGCCTCCAAAGAGGGAACCTCCACCACACTCTGGGGCAGAGAGTTCCACTGCTGAACAGCACTGGAAATTCTTCCTAATGTTCAGGTGGAATCTCCTTTCCTGTAGTTTGAAGCCATTGTTCCGCATCCTAGTCTCCAAGGCACTAGAAAACAAGTCTGCTCCCTCCTCCCTATGATTCTAATGTTTGTTAATATTGTTTCAAGACAGTAAATAATGAACACCACTCAGAAACAGGAGAATCCCAGACAGTTAACAATCAAGTACCAGTCAACACCTCCCAAACAGAGGATGTCTCTGGGCAACAGCAGCCAGGCTACCCCTATGCAGATACCCTCGCTGATTGACTTTGTGGCTTTGTGGCTATTCATAATATTCAAGCTTGCTAATTGCAACATTCACACTAGCTTTAAACAGACAAAGGTTCTTTTTCCCACCATAGACATTCCATAGATAGATAGATAGATAGATAGATAGATAGACAGATAGACACTCCACTTGCTTCATTGCAAGTTGCAGTCGAAATAGTATTGATTGATTGATTGATTGTATTTATATTCCGCCCTTCTCACCCCGCAGGGGAGTCAGGGCGGATTACAATCTACACATATATGGCAAACATTCAATGGCAAAGACACACAACAGATATAGTCAGACAGTCAGAGGATATTTAAGTTTTCTGGCTGCCAAGGGAGCTGTCGCTTTCATCGTCCATCTGCAACACTGATGAAGTACTTCCACATTCTCCACATGCTTTTGCTGGAGTGCTTTGCTGGAGTCTTTTTTATGGCCTCATAAATTAGTTAAATTAGCCTCCCCAATTAGGTACACATAGCGGGTACCTAATTTTCCTACTTGACAGATGTAACTGTCTTTCGGGTTGCAAAGGTTGACAACAAGCTACACAATTGGTTGGAAGCTCACTCCGACCCGGGCTGGCTTCGAACTCATGACCTTTTGGTCAGAAGTGATCTTAATGCAGCTGACACTCAGCCAGCTGCGCCACAGCCCACGTTAAAAATACACCATGGATATCTGGAGCCATGGATAATATAGAACCCAAATTCTAACTATTCTTGGAATGGAAACATAGAATTTTACCTAGAAAGACCCACAAACATTTATTGGGGGAAGCTTCAAAAGGTATGTTTAGCCTGGAGATGAGAAGGTTAACGTGGTAGGTAAAGGTAAAGGTAGTCCCCTGACATTAAGTCCAGTCATGTCTGATTCTGGGGTGTGGTGCTCATCTCCATTTCTAAGCCGAAGAGCCAGCGTTGTCCGTAGACACTTCCAAGGTCATGTGGCCGGCATGACTGCATGGAGCGCTGTTACCTTCCCGCCAGAGTGGTATCTATTGATCTACTCACATTTTGCATGTTTTCGAACTGCTAGGTTGGCAGAAGCTAGGGCTGACAGCGGAAGCTCACTCCGCTCCCCGGAATCGAACCTGCGACCTTTCGATCAACAAGCTCAGCAGCTCAGTGCTTTAACCCACTGCGCCACTGGGGGCTCCCATGGTAGCCATATTTAAATATTTGAAAAATGTCATATTGAAGATATCTAGGAGTTTTAGTATACCACAAGCTGAGCATGAGTCACCATGGAGATGTGGCAGCTAAACAAGCCAATGCAATTCTAGGCTGCATCAATAGGAGTATAGTGTCTAGACTGAGAGAAGACATAGCCACAGTATACCAGTGGTAGGTGAGAATGTTACTGGAACATGGCCATGCAGCCTGAAAAACTCACAGCAACCCAGTGAATCCATCCATGAAAGCCTTTGACACCACATACCATGTATTGCTTATTTCACACAGACTCAAAGGTTCACACAACACACCTAGATACTGCATGCAATGGACTGTGTTGTGGTACACAGTTTGGAAAGCTCTGCCCAATACAGTTAAATTCCAAGTTATTTGAAAGACTGTATCTTCCCAGAAGAGCTGGTTGGAGCTGAAAGATCTTTGTGAGAGGGAATTCTTCTGTCCCACTTTGACACCACTTCAATTTTCGGGAATTGCAAGGTCGGGCTTAGCAAAGAAGGCTAAACCGCTGTGCTGCAGAAAAATCCTGCCGATCGGAAGATCAACAGTTTGAACCTCGGTCAGGGTTGAGCATCTGCCATGAGCCCTAGCTCACCTGCCCACCTAGCAGGTCGTAAGCAGAAATGTGAATAGATAGAATAGGTACTGCTTTTATCCGGGAGGTAATAAAGGTCCCCTTAAAGACATTGAATGGAGGAAAGCTCCTCAGCATGGAAGATGGACCAACAGCACACCCTCCACCCCGTGACCGGAGTCGAGCACAGCCTCCAAGATGCCGGAAATAAGACGGGGAAAACTGCCTTTACCTCTGTTGTGTTGTCTGTCCTGTTATTGTATAATCATCTCTGAACATTTGCCATATGTGTGTTCTGTAAAACCACTCTGAGTCCCCTTTGGAGTGAGAAGGACAGGGTATAAATCATAGAATCCTAGAGTTGGAAGAGACCTCATGGGCTATCCAGTCCAACCCCCTGCCAAGAAGCAAGAAAATTGCATTCAAAGCACTCGCGACAGATGGCCATCCAGCCTCTGTTTAAAAGCTTCCAAAAAAGGAGCCTCTACCACACTCCGGGGCAGAGAGTTCCACTGCTGAACGGCTCTCAGAGTCAGGAAGTTCTTCCTAATGTTCAGGTGGAATCTCCTTTCTTGCAGTTCGAAGCCGTTGTTCTGCGTCCTAGTCTCCAGGGCAGCAGAAAATAAACTGGCTCCCTCCCTCCCTATGGCTTTCCCTCACATATTTATACAAGGTCATCATATCTCCTCTCAGCCTTCTCTTCTTCAGGTTAAACATGCCCAGCTCCTTAAGCCGCTCCTCATAGGGCTTGTTCTTCAGACCATTGATCATTTTAGTTGCCCTCCTCTGGACACATTCCAGCTTGTCAATATCTCTCTTCAGTTGTGGTGCCCAGAATTGGACACAATATCCCAGGTGTGGTCTAACCAAGGCAGAATAGAGCATGGGGAGCAATACTGTAAGTAAGTAAGTAAGTAAATCCTGGAAGCTGTAGTTTTAACCTTATCTGTCAAAGAAGGTTGGTCCCTTGGCAAATACAACTCCCAGGATTCCATAGTATTGAGCCATGGCAGTGAAAGTGTAGTCAAAGCGAATTCATTCTGCACTGTAGACACACACTCAGTTTTTATCTATGAAAAGCGGGAGAGTATGTTTTCCAAGTATTGCATCTCAGGGATGGCGTACCAGCTCTATAGAAGTGAAAGATGTCGACCCTCCAAATTTGCAGGTTTCCCTTTTACAGATTTGATTATTCACAAAATTGTTTAAAATGAGGTGGACAGAGTTGTTCTGGGGGACTTAGTGATTCCAAGACTGACGGTGGCACAGTGGGTTAAAGTGCTGAGCTGCTGAACTTGCTGACCGAAAGGTCTCAAGTTTGAATCTGGGGAGTGCATGAGCTCCCAGCTTCTGCCAACCTAGCAGTTCGAAAACATGCAAATGTGAGTAGATCAATAGGTACCGCTCCAGCGGGAAGGTAATGGCGCTCCATGCAGTCATGCATGACCTTGGAGGTGTCTATGGACAATGCTAGCTCTTCACCTTAGAAATTGAGATGAGCACCAACCCCCAGAGTCGGACACAACTGGACTTAATGGTAAACTTCTAGGATAGGAAAAACAGTACTTTTTATTTGTGGTTTTTCCACTTTTATGGAGGTCTATTGCCTCTAATTAACCCCAGCGAATGTTGAGGGACAACTGCAGTCAGCAAACATCGTGACTGAAAATTGTTGTCTTTGTTGGTTTAAAGACCAATTGAAACTCGAACGAGCATATTGAAACGCTCTTTGTCTTCAAGCTCAGCATCAAATCTGGAGATGACCATCTGCTTAAGGAGAAGCTAACCTCACTGAACATGGCTGGGTAATTCTCGTCCTCCTGCCACGGCCTCCTTCGGGAGACAGTCTCCTGCCAAGAGGCAAAGCCAGCCACTCAATATGCTGCAAATCGGAGAAAGACGCTTGCAAATCAGCTCGTTCTGCAAAGCCGGCCCCAAATCAGCCAGAATTTGCCTTACATGAACTCCCTGCTAACAAGGGACTTTTCTTTGCACCAAATAATAATAAAATGGCAGCTGGACCAGGAGACCCAGTAGGAATGTAAATCTTTACAGTCGTTCAGTGGTTTTGACTCTTGTGGGTTTGATTATTCACTGATTTGATTTGAAAATGTTCTTTCTAGGAATCTCTAGTGTCAAACCCATTTTACATTGAGTTTTTGCCCAATTCAGGTCCACAGATGTTACTGAACAACACCTCCCATCCCTTTTTATGATCTGTCATGCGGAGTGGGGATAAAAGGAATTGCAACCCAACAGCCCTTGTGGCTCTGAGGTTGGGGAAAGGTTGGAGGACATTTTGAAATCAGACATCATATTCACATGCCTTGCACCTAAATTCAAACCTCACTCTCCTGATGAAACAGAACAAACTGCAGCCTTCCAGATGTTACTGTATCACAACTCCTAGTTGTGATGTCTAATGGTGGAGAAAACAGGAGTTGGAGTGGAGGTTTACATACAATGACATGGTGGACACATGTTCTTTGGTGTGACTGTATGGAGGGAAAAATAATACAGTGTTCCCTTGCTTATCGTGGGTGTTACGTTCTAGGACCAACCGCAATAGGTGAAATTCTGCAAAGTAGGGACACCCTGTCCCTTGCCCTCTTTACCTTCCTCTTCCTTCTCCTCGAGTACCTTCAGGGAGATGGAGGTGGAATATAAAAATAAAGTTGTTGATGTTGTTATAAACATTCAATGCCTTGTTACAATACAATGAGACACACAAACACAAACAAAGGCAAAGGCTTCTCCTTTCATTTGGATAGTAAATGACCACATTAGGTTTGTTGTTTTTAACTGCTGTCGTATTGTCTGACGTATGGTGTCCCCATGAATGAGACCTCCAAGTCAACTTATACCCAATAGCCCTTTTGAGGTCTTGCAGACTCAATGCAGTTGGAAGCAATCTGGAATGTGATTTTTCTCTTTCCCCATTGCCTTTACTAAGCATTATCACATTTTTTAGTGAGACCTGTCTTCTGGCCAAAGTAGGACATTCTCATCTCAGTCATCTTGGCTCTACAGAGCATTCAGGGTTGATTTGCTCTATGATTCTTTTGGCTGTCTATGTTATCAGCAGAACTCTCCTCCAGCCCCACTTTTCAAATGAGTTTTTTTCCTATCAGCTTTCTTTACTGCCCAACTTACAAGAAAATGTAAAATGCAATGCTATGCACCATCCTGGATGTCTTGCTGCATGTCAAAAGGGGGTTGGACTGGGTGATCATGGGGGTCTCTTAAAACTTTGTTTCCTTGGGTACATCTACACTACAAAATTGATGCAGTTCAGCCTCATTTTAATTGCCATGATGTAATGCTACAGAACCCTGGGAGTTGTAGTTTGGTGAGGCCCCATCAGAGAAGGCTTAAGACCTTGCAAAACCACAGCTCCCAGGTTTCCATAACTTTGAGCCAGGGCAGTAAAAGTACTGCCAAACTGCATTAAATCCACAGTGTAGTTGCACCCTGAGATTCTATAAGGCAGCCCCCAAATATAGTAAGTTACATACACTTGTCACACAATTTAAATATAAGGAAAATCACATTACTTCATTTCAAAATCAAGCAAAAGCTTTACAGGAAAACATGCCTAATAAAAAGCTATACCGGTGAGCTCTATAAACCTAACTTCTCACTTTGCATGCTTTTCCTTTTCTCTTTTCCCCCCTTCCCTGCCATTCTTCCCGTCTCTTTGCTTTCCGTTAAAGGAAAGTCCCTGGATTGAATGAGTAGCTCATAGGCACAGCAGTACAATAATTGCTTCTGACATCATGTCTGTTTCCTTTGATCCTGCAAACTTTCAACATCTGCTCCCAAGGGAAAGGCAACAAACATATTTCTTTCCCCTTTACTTCCCCTGGTGTGCAGTCGATACACCGAAAGGGAAGCCGCGGTGCGATTCTCATTGACTGGGAGGGGCAGGATCCAGAGTATATGGTTTAAAGGGAAGCGGGAACAGAATCAGTCCTCCATATTTGCTGGGGTTAGGGTCACACGACGCCCATGAAAGTGTCTTGTCTGGCTTTCAACGAGCCCTCTCCAAGGTGCTGAATGCAGTTAGGGATCAGGTTCAGCACCTTGGAGAGAACATCTTTCAAGCCAAAGTAAGAAAAAACAGCCAGACTTCTGCATTCCCTGATCTTAGGTGCACAGGACTCCCAGAAAAGTAGGAAAAATGGACACTGTCCCTGTCTTAAAGAAGAACCACAAAGAAATTCTCAATCTAATGAAGATGGTCTTCAGATCAATGAGAGGGTGAATAATAATTAAACTAATAATAATCTGGTTTTCTCTCTTAAAAGAGACTCAGGTCAGAGTGAATTCGCTTTGGCTATTAGACCGAGCATGAACAGAGCCCTTCAAGTGCTGAACCGCAGTTGTCCATTCACATTTGTAGTTTTGACACGTGTGGATTCACAGACTTGATTTGAAATGTCTCTAGGAATCTCTAGTTCCTCCAGTGTGATTTTATGGCCAGTTTCCGCCTGTCATTATGGAAGATCTAGACATTTCTAGCAAGAAACGTCTTTAGGAATCTCTACGTGTTTTAGTGCAATTTGGTGGTCAGTTTCCAGCAAAACTTAACTGCAGATTTGTGCCAGAAGGTCTACAAATTCCCTTGGATAATTTGTTTTTAGTAATTTCTTTATTGGCAGTTTTTGTGGTGGACCTGTGCCTCTAAATCCAGCAAATATGGAGTGCTGATTGCGTCTCAACATAATAATAATAATAATAATAATAATAATAATAATAATAATAAGATTTAAAGATCGAACTGCAAAGACTCTGGCACAAGTCAGTCAAGGTGGTCCCAGTGGTGATCAGCACACTGGGTGCAGTGCCTAAAGACCTTGGCCTGCACTTAAACACAATCAGCGCTGACAAAATTACCATCTGCCAGCTGCAGAAGGCCACCTTACTGGGATCTGCACACATTATTCGTCAATAATGTGGGAAGTGTCTGACGTGTGATCCAATTTAACAGTCAGCAGAGTGATCTTGCCTGCTGTGGACACATCTTGTTGTGTTAATAATAATAATATAATAATAATAATAATAATAATAATAATACATCCTAATGCTTGGGAAGTGTTCGACTTGTGATTTTGTGATACAAAATCCAGCATATATATCTCGTTTGCTGTGACATACTGTTTTTGTGTCAGTAAAATAATAATAATAATAATAATAATAATAATAATATAATAATAATAATAATTTTCCTTGACATGTCCATATCTTCAGGCTATGGGAAGGTTCGATTGTGCTCATCTCAACCCACCCCCCCCACCCACCCCCCAACCCCCCCCCACCCCACCCCCCCCACCCCAGAAGAACGGACGCTCCCCCCTTAAACAAAAATCGGCAAAAACAGCCCATCCACCCCCCCCCCCCCCCACCCCCCCCACACCCCCCCCCCCCCTCCTACCCCCCCAACCCACACCCCCACCCACCCCCCTCTTCTGTGAAGTGTGGTCTGCCCCATCCCACCATACCCCACCCCCACCCCCAACCTCACCAGTACTCTCCAATATTGGGATATTTCACAAGGAGTTATACAGCACCTCCTTGTGCAATATTTTCCACCAACAGCTCTTTGTGTTAAAAGTGGCCATTGATGGGCTGCAAGGGGATGGATGCCACCTGAGGCAGACTCTTTTCCCTATCTCCTCTCTTTTTGGGCTTAGTGCTTCAAGGTAAAGGTAAAGGTATTCCCCTGACATTAAGTCCAGTCATGACCAACTCTAGGGTTGGTGCTCATCTCCATTTCTAAGCCAAAGAGCGGGCGTTGTCCGTAGACACCTCCAAGATCATGTGGCCAGCATGACTGCATGGAGCACTGTTACCTTCCCACCAGAGCAGTATCTATTGATCTACTCACATTTGAATGTTTTCTAACTGTTACGTTGGCAGAAACTGGGCCAAACATCGGGAGCTCATGCCGCTCTACGGATTCAAACTTGAGACAAATTCAGCAGTTTAGCGGTTTAACCCACTGCACCACTGGAGGCTCCTGAATAATAATGATAATAATAATAATAATAATAATAATAATAATAATAATCCTCTATTTGTATCCCACCACCATCTTCCCGGAGGGACTCGGGGTGGCTCACAGAAAGCACTCAATAGTGCAAAAAAAAAAAAATACAAATACAACATAGTACAGAAAGGTAAAATTAATAACAATAAAACTGAACCAATTATACTTAAAATAGCAATAAAACCCCAATCAATTTAAAAGATAAAAAAACAGCAGTTGTGTACAATATTAGTCCCCATAAAGTGCAGAAGTAAACACTCAGTAAGTCCTTGCATATAGTGATTAAGACGATAATCCCTAAACATGGTCAAAAGCTTGTTTCAAAAGCCATGTTTTCAGGTGTTTCTGGAAAAATTGGAGAGTGGGGGCTACCCTAATCTCTCTTTTGGGGGGGGCATTCTAAAGCTGGGGAGCCACCACCAAGAAGGCCCGCCCTCTCGTCCCCATCAACCGCGCTTGAGATGGAGGTGGGAACAAGAGGAGGGCCTCTCCGGCAGATCTTAGGGCCCACACCGCTTGATAGAAGGAGATGCGGTCTCAAAGATTGGCTGGACCTGAATCGTATAGGCCTTTGAAGGTAATAACCTGCCTTTGAATTGGGCTTAGAAACTTGTTGGAAGCCAGTGAAGCTGCTTTAATAGGGGTGTGGTATGCTTCCTATAGCTAGCCTTCATTAGTAATCTGGCAGCTGATCTCTGCACTAACTGCAGCTTCCGAGCCATCTTCAAATGCAGCCTCATGTAGAGTGCATTTCAGTATTCCATTCTGGATGTAACTAAGACATGGACCACCAAGGCCAAGTCAGGCTTTTCGAGATATGATCACAGCTGACACACAAGTTTTAATTGTATGAAGGCCCTTTCAGCCACCCTGGACACCAGTTTCAGAACTTTGTGGAGCTCGTGGGAAGTTCTAACCAAAACCCAGAGTAGATTCACTTGCCCATCCCCACAACTGAGAGCCATTAGCCACAGATCTCACGATGGTCCCAAAAGTCTGGTTTAACAAAGAAAACAGAGAAGGAGAGGGTGAAGAGAAAACACCACTCTATTCTGGATCCCCCTAAGTCACATGGGTCAAACTCAAGGTCAAACTCAAGTTGTCCAGATGCTTGACTACAACTCCTATATTCCTCATCATTAGACATCATGATGGGAGCTTGATACAATAACGAGGCTGCAGTTTGTTCTGTTTAGTCAGGTTAGTGGAGTTTGAATTTAGATGCAAGACTTGTGGATATGAGATTGACTTTAAAAGTGTTCTTCAACCTTTCCCCAACCTCAGAGTGAAATGTGTTGCTGGGTTGCAATTCCCATTATCCCCAGTGGATAATCAAAAGGGATGGTAATTGGATGAAAACAAAACAGTAGGCATGGGTGAGTTCGTTCGGAAGTTGCGGATGTCAGAACTAAAGTCAGAAGTTTCACACTTCTGAATTGGGTTCTGAAGTGTACTTCTGAGCTGAAAGTTCCCTGTAGTTTCAAAGTGACCTGGGCCATTGATTTCCATAGCTTGGAAGTCAATTCAGAAGTAGGAGCTCCCGGTTGCGCAGTGGGTTAAACCTCTGTGCTGGCAGGACTGAAGACCGACAGGTCGCAGGTTCGAATCCGGGGAGAGGTGGATGAGCTCCCTCTATCAGCTCCAGCTCCTCATGCGGGGACATGGGAGAAGCCTCCCACAAGGATGACAAAAACATCAAAATCATCCCGGCGTCCCCTGGGCAACGTCCTTGCAGACGGTCAATTCTCTCACACCAGAAGCGACTTGCAGTTTCTCAAGTCGCTCCTGAAATGACAAAAATAAATAAATTCAGAAGTATGATGAAAGTAAGTCTGCTGGGAGCCACAGCCTAAATTGCTTGCCTCCCAGCCAATCAGAGCTTACGTTTTGTAAAGCAAGAGGGGTTTCCAGCATCCAGCAGCCATTGCTGTTTACAAACCCAAGCACATGGCTGGAAGGCTCATTCCAGCCAGGGAAGGGACGAGGGTGATTGGGAGCTTTTTTGCTGCTTCTGTTGCTTGGTGCGTGGAAAAGTTGGCACTGGCAGGCAAAGCCATTGGAGCCAAAGGAGGTTTGGAGAAGGGAGGGAGGGTGAAGGGAGAAGGGAGAAGGAAGAAAAGATTGTGGGAGAGGGAGGGAGAGAGAGAGAGGAGAAAGAGAGAGAAAGAAGAAAGAAGGAAAAGTTTGGGAGGGAGAGATAGAAATTAATAAAGTGACTATGTGAAACCTGAGAGAAAGCCTTTCAGTGATTTTTTTTGTCACTTTTATCTATTCTCTCCAAAAACTCCTGTCCTTAACCTCAAACCCATGTGCCTTCTCTAAGTCAGGGGAAAGGCATCACAGTTATTTTTTTCTTGGGGTTTAACTGTCTCCCTTCTGTTTTGGGTTGTGTTTTCAACATTATGACACTACTGCTCTATAATATTTCCTAAATCTCCTGGACTCCAACGCCCAGGTGTCTTCCCTAAGTCAGGGGAAAGGCACCAACGTTAATTTGGGGGGGGGGGGGGTCAACTACCTCCCTTCTGTTTGAAGGGAGAAACAAGCTTCTGAAGTTTACCCAGTGCCAGTACTGTTTTTCCTTATTGTGCATGCATGTCCGCCATTAATGAATTGATTCRGAAGTTTCGGAAGTTTCAGTAAGTTTTGAATTTTTTYTCGGAAAAATTCGGAAATTGCTTTAGAATCGAATAACCAGTGTCCCCTACTGCTGAACATGGTTTAGAACCATTTTTTTGGATCACCCATGCCTACTAAACAGCACTGACCGCTATGTAAAAAATTATAGTTGGCCCTCTTTAACCATGGATTCTCCATCCATGGATCCAATGGCTCTTTGAAGGGAAAGAGAGGGTGAAGAAAAAAAATACCACTCTATTCTGGATCCCCCTAAGTCACATGGGTCAAGGTCCACGAGCTGATTCCATTCACTTTGTCATTTTATGAGGCCCTCCAGATGCTTGATCACAACTCCTATGTTCTTCATCATTAGATATCATGATGGGAGCTTGATACAATAACAAGGCTGTAGTTTGTTCTGTTTAGTCAGGTTAGTGGAGTTTGAATTTAGATACAAGACTTGTGGATATGAGATTGACTTTAAAAGTGTTCTTTGACCTTTTCCCAACCTCAGAGTCAAATGTGTTGCGAGGTTGCAATTCCCATTATCCCCCATGGATAATCAAAAGTGATGGAAATTGTCATGCAATAACATCTAGGATCCTAAATTGAGTGAAAACTAAACAGTACTGACCACTATGTAAAGAATTATAGTTGGACCTCTCTAACCACAGATTCTCCATCCATGGATCCAACGGCTCTTTGAAGGGAACCATACGACTAATGTGGCCCTCAATGAAAGTGAGTTTGACACCCTAGCCCTAACTCTTGTGGCCTGAAATCATTGCTTTACCAGAGTGTAAACCCCATCAAAGCCATTGGGACTCCATTCTGAGATAAATATAGATTGGCTTGACCAGTAAATAACAAAAGAGGGAGGTAAGAGGCGGGGCAAGCACGGAGAGAAGAAAGGAAAGGTTGCTATTTTAAGGATGAACGGCACGGGACTGGGAAGTGTCTTCCGAGCAAAGCTATTTTCTGGCTGCCTGCCCCCAAGCCAGGCGGGAGCCGCTGCTGTGTTTTCTATTCTGGTCACACTGGATGCTTCTTACCAATCTATCCATCTTAATTAGAGCCTCCCCTTTTCCAGCGGGAGGAAGAGAAGGGTTGGCACACATAGGAGAATGGGCAAAGAAGGGCAAGGGGTACATCGCACCTGAAACAAGGTAGCTGGAGACGGCTGGAGTCAGTATTCCTGGATGCAGCCATCCACGGCTTGAAAATATTGTCCACTCAAGTTTCAAAAATTCAGTCACTATTTTGCCATTTTATATTTTGTGACACCATTGCATATAATGGTACTAGAGGATCCATGGATTCTGCTATCCATGGAGGGAAACCAAACCTTAGCTGATACTAAGGACATGGAACAATGGCTACAGACTACAGGAAAGGAGATTCCACCTGAACATGAGGAAGAACTTCCTAAGTGTAAGGAGAGCTGTTCAGCATAGAATCATAGAATCAAAGAGTTGGAAGAGACCTCATGGGCCATCCAGTCCAACCCCCTGTCAAGAAGCAGGAATATTGCATTCAAAGCACCCCTAACAGATGGCCATCCAGCCTCTGTTTAACAGCTTCCAAAGAAGGAGCCTCCACCACACTCCAAGGCAGAGAGTTCCACTGCTGAATGGCTCTCACAGTCAGAAAGTTCTTCCTAATGTTCAGATGGAATCTCCTTTCTTATAGTTTGAAGTCATTGTTCCATGTCCTAGTCTCCAACGAAGTAGAAAACAAGCTTGCTCCCTCCTCCCTGTGACTTCCTCTCACATATTTATACATTGCTATCATGTCTCCTCTCAACCTTGTCTTCTGCAGGCTAAACATGCCCAGCTCTTTAAGCCGCTCCTCATAAGGCTTGTTCTACAGACCCTTGATCATTTTAGTTGCCTTCCTCTGGACATATTCCAGCTTGTCAACATCTCCCTTCAATTGTGGTGCCCAGAATTAGACACAAGATTCCAGGTGTGGTCTAACCAAGGCAGAATAGAAGATGGGGAGCATGACTTCCCTGGATCTAGACACTAGATGCAGGCCAAAATCCCATTGGCTTTTTTGTCGCTGCATCACATTGTTGACTCATGTTTAACTTGTTGTCCACAAGGACCCCAAGATCTTTTTCACGTGTCCTGCTCTGAAGCTACACATTGTCCCCCATTCTGTATCTTTGCATTTCATTTTTTCTGCCTAAGTGGAGTATCTTGCATTTGTCGCTGTTGAACTTCATTTTGTTAGTTTTGGCCCATCTCTCTAATCTGTCAAGATCGTTTTGCATTCTGCTCCGGTCCTCTGGAGTATTGGCTATCCCTCCCAATTTGGTGTCGTCTGCAATCTTGATGATAATGCCTTCTAACCCTTCATCCAAATCATTAATAAAGATGTTGAATTGTAGATTTACTTGTAGGAGAATATACCATGGGTAGCATGACTTCCCTGGATCTAGACACTAGACTCCTATTGATGCAGGCCAAAATCCCATTGGCTTTTCTTGCCACTGCACCACATTGTTGGCTCATGTTTAACTTGTTGTCCACAAGGACCCCAAGATCTTTTTCACACGTCTTGCCCTTGAGCCAGGCATCATCCCCCATTCTGTATCTTTGCATTTCATTTTTTCTGCCAAAGTGGAGTATCTTGCATTTGTCACTGTTGAACTTCATTTTGTTAGTTTTGGCCCATCTCTCTAATCTGACAAGATCGTTTTGAATCCTGCTCCTGTCCTCTGGAGTAGTGGCCCCCCCTCCCAATTTAGTGTCATCTGCAAACTTGATTATTGTGCCTTCTGAGCCTTCATCTAAGTTGTTTATAAAGACGTTGAACAGGACCGAGCCCAGGACAGAACCCTGCGGCACTTCGCTCGTCACTTCTTTCAGGATGAAGAGGAAGCATTGGGGAAAAGCATCCTGTGGGTTCATCTGCTTAAGGTCTAAAGGTCTTGCAAAACGACAACTCCCAGTATTCCACACCATGGAGTCATGGCAGTTAAAGTGCCAATCTGCATTAATTCTACAGTGTAGACAGAGGTGTTTCCTCTAGGTCTTTTCTAGGTCCTCCGGTGTAATTCTATGCTATGCTTCTGTTGGACGCTGATAACAGAATCACACTGGAGGACCTAAAATGCTAGAGATGTTAGCATTGGCATAGTCATTTTAGAAGCTCTTTAGCCTTCCCTGCCAAAAAGTGTTGGTGCCTTACCAAATTACAGCTCCTGGGATTCCAAAGCACTGAGCCATGGCAGTTAAAGTGGTATCAAACCCCATTGCGTCTACAGTGTAGGTGTGCACCCTGTGCATTCTCTTCACAAGACTCAAGGAACATTTGACGAATGAATGAACTTCTAAGACCTTGAATTTTTGTTTTCATCAGAGCTCAAGCCTGCTTTGGTGTCCTTAGGACAACCCCAGGTTTTCTAATTCATGTTTCAAAGAATGCAGTGAAGGGTGTTTTTGTAAACAGATGGTTATTTGGTGAGAGGAAGTCCTCAGCATTTGGGGCAAATGGGAGTAAAATCAGGTTGCTTTAAGAAACTGGCAGAAAAATGTGCCTCCAAATCCTCCCCAAGGAGGCCAACAAGGACTCCATGGAACTTTTGAATGGTTCCTCTCCACCCCACCGGGAAGGATGCATTACCACCACAATTAAGAACGTGGAAAAGAACAGAGCGGCTTCCCACCCACCCCACAGCCTCCTTCAATGGCTCCACCGTTACTGTGGCAACTAATGCACATTACGTGGGCCTGTGCCATGCAAAAAATGCTCCCTCTGCACCCGGCCCAGAAAAGATTGTGAAGCGCAAAGGAGATTCCAGGTGAGAATGAAGTCTTTTGTGTCTTTTGGGAGATCAATGCCCACCAAAAAGGCTGCACTGGACATGAAATGTTCCTGATGGAAGTGATATTTATCTTTGATGGTGTATTCCTGTATGGCAGAGGGTTGGATTGGATGGCCCTTGTGGACTCTTCCAACTCTAATCTCTCTCTCGCTCTCACTCTCTCTCTATCTTCAGTAGTACATTCCTACATGATTGGATTGAAAGACCTTTGTGGCCTCTTCCAACTCTATAATCCATCCATCCATCCATCTATCTATCCATCCATCCATGTATCTATCATTGATCTCTCTATCTCTCTATCTATCTCTGATTGTGCATTCCTACATGGTTGGACTGGATGACTCTTGTGGCCTCTTCCAACTCTATAATCCATCCATCCATCCATCCACCCATGCATGCATCTATCTATCATTGATCGATCTATCTCTCTATCTATCTCTGATTGTGCATTCCTGCATGGTTGGACTGGATGACCCTTGTGGCCTCTTCCAATTCTATAATTCATCCATCTATCTTTGATCTATCTATCTCTCTCCCTATCTTTAGTATTATATTACTGCATGGTTGGACTTGATCACCCTTGTAGTCTCTTCCAACTCTATAATTCTTCCATTCATTTATCTATCTATCATTGATCTATCTATCTCTCTATCTCTGATTGTGCATTCCTGCATGGTTGGACTGGACGATCCTTGTAGTTTCCCTCCAACTCTATAATCCATCCATTCATCTATCTATCATTTGTCTATCTCTCTCTATCTCTGATTGTGCATTCCTGCATGGTTGGACTGGATGACCCTTGTGGCCTCTTCCAATTCTATAATCCATCCATCCATCTATATTTGATCTATCTATCTATCTATCTATCTATCTATCTATCTATCTATCTATTTATCTATCTATCTTTAGTTTTATATTCCTGTATGGTTGGACTTGATGACCCTTGTGGTCTCTTCCAACTCTATAATCCATCAATTTATCTATCTTTGATATATCTATCTATCTTTGGTTGTGTATTCCTGCATGATTGGATTGGATGAGACTTGTGGACTCTCCAAACTCTATGCTCTATCTATTGATCTATCAATTTTTCAATTGATTTTTGATTCTGTATTTTTTCAATGGCAGAAGGTTGAACTGGATAACCCCTATGGTCTGTTCCAATTCTATGAAATATCTGTCTATCTGTCTTTGATAGTGAGTTCCTAAATGGCAGATGGTTGGATTGGATGTTGCTTGTCAACTTATCCAACTCTGTTTATCTATCTTTATTTGTGTACTTTGACATGACAGAGGGTTGGACGAGGTGGTCCTTGTAGTCTCTCCCAACTTTATGATCTTTTGATCTATCTATCTATCATCTATCAATCAATCAATCCAGGTATTTATCTATTGGTATCTCCACATCATCCATTTATCCATCTATCCATCCCAAATAAAATAAATACATTCTAAAACATACCTTAAGGAGATGGACATTGTCCTTTGCTCACACAGTTCCCATCTACTTACTGAATTGCAATCCTGCTCACTCAATGTGTGTGCAAATCTGCGTGTGTCATGCCAATCTATACCTAAAGTGTACAATGCAGATCCAACCATGGAATGCAACATGGACTTTGCACATAGGAAATGGTGCTATATGGCACCTCTAAGTTGGAAGAGGTCTTTTTGGACAATTTCCTTTGCATGGATTTGTATGAGCCTTGAAGTTGCCTATTGACTTAGGGCAATACTATTAATTTCATGTGGTTTTCTCAAGCAGCGAATCCTCATAGATGGTTTTGTCAGTTTTTCCCTCTGGAATAGAGCCTACAGCACTAGTATTTATTGCCAGTCTCCCATTCATATACATCCAAGCCTGACCCTGCTTAGCCTGCAATATTGGATGGGATTTGGTGCCTTTAGATCCCAAATGCCTTCATACCTCATTGATCTTTCTATCATCTATCTATCTATCTATCTATCTATCTATCTATCTATCATCAATCAATACATACCTGCTAATGAATAAGAATTTGTTAAGTCCTCCAGGCACATTACGTGGGGCATAGAATTCCTAGAAAGAATACCTCTGAAGGAAACTCTCCAACAAAACTCTATAATATGTTAAGACCAGAAGTCAGGTAATCTAATGGCATTCAGTAGTATACTCCCAGGATTTCACTACTTTGAGCCACGTTGGAGAAATTAGTGCCAAAGTGCATTAATTCTACAGTGTAGATGCTCCTTCAGTCTCTCCACATATATCAACATTGCCTTACGAACCTGTACTTGGCTTGCTGGTGGGAATGATGGGAAAGGCCAGAATTTCCCAAGTCCCCATTGGGTCAGATACTTGGAGATGACTGCCCTGCCCTAAAAAGCACCGAAAACCACAAGCCGGATGAGCTTGTTGCAAAAGCCCATTTGTGTCCTTGGTTAGAGCAAAGTGCAAGGAAAGCAGGAAACGTCTGCATTTAATAATGCAGCATATTTATAGAGGGAGTGAAAGGTAAAATGAAGACCTCTCCTCTCTCTCTCTCTTTTCTCTCTCTCTTTTTGTTCTCATTAAAATTGCATTATGGAGATGGGTCTAACAGGAATAACTGTTATCAATTATGTATCGCGTATAGACGCGTGCTAAAACACTGGCACGGCTTTGGGGCTTGCTTCATATCTGAGCCTTAGGATTCTTTTTTAAAAAAACCCTACATATGTCATGGTAAACATGAAACTTGTGTCAAGTCACAGTTCCATAAATATAAATATTGATCAACTTCATCCTAGCGAATCAGAATGAATCATTTTATCATTTCCCTCCTTGGCACAAGAAAGTTGATGGAAACTGTTCGGTTTTGCTTGTTATTTGGAATTTAAATACACATGCTGGGGTTTTTGTTTGGTTTTCTTTGCATGGCAAGCATGTTTTCATGCAGAAAACAGCCTTTACATGGCATGAAACAAGTTTCCTGGGCAGAAAACATTTTCTGCACAGAAAACCATTTTCCTGCTCAGAAACCAATGTCTTCTTTTTTAAATTCAATTTTAATTAAACTTTTTTTAAAAAAAACCCAGTGTAAATCCAACAAGCTGAAAATAAAAACAAAATAAAAAACACAGACACTAAAATAGTGCCTGAATATATATTTACATGTGTTGATAGACTAGCTGTACCCGCCACACGTTGCTGTGGCCAACCTTCCCTACCTCTTTCTCTCTTTCTTCCTTTCTCTCCTTCCTTCCCTCTTTTTCTTTTCCTTCTTTTCTCTTCTTCTTTCTTCCTTCTCTACCTGTTTCTTTCCTCCCTTCCTTTGTTCTTTGGTTCCATCCCTCCCCCTCTCTTTCCTTCCTTCTTTCATTTTTATTTCCTTCTCTCCTTCCTTCCTTCCTTCCTTCCTTCCTTCCTTCCTTCCTTCCTTCCTCCCTTCCTCCCCTCCCCTCCCCTTCCTTCCCTCCTTCCTTCATTCCCTCATTCCTTCCCTTTTTCTCTCCCTCCTTCTATCCTTCCTTCCCCCTTTCTGTGTATATGTGTTTTGTGTGTGTATATATATATATACATATGTGTGTATATATTTGTGTATGTGTGTACATGTTAGTTTGTGTATATATGTGGTTTTGCGTGTGCATTGTAATATAATTTTTGGGTTTTTTTGCTTTTTACGTTGCTTTTGGTGTGTTTTTCAGTGTTTTTATGAATGATGGTCACTCCTTGGCCTGATAGGTGTCTTGTGTCCAAATTTGGTGTCAATTCGTCCAGTGGCTTTTGAGTTATGTTAATCCCACCAACGAACATTACATTTTTATTTATACAGACTAGCCTTCCCCTGCCACGCGTTGCTGTGGCCCAGTGTTCTCAACCTGGGGTCCCCAGATGTTTTTGGCCTTCAACTCCCAGAAATCCCAACAGCTGGTAAACCGGCTGGGATTTCTGGGAGCTGTAGGCCAAAAACATCTGGGGACCCCAGGTTGAGAACCACTGCTGTAGCCCAGTCTATGTATGTGTGTTTTGTGTATGTATGTGTATATATGCGTGTTTGCATATATATGTGGTTCTGCGCATGCATTGTAATGTATTTTTTGTTTTTTGGCTTTTAAGTCTCTACTGCTGTGTTTTTCAGTGTTTTTATGAGTGATGGTCACTCATTAGCCTGATAGGTGTATTGTGTCCAAATTTGGTATTAATTTGCCCAGTGGTTTTTTGAGTTCTGTTAATCCCACAAACAAACATTACATTTTTATTTATATAGATTAATACAGCTGCTTGTGTTTGTGGACTCGTCTTCCACCATATAAAATGAGCTGCTTTCCAGTACTGTAAATGTGTTTTCTCAAGGAGTATCAGACACAGACAGCACCATCCTATGTCTTCGAAAAGGAAGGTAAAGAAAGAAACAATTGCAAATCTAAACACTGCTGTTGGAGCACATTGAGAGAGAACATGCCCCGAAGGAGAGAGGAAGAGAGAGCAGCTCAGGACAGAAATGGGGGGGAAAGGGATTCAGCTGAGTGGATTTCTTGTATGTGGTGTGGGTTTCCTTTATTTCTTTCGCAGGGAAGGAATGGAAAGATGCCCTGCGAGGAGGACGGAAGAACAGAGGGGAGGATGCAAGAGCCAAAGGCTTCTGGAGATGGCTAGGCAGCTGTCTCTTTGTGGGGGAGAAGTGCAAAGGGAAGAAGGGGAGAAAGATTATGGAAGGAGACAGCTGCAAATATAGTCCGTTTTCTAGATGAACCGTGGCATCCTATTTGTGGTGAAGGCATGCAGAAGCTCTTCTACAGAAGCAAGTGGAAGTTACTGTCCAACATTGTTGACCTTGTAATATTTGGAAGTCCATATTTAATTGAAGGTTGCCAAAAAGTTACTCTTCTTTACCACTGCACATTGCAAGCATGTATTTCCTACTTCTTTGCACATTTGGTAGCTCAGTGTTGCAAGTGGTACATGTGCCATCATCAAATAATTTGGAGTCTACCATCCAATCCAGGACATATGCAGACAGAAGTTGCATGGTATCATAAGAAGATGTGACTCTAAAAAAGGCAATGCAGTCTTATTTCTGGTGGATTTCATTAGTAACATATTTGATGTTTTCTCCAGGAATCTTGAAGTCCTCCAGTGTCACTCTATGATCATGCTGGAGGACCGAGAGATTTCTACAATCATAGAATCATAAAATCAGAGAGTTGGAAGAAACCTCATGGGCCATCCAGTCCAACCCCATTCTGCCAAGAAGCAGGAATATTGCATTCAAATCACCCCTGACAGATGGCCATCCAGCCTCTGTTTAAAAGCTTCCAAAGAAGGAGCCTCCACCACACTCCGGGGCAGAGAGTTCCACTGCTGAATGGCTCTCACAGTCAGGAAGTTCTTCCTCATGTTCAGAAGGAATCTCCTCTCTTGTAGTTTGAAGCCAGTCTCCAAGGAAGTAGAAAAAAGCTTGCTCCCTCCCCCCTGTGGCTTCCTCTCACGTATTTATACATGCCTATCATATCTCCTCTCAGCCTTCTCTTCTTCAGGCTAAACATGCCCAGCTCCTTAGGCCGCTCCTCATAGGGCTTGTTCTCCAGACCCTTGATCATTTTAGTCGCCCTCCTCTGGACACATTCCAGCTTGTCAATATCTCTCTTGAATCAGCACCCCAAATAACCCCAGGAACAGGACCAAAAACGAAGAACCAAGGTGCCCTCGTTATGACGTGCCACTTGGAACGGCTCCACTCTGGAGGAGGAAGGAGGAGGAGGAGCAGCATCAGAAGGCTTGTTGTCACACCTTTTGTGGGTAGTCAGCTTCTCCCCTCCCAATGTCCCCGTTGCCTCAACACTATAAGATGGTTTTGCAAGACCTGAAGAACTCAAGGCAGCCTCTGCGTTAAGTGCTGAAGTCACTCAGCATGCCTGTCTTTGGTTCTCCACCTTATTAGAAGGCATTATGAGATATACAAGCTGTGCTCTCCACAAGTTGAGAGTTGAAGCACCATCCCTGAGTTTATAAGATTGGAGTAAGGCAGGTGGTGACCAGGGCTCTTGGAGGGTCACCATAAGTCATCCTCAACATGATGGCAAATGACAAAAAGCCATGGTGGGATTTTGGCCGCAGTCTCCAGCTTTCCTGTTGTCCATTCAATCCGGGCAAAGAAATCAACAACCTCTGAACTAGGTCAACACTGTCATCCAAGGCAGGACAGGGAAGTCGCATGATCTCGCCTATGACTCATCCCTCTTGCTGATCTAGCAAACTGTTGATTCCATTGATTTTTTTTTTTAAAAAAAACCTTTAGGCATTCGGCCAAATCCCTTGGGTTTGTTCATAGAAAGCTATGCTGGAGAGAGGAGGAGGAGGAGGGAGAAAGGAATCAAATGGGCAGCAGGCCAGGGAACAGAAACCATGCTGACCAGGAAAAGCACTCGGTTCTCCAGAAAGAAACTTGGAAGAGGAGAGGCTCAGTAGAAGCACACTTACTTTGAAGGCAAATTTTTCCAATCACATCTCATTTTTGTTGTCCCTTGTTCTGGGAAAAGTTTGTGCTGTTATAGAGATCAAGACTGTGCCCAAAGAAGACCTCTCACAAAGCTTAGAGAAGTCCCTTCTTTTAGGCTCCCAGATTCTATCTCTCCACCACCAACATAGCCAGTCAAAAGGTCAAGGAGCTGTTATCCATAAAAGGAAGTTCCCATGTCCCATCCAGTCTCTATACAGGAGGATAAATGGACACAAATCTGACATTAGAAATGGCAATACAGTATTATCCCCTATATCAGAGTTTCTCAACTTGGGGGTCGGGACCCCTGGAGGGGTTGCGAGGGGATGTCAGAGGGGTCACCAAAGACCATCAGAAAACACAGTATTTTCTGTTGGCCATGGGGGTTCTGTGTGGGAAGTTTGGCCCAATTTGATTGTTGGTGGGGTTCAGAACATTCCTTGATTGTAGATGAACTCTAAATCCCAGCCACTACAACTCCCAAAAGAGTTAACTATTAAAGACTGGAGAGACAATTAGTAGATTATATCCAAATGGCCAAACCTACAAATAGCAGCAGAGGAGGAAATAATGAAGAATTTGCAAAATTTGCGTATCGGGTATTTGTGCCAAATTTGGTCCAGTGAATGGAAATACGTCCTGCATATCAGATATTTACATGATGATTCATAACAGTAGCAAAGTGACAGTTGTGAAGTAGCAATGAAAATATGTTATGGTTGGGGGTCACCATAACATGAGGAACTGTATTAAGGGGTCACAGCATTAGGAAGGTTGAGAAACATTGCTCTAGGAACTTCTATGCCCACCAACACAATACTATAGTCAACGTCTGCTAGACGCTGATCACAGAATCCTACATTGAATCCTGATGAGTTAGAGTTTCCTAGAGATAACACATTAATACAATTCATGAATAATAAAAATATAATAAATCAAAGCTGTAGAAATGAAATCTGTGGATGTCCTGACTGTATATAGTGGATGAGAGATGGAGGAAAGGGGGCTAGTCGCATGTCCAGCGCCCACTGTATTTTTATTCAGGCTAAAAGAATGGAGAAGACGCTTACTTCTTGGAAGGAGAGCAATGTCCAATCTCAATAAAATAGTAAAGAGTAGAGACATCACACTGGCAACAAAGATCCGCCTAGTCAAAGCCATGGTATTCCCTGTAGTCACCTACGGATGTGAGAGCTGGACCTTAGGGAAGGCTGAGCGAAGGAAGAGAGATGCTTTTGAGCTGTGGTGTTGGAGGGAAGTTCTGAGAGTGCCTTGGACTGCGAGAAGATCCAACCAGTCCATCCTCCAGGAAATAAAGCCCGACTGCTCACTGGAGGGAAGGATACTAGAGACAAAGTTGAAGTACTTTGGCCACATCATGAGGAGACAGGGAAGCCTAGAGAAGACAATTATGCTGGGGAAAGTGGAAGGCAAAAGGAAGAGGGGCCGACCAAGGGCAAGATGGATGGATGGCATCCTTGAAGTGACTGGACTGACCTTGAAGGAGCTGGGGGTGGTGACGGCTGACAGGGAGGTCTGGCGTGGGCTGGTCCATGAGGTCACGAAGAGTCAGAGACGACTGAACGAATGAACAACAACAACAAAAGAATGGAATGTATGGCCCCATCTACAATTCCATATATTGCAGTTTGAAAACTTCATTGAATGTGTAGACTCATATAATGCAGTTTAGCTACACTGGACTACACTGCAGTATTTGACAGTGTTGATGGGGCTTGTGTTGGCATGCTTTCCATCCTTTTAGCAAAGTCACTGGGAAGGAAGGGCAACAGACCAATTCTCCCAAATGGGCAGAGATCTATAGATGGTGGATGATGGAAATATTTGGCTGTTGCAGAAGGAGTCGGGGGGAAATGGAACAAATCTAACCTGCTGCCATCAAGGAAATGATCAATACTCCCTTCTGGTTTCCTCCTGTAATAATGAGAAAGCCACTGTGGTACAAGGGAGAAAAACACAGCCCTGTCTCCTCTTCCAGACATAGAGATGGATCAATTATTCATGGAGAAATGGATGCTGTGCCATCTCCAGCTGTGGACATGGGCAGAACCAAGAATCATGAGGTTTCTACCTCCAAACATACATAAACTCCTGCCTTTATCTGCATAACAGTTCTGTTTTCAGAGCCACATTATCTGATAATCCCACATTGATTCCCAGATTCTTGGACTGAATCTGAACCATTGATAGTCCAAAATCCCAGTTAGCAGCAGCTGGTAGTAAGCGAAAATGACATCTAAGACACAGTCCTTCAAATAATGATGAGTCTACACTGACGAAATAATGCAATTTCAAACTGCGCTGTCGTAGGTTTTTCGGGCTATATGGCCACGTTCTAGAAGCATTCTCTCCTGACGTTTCACCTGCATGTATGGCAAGCATCCTCAGAGGTTGTGAGGTCTCACAACCTATGAGGATGCTTGCCATAGATGCAGGCGAAACATCAGGAGAGAATGCTTCTAGAACGTGGCCATATAGCCCGAAAAATCTACAACAACCCAGTGATCCCAGCCATGAAAGCCTTTGACAATACATCAATTTCAAACTACTTTTTATGGCAGTGTTGATGGGGTCCCTGTGAAAACGTACCAGTCAATCAACAACAATGATAACCAACCATTTTTCTAGAACTGAGCAATTTTTTGAGTACAATTAAAAAGGACAGATAAAAACACTTAAATCGCCATAAGAGAATCACAATTACAGAATGCGCCATTGCTTGGAAAGGGCCACATTGTCTGAAAATACTTCATCCGATTGCTAGTTTTTTGGATAGAATCCACGTCAATGGACCAAAACCTCCAGCTGGCAACAGCTGGCAGATGTAAAACAAAGAATAATATTGAAGTAAGCCACCAGGCAGAACGTGGCAAGGAGTCCACGGATGAAGCAAGGATGGCATTTCGATCTGACGGCGTTTGCTGAAAGCTTCCTGTGCCCATCCTGGTCCCTACTAAAATTTCTCCGTGCCCAATTTCCTTTTCAATTAATATTGGCACAATAATTTGAAATAAGCAAGAGAGGCAAGCTATGGAGGGAAGGAAAATAATGGCACAAGGAGTTGTAATTGTACAGGAGGTGTGCAAAAGACAGCTGTATTCGCCATCTGCCAGGAGGCTGAATAACACCTACTTAAGTATCTGTTTACAAAACTGAACGGTCTGTGATAGTCGAAACACAGGAGGATATTTCTAATGAGTAGGTGAAGAAGATGGCGTCTTGGAATAAAACTCCATCATTGGAAGCTGGTGGTTTCCAGTCGGGAGCGAAGGGTACAATGAGATCCTCTGGACTGTAGTCTGAACTTTAACAAATCATAGAATCAAAGAGTTGGAAAAGACATCATGGGCCATCCAGTCCAACCCCATTCTGCCAAGAAGCAAGAATATTGCATTCAAATCACCCCTGACAGATGGCCATCCAGCCTCTGTTTAAAAGCTTCCAAAGAAGGAGCCTCCACCACACTCAGGGGCAGAGAGTTCCACTGCTGAACGGCTCTCACAGTCAGGAAGTTCTTCCTCATGTTCAGATGGAATCTCCTTTTGTAGTTTGAAGCCATTGTTCCGCGTCCTAGTCTCCAAGGAAGCAGAAAACAAGCTTGCTCCCTCCTCCCTGTGGCTTCCTCTCACATATTTATACATGGCTATCATCTCTCCTCTCAGCCTTCTCTTCTTCAGGCTAAACATGCCCAGCTCCTTAAGCCGCTCCTCATAGGGCTTGTTCTCCAGACCCTTGATCATTTTAGTCGCCCTCCTCTGGACACATTCCAGCTTGTCAATATCTCTCTTGAATTGGGGTGCCCAGAATTGGACACAATATTCCAGATGTGGTCTAACCAAAGCAGAATAGAGGGGTAGCATTACTTCCCTAGATCTAGACACTATGCTCCTATTGATGCAGGCCAAAATCCCATTGGCTTTTTTTGCCGCCACATCACATTGTTGGCTCATGTTTAACTTGTTGTTCACAAGGACTCCAAGATCTTTTTCACACGTACTGCTCTCGAGCCAGGCATTGTCCCCCATTCTGTATCTTTGCATTTCGTTTTTTCTGCCTAAGTGGAGTAATGTCTTCAAGTTTCCCAACCTGATTTTGCAGAGATACGGTTCAGCCCTTTGGGAAACTTTTCTCAATGTTCAGACTCAAATCCTCATTGCACCATCATGTGGAAGCTACCAATGATATCCATTATCTCTTGAACCCATAAACTGGTTTGCAAGTTGGTTTCAATAGGATGCAAGTTGGTTTCAATAGGATTCTTTACTAAATTTTCAACCCAAAGGTAGCAACCAATTGAAGCTGTTGTCTTCCTAGTAGAAGAAAAGTATTTCTAATCCTATCTGTAATTTGGCACCTGAACATTTTATTTTCTGCATAGAAAATACTGTTTCCTGCATTTTGATCCAATGGTATGAACTGCACAGAAAATGCATCTTGACTTTGCACAGGTTAAATTCCCCAAAGATAGCACCTTTCTGCACAGTTTTTTTTTCCTGGATGGAAAATATTTGCTATTTAGCAGTAGTATTTTGTGTGCAGAAAAGAAATCTTTTTTTCACATAAAAATGCAGTTTTCTGTACAAAACAACTTGTGCGAATTCTGTGTAGATGTTCTAAACTGCAAATATGATGACATCCTCCTTCCAGCATCTCTACAACACTGATGTCTATATCAGGGATCCTCAAACTTTTTAAACAGAGGGCCAGGTGACAGTCCCTCAAACTGTCGGAAGGCCGGATTATAATTTGAAAAAAAAAGAAAGAATGAATTTCTATGCACTCTGCACATATCTTATTTGTAGTACAAAAAACACTTAAAAATAATACAATAATTAAAATAAAGAACAATTTTATCAAATATAAACTTATTAGTATTTCAATGGGAAGTGTGGGCCTGCTTTTGGCTGATGAGATAGGATTGTTGTTGTTGTTGTTGTTGTTGTGTGCTTTCAAGTCATTTCAGACTTAGGTTGACCCCGGGTGAGGGCCGTCTAAATGACCTTGGAGGGCCGTATCTGGCCCTCGGGCCTTAGTTTGAGGACCCTAGTCTATATCATGACATCTTCCTTTCAACATCTCCAAACCACTGATGCGTCTACAATGAAGTTGTTGGAGTCCTTCCAGCAACTCCAACCTTGATGCCTTTGATCAAGGTGCTATACATGATACATGATGTCATACACTAAAACCCAGATCTATCACCAGCCCATGATGGATGTGTTCTAGACATTCAGTGAGCATACGTGACATTCAGTAGTTCCCAACTATTGGTCCTTCAGGTGATTTCAACTCCCAGAAATTGAAGCCAGTTCACTTGTTGGAAATAGCAACCTTCTCAAGCCTTCACTAGATTTTTGCTATGTATATAATCGCTTGCTATACTGCATATATGCAGGGCCATAGCCAGAAAAAAATTTCGGGGAGGGTTGAAATTTGGGGGGGGGTTGAAATTTGGGGGGGGGGGTTGAAACCTGCCTCCTAGCTCACACTGAAGCAAAGAGCACAGCAGGGGGCAGAGCAGCCTTCAATAGCCTGCAGCTCTGCCCCTGTCAACCACCTCCACCAAGTCTGGCTCCTTAGTGAGAGCATTCAAACCCACCCCCCCCCAACTTGTTTGCTTCGCTACATCGGCTATTGCTGCAAGTAATGACAGTGTGAATAAATTGTCAATATTTGCTTGAGATAGTGCTTGCAGTTCTGGAGGGACTCTTAATTTTTTGCATCTCATAGACTTAGCATGGGGATTTGGTTAACCAGTTAAAATTCATGAGTAAACCAGGTTTTTTAACCTGAAAAATTTCGGGGGGGGGGAGGTTTGAACCCCTAACCCCGCCCCTGCCTACAGGCCTGCATATATGTGTATTGGTATGCAATTTAACCTTATCCCTTTGTTGTGTGAGGAGCTGCAGACCATGTGATCAGAACTGGGCTTGTTCAGGACTTTGTTTTAGAATAGTATGCCTTTAGAAGAATGTAGAAACAGTGTATGCTTCAGACTTCAATGTAGAAACTATATGTTTAGAGACTTCAGTAGGAACAGTATGCTTAGAGACTTCGTTGGACTTTTAGACTAGACAGACTCTATTAGACTCTCAAAACAGAGAGATGCTTTGGACTATGGACTATTGATTCTAAGAAAGATGCCATGTGTTACCTACACAGAGAAACTACTTAAAATCCTATTGTAACTCGATTGATTAGCAAAGAACCTGTATGATGAATACATGAACTTTGTGAGTAAACCAACTATGTTACTTTTAAAGAAGTCTGCTTATTTTTGTTTTTTTGAGAGCATGATTTAAAGGCAAATATATTTTAGGGGAGTTGGCCTACTAAAAGGAACACTTCATAGAATCATAGAATAAAAGAGTTGGAAGAGACCTCATGGGCCATCCAGTCCAACCCCCTGTCAAGAAGCAGGAAAATTGCATTCAAATCACCCCTGACAGATGGCCATCCAGCCTCTGTTTAAAAGCTTCCAAAGAAGGAGCCTCCACCACACTCCGGGGCAGAGAGTTCCACTGCTGAACGGCTCTCACAGTCAGGAAGTTCTTCCTCATGTTCAGGATAACTCCTCTCTTGTAGTTTGAAGCCATTGTTCATTGCGTCCTAGTCTCCAAGGAAGCAGAAAACAAGCTTGCTCCCTCCTCCCTGTGGCTTCCTCTCACATATTCTGAAACTGCTGAAGATATATTTGTTTGTGACCAGTAGTTTTCCAAAATGTTATGAATCCCATTTCCCAAATGGTTATGGAAATTCACATTTTCCAAAATTACTAGCTGTTAAGAATTGTGGAAGCTGATGTCCAAAACACTTGGAGGACCAAAGGTTGGGAACCACTGACTTAGATCACAGAAAGTCAGTCTTGCTCGATTTTGCTTTGATCAGATCTCATCTGGAATAACCCTGTATCTATTTCTGGGCACCCCAATTCAAGAAGGATAATGACAAGAAGGAACCTGCCCAGAGAAGGGTGACCTCAAGGATCAAAGGTGTGGAAGCCATGAATCCCTCTAAGGACCAGCTTAAAGAGCTGGTCATGTTCACCTCAGAGAAGATAATCCCACCAAGCCATACCTGCATTATTAAAGTCATGGCCAGAGTCAGCCATTCATCGCTTTGCAAAAAGGGGTATCCCTGAATTTCAGGCAAGGAAAAATATACAGTATATGGGCATTTCCTCAAACAAAAGGGGAATGCCTGAGCCCAGGAAAAACCCACCGGAAAGGTTGGCAGGGCAGCGATAAAAGAGGTCCAGACAAAAGCAGGATCTAAGGGGAAAACAGCCAAGAGTCGTTTTTCATCTTGCCCTCCCTCCGCTTGGTCCTTCATCTCCGCAGCTTTGATCGCTTCAAGAGGAGACCGGAGGCAACCGGCAATTGTCACCTCGAGTTCAATTGAAAAGTTTTCAAGACCAACGGGCAAGAGGATTGAGGTTTCTATCACTGAACAAGGACAAGAAAAGAGTATGACTGAACCAAAATAGAGAAGGTGCTTTTGAGGTTAGATCGTTTATCTCAGAGTTAGGTTTGGAGAGGCGCAAGACACAAACTTCCTTTTGCAGAGAATCATAGAATCATAAAATCATAGAATCAAAGAGTTGGAAGAGACCTCATGGGCCATCCAGTCCAACCCCCTGCCAAGAAGCAGGAATATTGCATTCAAATCACCCCTGACAGATGGCATCCAGCCTTTGTTTAAAAGCTTCCAAAGAAGGAGCCTCCACCACACTCCGGCAGAGAGTTCCACTGCTGAACAGCTCTCACAGTCAGGAAGTTCTTCCTCGTGTTCAGATGGAATCTCCTCTCTTGTAGTTTGAAGCCATTGTTTCGTGTCCTAATCCCCATGGAAGCAGAAAACAAGCTTGCTCCCTCCTCCCTGTGGCTTCCTCTCACATATTTATACATGGCTATCCTATCTCCTCTCAGCCTTCTCTTCTTCGGGCTAAACATGCCCAGCTCCTTAAGCCTCCTCATAGGGCTTGTTCTCCAGACACTTGATCATTTTAGTCGCCCTCCTCTGGACACATTCCAGCTTGTCAATATCTCTCTTGAATTGTGGTGCCCAGAATTGGACACAATATTCCAGGTGTGGTCTAACCAAAGCGGAATAGAGGGGTAGCATGACTTCCCTAGATCTAGACACTATGCTCCTATTGATGCAGGCCAAAATCCCATTGGCTTTTTTTGCCGGCACATCACATTGTTGGCTCATGTTTAACTTGTTGTCCACGAGGACTCCAAGATCTTTTTCACACGTACTGCTCTCGAGCCAGGCATTCCCCCATTCTGTATCTTTGCATTTCGTTTTTCCTGCCAAAGTGGAGTATCTTGCATTTGTCACTGATGAACTTCATTTTGTTAGTTTTGGCCCATCTCTCTAATCTGTCAAGATCGTTTTGAATCCTGCTCCTGTCCTCTGGAGTATTGGCTCTCCCTCCCAATTTGGTGTCGTCTGCAAACTTGATGATCATGCCTTCTAGCCCTTCATCTAAGTCATTAATAAAGATGTTGAACAGGACCGGGCCCAGGACGGAACCCTGCTGATGGCACTCCGCTCGTCACTTCATTCCAGGATGAAGAGGAAGCATTGGGGAGAATCACCCTCTGGGTTCGTCCATTTAACCAATTACTGATCCACCTCACCATAGTTTTGCCTAGCCCACATTGGACTAGAAGGCGAAAGACCCTGTAAAACTACAAATCTCACCATTCCATAGCTTTGCATCATGGCAGTTCAGGTGGTGTCAAATTGCATGAATTCTACAGCGTAGATCCACCTCCAAAAACCAACACAGGGCTCTCATTGAGATTGCCATTTCTTTCAATAGCTGTACTTCCTCCATTAGGCCTCTTTTAAGAAGACGCCTTTATAGGGTACCTTAAGACATCTGGTGGTCTTAAATCAAAGCCGAGGACATGTTTATTTGGTACGGCTTTTCCATTTTTATTTTTAACCTCCCTTCATTGGATTGTAAAACGCTCAGGGGATAAGGCATAGGAAAGGCAGCTATTTAAAGTGCGAGGCGGATTAGTCGCCAACGTAAAATTAGCATTTTTACAGAGTGTCTGCAGGACAGCCGATCAGCTGGGCAACTGTCTTGGAGCCTGGATTTCAAAAGAGAAGCAGAAGGGGTTTCAACCAGGAGTTGTTACAACTGATATTAGAATAGCATGAAAAGGTCACCAGCAAGTAGTTTGAGTTGACTCAACGAAGGCTGGATGGCAAAATGGTTTGAGCGCTGGACTATGACTGGAGATCAGGGTTTGAATCCTTGCTCAGCCATCAAGCCCACTTGGTGACCTTGGGCACATCATCTATTCTCAGCCTTAAAGTCACTGTAGACCTGAAGCAACTTCACCGCACACCCTCCAACGTTTCGTAGATAAAACTGAGGCAACATCAACATATTATTGCGATGGAAACTTACATTAATGTGGAAGAAAACACACGTATGTTTGGAGAGGCTGCAGCTCTTTGCTTTTTCTTAAGCCTCCTGGGAAGGGCACGATTCTGTCTTCTGCTTCTGTTTACTTCATGAAGTTCAATTATGTTTACTATTTATTATTATGTTGATTTATACCCTGCTTTTGCTCTCCACAAGGAGACTAAAAGCGGCTTAATTAATTTCTGTAAACTACTTAGTAATGAATTGCCAGGAGGGAGGTGGAAGGACTCTTTAGCAGACTAGTTCAAACACTCCTACTACTCTTGCTATTCACTCCTTTGAATGGTTGCAACCTGCAGTAACAGAGAGAGCATTTACATTGTAGAATGAATACAGCTTGGCACCATTTTTGTAGCCATGGCTCAATGCTATGGGATCCTGGAAGTTGTAGTTTTGCAAGGGGTTTTTAACCTTCTTGTCCAAAGCATCCTCTTGCTGCACCAAATTATAAATCTCAGGATTCTATATACAGAGCCACAAATGGTCTCACAAGGGTACTTTTGTTGTGGATACGGAGATAACAAGTATTGCACCGGGATTGTGGCGCAGCTGGCTGAGTATCAGTTGCATTAAGATCACTCTGACCAAAAGGTCATGAGTTCGAAGCCAGCCCGGGTTGGAGTGGGTTTCCAACCAATTGTGTAGCCTGTTGTCAACCTTTGAAACCCGAAAGACAGTTGCATCTGTCAAGTAGGAAAATTAGGTACCACCTTAAAGTGTGGGGAGGCTAAATTAACTAATTTATGAGGCCATAAAAAACACTCCAGCAAAACACTCCAGCAAAAAAGCATGCGGGGAATGCGGAAGTACTTCATCAGTGTCGCAGATGGACGATGAAAGCAACAGCTCCCCTGGCGGCCAGAAAAAGTTAAATAGCCTCTGTCTATGTCTGTATATGTTGTATGTCAAAATTGGCATTGAATGTTTGCCATATATGTGTACACTGTAATCTGCCCTGAGTCCCCTGCAGGGTGAGAAGGGCGGAATATAAATGCTGTAAATAAATCAATAAATAAATATTTTGGGATTTGAAATACAAAAAGTGACTTGCCTAAGCTGTGATTTTGGGTTACTACTATCATAGAGGTTGGGACAGTGGAGATTATGGCAGCTGTAGTCCAATTTTTTTCTGAGGTCTGAAATCCACCTAAATCTACCATGAAGATTAAATGAGGGACATTCTGGGAAATTGTGGGCCTGTCCCAACAGTACCTTCATCCCAGGAGATTCTGTAGCAAACAGGAGGATGGCCAGATGTCATTCCCTCAAAACATGGGAGGAAGCGCTACAAATGGCAAAAACCGTGAGATTTTCAGGTGTGGAAATATCCCGGTTCTGAGCTGAAAACTTGCATCTTTGAATGTCTGTATGTCCCTGCAATTAGGAAACACAGATTTTTTTTTATCTGGGCTTGTTCCTGAGCTTTAGAAGTTTGTTCCTGATTGGTTGGTTCCTAAAAAGAAGGTGACAGTTGAGCAAAAGGCAAAAACTTTGTTTGTGTGCCAGAAACTTCATGAAATGTGTGGAGGGCACATTTTCTCTGGCCAGGACAAAATTGTGATCTTTTAGTCAACGTTGCACATCTTTTCACAATAAGAGCAATCAGGAACAGACATGTATAACCCAGGAACAACACCCTGTCTGCACAGATGGCCCTGCAGTTTATGTAACCCAGGAAGGGAATGTATACAATAATTTGCATCTTGCATGTTCGCATCTTAAAAATGCTAAAATTTCCAGTGGAAGTCCCACATCGGTCATTTTGGGGGCTGCAAAATCCCAGGACAAAGCAACAAGTATGGACAACAGAAACAGAAATCCTGGGATCAACAGGTCTGTTTCTAGACATCTTCTCAGGTCCCAGGTTGTTTTTTGCCCCTGACTAAAGTGCGCAATTTGGTGCTGTTTGGAAGTGCCCATAGTTCCCCAAAGTGACTTTTCTCCGCTCTGGGTCTGACCTTTCTTTTCACTTATTATCATTATTATTATTATTATTATTATTATTATTATTATTATTATTATTACATATATTTCTATTCCGCCCTTCTCCCCATAAAGGGCGGCCTTACATAAGCATCTAATGATGCAATCTCCATATACAATAAATACAATTAAAAGACTAAAAATACATTTTAAAACATTATTCAGTTTCAACAATAAATTCATCAACAATAAATTAGCGTGCCAATACACCAAGGCCAGTCCAGAAGAATCAATATCGAGATACCCAAAGTTTTCCTTTCATATTGCTGTTCCCCTCTACTGAAATGCCTGGTTCCAGAGCTAGGTCTTCAGCTGTCTACGAAAGGACAGGAGGGAGGTGGCCAACCTAATGTCCTTAGGGAGGGAGTTCCACAGATGGGGGGCCACTGCCGAAAAGGCCCTGTCTCTCATCCCCACCAACCCCATTTGCGAAGGTGGTGGGATTGAGAGCAGGGCCTCTCCTGACGATCTTAAGCTGTGTGACGGTTCATAGCAGGAGATACCTTCGGACAGGTAATCTGGGCCAGAACCGTTCAGGGCTTTAAAGGTTAAAACCAGCACTTTGAATTGTGCTCAGAAGCTGATTGGCAGCCAATGGAACTGGCATAACAGAGGATTAGTACAGTCCCTGAACGCTGCTCCAGTTAACAACATGGCTGTCGACTGTTGGACTAATTGAAGCTTTTGGGCAGTCTTCAGAGGCAGCCCCACGTAGAGAGTGTTGCAGTAGTCTATTCGGGATGTAACCAGAGCGAACTATAGAGATGGAAGCCGTGGGAATTCTAAGGCCCCTTCCACACAGCTGTATAAAACCCATATTGAACTGGATTATATGGCAGTGTGGACTCAGACAGTCCAGTTCAAAGCAGATATTGTGGATTATCTGCCTTGATATTCTGGGTTATAAGGCTGTGTGGCTGGGTCCTAAAAGTGGTTACTTTTCACACTTTTATCATGGAAACCAAACCAATGGGAATTCTGGGAGTTGTACCCAAAATAGCTATTTTTCCCCGCAGAGTTCTGAAGCTGAGATCCTTTCATTGTCAAAACTAAATGAGAGCATTTCTAGGATTTGTCATCTTCAAGGTGACTCTGAATCAGCCCACTTTTATCAAGGAGATCCAGGCATTGGGGATTCTGGGATTTTTAGTCTAAAAGATGATTCTGGAGTGACCCACATTTATCAAGTAGACTGAGTCAGTGGCCATCCTGGGAGTTGTAGTCCA
The DNA here is from genome assembly GCF_025583915.1 of Anolis sagrei ordinatus. NCBI lineage: Eukaryota > Metazoa > Chordata > Lepidosauria > Squamata > Anolidae > Anolis > Anolis sagrei. Next base: position 346,058,295 of record NW_026844366.1, on the reverse strand, counting down.
AAGGTGACCCACATTTATCACAGGGGCTGAGCCAATGAGGAGTCTGGGAGTTGTAGTCTAAAAAAGGGACTTCTAGTCTTTTATCATAGAAGATATAGTCCAAAGGGTGGACTTTCCTAAACCTCGAGTTTGACCCAGTCAAAGGAAGAGGCAGAGTCTAGGAAGCAATTAAGTCTTAGCAATGCCTTTCAACGCTTTCCCTTTCGGCTCAGAGCCCAGTTTGAACACCGAAAGGTGCGTGCCTGAGAAAGCTTTGTGCCATTAATTGAATTTGAAGTTCATGCCGAATACTCGGTTCCTCTCAAAGAATGAAAGCGCGTGCAATTTGAAGCTGCAGGGGAGAGCAAGGAGGGGGAAAAAATCCACATTGGGAGAGGAAAAAGACTCTTCAGAAGTCCTGCACTGGGGACTGAAAAGGTTTGACAAAACGCTAACCCAAATTATGTGCCCCTGTGACTCACCTAAAGTGGCTGCAGAAGAGCAAGACTTTTCAAACGGCCTTCGGTTTGAATGCAGGTAACTTTCAAAGCACCCGATATATGAAAACAGTTTCATTTCCCGAACATATTGGCCTAAATACTAATTGGTTAATACAGGAGAGCCATTGAATCCATGGGACTCACCTATGTGTTGTCTTACAGTCTGAGCCAGGAATGGGCAAATGCCAGTCCTCCGGGAGTTTTGGACTTCAACTCCCACAATTTCTAACAGCCTACCAGCTGTAAGGAATTATGGAAGTTGCAGTCCAAAACACCTGGAGGGCCGAACCCATATTATATAAGTCTAACCCATATTATATCAGGAGTGTATCTGCACTGCTGAAGGAATGGCGTTTCGGTAAGTTTTCTTTAATTTCAAGGCTGGTTTGGGGTGGGGGGAGCTTCTGGGTGCCCTCCCGGTAGCTACTGGGAGGGCATCTGAACACTCCACTGGGAAAGCCTTCTTTGGGGGGGGGGGGGGGGTGAGGGTACAGACAGAAATGAGTGCCAAAGTGGGTTTTTAAAATCGTATTTGGGGCGCATTTCTGTCAAGTCTGGAAGCGCACTTAGGCAGCATTTCGGTCAAAGAGTTCTAGCAGCTCCCAAACTACAATGTCCGAATTCCATGAGATGTAGGCATTGGCAGTTAAAGTGGAATCATAGTACAGGTTTTGTCCAATGATGACAACAAGATAAATGCCTTATGTGTCTCTGTAAATGTCATTTGTCTGTCCTCCAGGTCAGCAAACAAATTTCTTAATTTTTGCAAATGCTCAGACACACTTTGTCCCCTTTGCAACTTTAAATTATAGAGGCGTCTGGTCAAAATAATTTTAATTCCAGCTGTTTCCGTCTGGTATACACTGCGCAGACACTCTCAGCAATCTTTTGCAGTTGTTGCATTTCTCAGATATACAAGCTGGCCATTGTCAACAGAGAGTATTATATTGGCTTTTGCCTTTTCATCAGCTCTAAGGTCATCTGCATTGGCCCCATCTATTGGAGGGTTTTCCACAATGTCCCACAAATTTTCTCTAATGAGAAAATACTTCAGCTTTGGGTTGTTGTAGGTTTTTTCGGGCTATATGGCCATGTTCTAGAGGCATTCTCTCCTGATGTTTCACCCGCATCTATGGCAAGCATCCATAGATGTTTGCCATAGATCAGTGGCTCTCAACCTGGGGTCCCCAGATGTTTTTGGCCTACAACTCCCAGAAATCCCAGCCAGTTTGCCAGCTAGGGATATCAGATTGGCCCCCTCCCTCCTAAAGTTTCGCAAAAAAGTTAAAACCTGGCTTTTTGAGCAAGCATTTACAGATGCAGTGTAACAGACAAAGTTAGACCTATGGAACGGCTGGACAATGTGATTAGATAATGATTTTAGTAATAAGACGCTGAGGATCTATGTTTATATTTTTAATTGATTGTATGGTTTTTATATTTATGTCAAATGTTTTAATTGTGATTGATGTTGCTGGAGGCATCGAATTGTGCCACTGTGTAAACCGTCTTGAGTCGCCTTCAGGCCAAGAAAGGTGGTATATAAATATGGTAAATAATTTTTTTTTGTCGTGTCAGGAGCAACTTGAGAAACTGCAAGTCGCTTCTGATGTGAGAGAACTGGCCATCTGCAAGGACGTTGCCCAGGGGACACCCGGATGATTTGATGTTTTTATCATCCTTGTGGGAGGCTTCTCTCATGTCCCCGCATGAGGAGCTGGAGCTGATAGAGGGAGCTCATCCGCCTCTCCCCGGATTCGAACCTGCGACCTGTCGGTCTTCAGTCCTGCTGGCACAGGGCTTTAACCCACTACGCCACTGGGGGCTCCTAATAAATAAATTAATTAATAAAGATGTCGAAAGACCTTGTCAAACCACAAGTCCCAGAATCCCATAGCATTAAGCCATGACAGTTAAAGTGTTTGTGTGTGTGTGTGTGTGTTGAGAAACTGCAAGTCGCTTCTGGTGTGAGAGAATCGGCCATTTGTAAGGACGTTGCCAAAGGACCCCCGGATGTCTTGATGGGAGGCTTCTCTCATGTCCCCGCATGGAGAGCTGGAGCTTACAGAGGGAGCTTATCTGAGCTCTCCCTGGATTCAAACCTCCGACCTGTTGGTCTTCAGTCCTGCCGGCACAAGCGTTTAACCCATTGCGCCACCGGGGACTCCCAGTTAAAGTGGTGTCAAGTTGCATTCATTCTACAGTGCAGATGCACCCTATGTGAGTGTGGATTCTCACTGTGTAGAATCTCCATCAAACATTTTTGGAGATGAACGGAGGGAGCAATAGGAGAAAAAGCAACGGGATCAGCCATGAGCCAACAATGTGATGTGGCGGCAAAAAAGCCAATGGGATTTTGGCCTGCATCAATAGGAGCATAGTGTCTAGATCTAGGGAAGTAATGCTACCCCTCTATTCTGCTTTGGTTAGACCACACCTGGAATATTGTGTCCAATTCTGGGCACCACAATTCAAGAGAGATATTGACAAGCTGGAATGTGTCCAGAGGAGGGTAACTAAAATGATCAAGGGTCTGGAGAACAAGCCCTATGAGGAGCGGCTTAAGGAGCTGGGCATGTTTAGCCTGAAGAAGAGAAGGTTGAGAGGAGATATGATAGCCATGTATAAATATGTGAGGGGAAGCCACAGGGAGGAGGGAGCAAGCTTGTTTTCTGCTTCCTTGGAGACTAGGACGCGGAACAATGGCTTCAAACTACAAGAGCGGAGATTCCATCTGAACACGAGGAAGAACTTCCTGACTGTGAGAGCCGTTCAGCAGTGGAACTCTCTGCCCCGGAGTGTGGTGGAGGCTCCTTCTTTGGAAGCTTTTAAACAGAGGCTGGATGGCCATCTGTCAGGGTGATTTGAATGCAATATTCCTGCTTCTTGGCAGAATGGGGTTGGACTGGATGGCCCATGAGGTCTCTTCCAACTCTTTTATGATTCTAGAGGTTAAAAGGTCCTGCCTTGAAGTCAGTAGGCAAATGACCCCTCCAAGGTCTCTGAAATGTGGCATTGCAAGATGGAGGCCGGTGGATCCCTTTTGGCCCTGTCTCCGGAGACTGATGAAGAATCCGGTGAGCTCTTCTGAAATTAGAAACTTAACAATGAACATGCTTCATGTGCAACTCGGCCGGGGCTCGGTTACCATGGAGACGGCTACAAATCTGTGTCAGCTGCAATGCGCTCTCAAGTCACTACAATTAAAGGCAGGAGGAGGTTGGGGGGGGGGGAATCCCCTCCCCGCACCTTTTTGCCGCTCAGCTGTTTTTTCTTTTTTAGGGCACGAGGGATTTCGCACGGCACGCTTCTTCTTCATGGAAGCGCCGTGTGCCGGGACGCGGTTGCATCACGTAGGCAAGGCTGCCTCCGGATCGAGAGTCGGAACATGCAGGCACGTGAGCATGCATGGCCTCCTCGCCGCATCACAGCAGGGATTGCACTGTCAGTGCAACGGTGGCAGCCGTTCGTAATCTCACATGTAGTGTTTGTACCCTCCAAAGAATCATAGTGGAATGCCAGAGCTGATTCATTCTGGGCAAGGAGACTAGGGACATGCATCATTCCCAGGGCATCTGGATTCAGGAATCCAAGGAAATGAGATCCCCTGGCTCCATGACATCATCGAAGGTGGGAATCCTTAGACCAGTGGTTCTCAACCTGTGGGTCCCCAGATGTTTTGGCCTTCAACTCCCAGAAATCCTAACATTTGGTAAACTGGCTGGGATTTCTGGGAGTTGTAGGCGAAAACATCTGGGAACCCACAGGTTGAGAACCACTGCCTTAGACCCAAACTCCAAGGAGACCTTCAGGCTGGATACCCCTGTTGCTGTTGTTAATGGAAAGGAGACTAGGGACATGCACCACTCCTAGATCACTTGGCTTCAGGAATCCAAGGAAATGCATATCCTCAAACTCTTTGGCACTGGCAAAGGTGGGAGACCTTATTTATTTATTTTCAAGATTTATACCCCGTCTCTCTTGACCTCCAAGGAGGGACTCAGAACATATGCCAAACATATTATAAAACACATTATAATGCATCCATATACATTAAAATTGTATCGGCTACCTATACGACCGCATCTCTGCCTATGAACCCACCAGGACTTTGAGATCTTCCGGGGAGGCCCTGCTCTCGATCCCGCCTGCCTCACAGGCACGGCTGGTGGGGACGAGAGATAGGGCCTTCTCGGTGGTGGCCCCGCGGCTGTGGAACGCCCTTCCCACGGACATTAGACTAGCTCCATCATTAATGGTATTCCGCAAAAAAGTGAAAACCTGGTTGTTTGAGCAGGCGTTCAAATAGTTAGTGCAATGAATGTAATGAACATAGGAATGGAACAATGGATGACGGATCTGGATCATGTTTTTAGTGATGAGACGCTAGCGAATGGCTATTGGTGTTAATTGTATATTGTTGTTAATTGTATACTTTTCTATAATATGTTATGATGTTAACTGTTTTTTATACTGTGTTATGGTAGCATTGAATTTTTGCTGTTCTTGTTGTAACCGCTGTGAGTCGCCTAAGGGCTGAGAACAGCGGTATACAAATAAAGTAAGTAAGTAAATAAATAAATAAATAAAATTGCCAAATTATGAGGGTTGAATGAAAAGTAATGCCTCCACCTTCGTAACTCCTCAACAGATGGCAGTACTGGTATGCGGCAGGTACTGGCTTGTTCAGTAGACTCTCCTCTACAGTTCCATTTTCGTGGGAAGCCTTAGCATTGAACGGTTGTGTTGTTAAAGTGCAAAGTATGGAACCCTGCACAGACGGTCGGTCATTGCAACTTAAGCAACATGCAGACATTGAATTCTTGACAGCAGAAGGTGTCACCCCAAAGCAGATTCATCAGAGAATCGTGATTGTGTTGATATGGGTGCTGTGCATCGTTGGGTAAGTAAGTTTAAAGATGTTGAGTTAACACCTTCTGCTGTCAGGAATTCAATGACTGCACGTTGCTTAAGTCACATTGACCGACCGTCTGTGCAGGGTTCCATACTTTGCAGTTTAACAACACAACTATTCAATGCTAAGGCTTCCTGCCAAAATGGAACTGTAGAGGAGAGTCTACTGAACAAGCCAGTACCTGCTGCATACCAGTACTGCCATCTGTTGAGGAGTTACGAAGGTGAAAGCATTACTTTTTGTTCAGCTCTTGTAAAATCACCATAATTAAAATCGTCGTCCAAATCAAAGTACGGTCCAATAAAATTTTGTCTTCCCCAGTAAAACAAACTATTCTGCGAACGCTTGATCCCATAACCAGGATTTAAGTTTCTTCCGGATGGTCAGGAGGGAGGGGGCAGGTGCAACCTCATTAGGGAGGGAGTTCCACAACCGAGGGGCCACCACGGAGAAGGCCCTGTCTCTTGACCCTACCAAACATGACTGCAATGGTGGTGGAACCGAGAGCAGGGCCTCCCTGGATGACCTTAATGTCCTAGATGGTTTGTAGAGGGAGATACATTTGGACAGGTAAACTGGGTCTTATATTCAAATTCCAAGGAGATCCTCATGTTGGTGACCACATGGCTATGATGGAGATGGGTGCTTGACTTCACTACTGTAATTCTGGATGCATAACATCAAGATACTGATCCATAACTTATCATTTTCACAAATACTACTTGGTCATACTTATAGCACTATTGCTCAGATAGTAAATGCACTGCTGCCACAAATTCTTAGAATCACAGAGTTGGAAGAGATTAATTGGAACACCTCATTCCATCTCTGTCTCAGGGCGGTTCCAGACAGCACCAAATTTCATGTTTTAATCAGGGGCAAAAAAAAAACAAACAAACAAACCCCAGGACCTGAGAAGATGTCCAGATATATACTTGGTGGTCCTGGGGTTTCTGCCTCCATCGTCCACACTTGCTGCTTTGTCATGGGATTTTGCAGCCCCCAAGATGGCCAATGTGGGACTTCTACCGGAAATTTCAGCGTTTTTTTTAAAACTTACAATGTGAACATGCAAACAATTGTATAAGTTCCGTTCTTGGGTTATATAAGCTGTAGGGCCATCTGTGCAGACAGGGTGTTGTTCCTGGGTTATGTTCCTGATTGCTCTTATTGTGAAAAAACACACAACATTAATTAGGGAGTCACAACTTTGTCCTGGCCAGAGAAATGTGCCCTCCACACATTTCATGAAGTTTCTGGCAGGCAAACGAAGTTTTCACCTTCTACTCAATTGTTGACTTCTTTCTAAGAACTAACCAATCAGGAACAAACATCTAAAAACTGGGAACAAACCCAAATTAAAAAATCCCATGTTTTTGAATTGCAGGGAAATACAGACATTCGAAGATGTGGATTTTTGGCTCAGAACCAGGACATGCTTGCACCTGAAAATCTCGTGCTTTTTGCTGTTTGTAGTTCATCCCATGTTTTGAGGGAATGGCATCTGGCCTCCCTCCTGTTTGCTATGGAAGTTCCTGGGATAAAGATACTGTCTGGATGGTCCCTCAGCTGTAGCTTCCAAATTATCTTCAAGGGAAGCCCCATATTGAATTCATTACAGTAGTTTAATTAGGCATCTACCAGTATGTGGTTTACTGTGAAACTCATGGGAGTGTCATAAGTCAACAAGTGACTTGGAAGTACACAGAGATGGGATGAGCTGTTCTAACAGACGGTTGTTTTGGACCCTTTTTGACACCAACCACTGTAGATCTGCCTCACTATTGTGGGGCTAGGATGTCTTGATTGGCAGAGAGGACTTTCTTCTTCACCTTTCACCATTACAATATATTATCCTATTTCAGAGATGAGAGGGAGAAAAACTGTCTAATCCATAACGAATTCCTACATTTCCCTGTGAAAAGATATTAATATATCCGTCTATTCTTTCTTCCATGGAGTCTCGCTAGAAATTCTTCAAGGCCTGCTTCCCTGCTGGGTTGCAAAGCTTGGAGAGCATCCAGGATTCCCTCTTTAGCTCTGCTTTTCCTCCAACTTTATTTGTCTTGCTGTCGTCTTTATTCGGAGATCGGTGGGAGACCAACCTCTTGAACAAAACTCACCGTATTCCCCAGAGTCTCTTGTTTTAGTATCCTACGATTAAAATCCACTGAAATGGCTTTTAAAAACGAAGAACTGGTTTCTTCTTTTCGTTGTGTAGATAGCCAACTTTGCATTTGTCCCTTGACTACTGCAATGAGCTATCCCTGGGGCAGACCTTGAAGGTGATTCAGAACTTGAGGGTCCTTTAACTGCTGCAAAAGTGAACTATATAGTAGACTATATAGTGTAGGAACAAAGAAAAACATCCAAGTGTGATCCATCTACCAGGGGTGCTTTGATTGTGACTTTCCTGCTCCTTGGCAGGGGGTTGGACTGGATGGCTCACGAGCAAGAGCGGCTCAACCCATTACACAAAGTAAGCATTCACAGTACAGTTGATTTTGCCCAGTGGTGCTCTTGAGGCGCTGTTGGGGGAAAATAGACCTTGACATATGCGAGTTGTAGTTACTGGGATGTATAGTTCACCTAAAATCAAAGAGCATTCTGAACTCCACCAATGATGGAATTGAACCAAATATGGCACACAGAACTCCCATGACAAACAGAAAATATATATCAATGATTGGTTGGGGGGGGGGGGCATGCCAAAATACTATTTGCTTACAATTGAAAATTACCTAGGGCCACCTCTGCTCACGAGGTCTCATCCAACTATGATTCTATGTTTCTCTGATTTCCCTCCAAAACCAGTCAGAACAGTAAAAGAGATTTCGACTATACCAGTCCATTCCATACCTTGATCTCTTTTCCCAGCCTCAAACTCCAAAATCATATACAAAAAGTAATCACCAAGGTCACTACTACTACAAATGTGCCCTTTCAACTGTCAACAGCCACTGTCCTGACCTTGGAGAGAAAGAGGAAAGGACAGACAGAGACACTGACTCATGAATGTCTAAGCCCAGAAGTAGATGAAAGGCCTCAGAGAAGAAGAACAAGGTACAGTTGCATCATGCTTAGGTCCAGGAGCAGATGAAAGGCCCTCCTTCCATACCAACTGCCACTGCCCTGTCCTCAGAGGAAGAGAAGAAGAGACAGCACAGCTCCATCATACTTAGCATCAGAAGCCAATGAAGTAGATGAAAGGCCTCAGAGAAGAAGAACAAGGTACAGTTGCATCATGCTTAGGTCCAGGAGCAGATGAAAGGCCCTCCTTCCATACCAACTGCCACTGCCCTGTCCTCAGAGGAAGAGAAGAAGAGACAGCACAGCTCCCTCATGCTTAGAATCAGAAGGCAATGAAAGATCCTCCCTCCATCCCAACTGCTACTGAACGGTCTCATAGAAGAACAAGGTACAGTTGCATCATGCTTAGGTCCGGGAGCAGATGAAAGGCCCTCCTTCCATACCAACTGCCACTGCCCTGTCCTCAGAGGAAGAGAAGAAGAGACAGCACGGCCCCATCATGCTTAGCATCACAAGTCAATGAAGTAGATGAAAGGCCTCAGAGAAGAAGAACAAGATACAGTTGCATCATGCTTAGGTCCAGGAGCAGATGAAAGGCCCTCCTTCCATAGCAACTCCACTGCGCTGTCCTCAGAGGAAGAGATGAAGAGACAACATAGCTCCATCATACTTAGCATCAGAAGCCAATGAAGTAGATGGAATTCCTCAAAGAAGAAGAACAAGACACAGTTGCATCATGCTCAGGTCTCCTTCCATAGCAACTGCCACTGCCCTGTCCACAGAGGAAGAGATGAAGAGACAACACAGCTCCATGATACTTAGCATCAGAAGTAGATGAAAGGCCTCAGAGAAGAAGAACAAGACACAGTTGCATCATGCTCAGGTCTGGGAGCAGATGAAAGGCCCTCCTTCCATACCAATTGCCACTGCACTGTCCTCAGAGGAAGAGAAGAAGAGACAGCACAGCTAGCTCCCTCATGCTTAGAATCAGAAGCCAATGAAGTAGATGAAAGGCCTCAGAGAAAAAGAACAAGATGCAGTTGCATCATGCTCAGGTCTGGGAGCAGATGAAAGGCCCTCCTTCCATACCAACTGCCACTGCCCTGTCCTCAGAGGAAGAGATGAAGAGACAACACAGCTCCATCATACTTAGCATCAGAAGCCAATGAAGTAGATGAAAGGCCTCAGAGAAGAAGAACAAGGTACAGTTGCATCATGCTTAGGTCCAGGAGCAGATGAAAGGCCCTCCTTCCATACCAACTGCCACTGCCCTGTCCTCAGAAGAAGAGAAGAAGAGACAGCACAGCTCCATCATACTTAGCATCAGAAGCCAATGAAAGGCCTCAGAGAAGAAGAACAAGGTACAGTTGCATCATGCTTAGGTCCAGGAGCAGATGAAAGGCCCTCCTTCCATACCAACTGCCACTGCCCTGTCCTCAGAGGAAGAGAAGAAGAGGCCACACAGCCCCATCATGCTTAGCATCAGAAGCCAATGAAGTAGATGAAAGGCCTCAGAGAAGAAGAACAAGGTACAGTTGCATCATGCTTAGGTCCAGGAGCAGATGAAAGGCCCTCCTTCCATACCAACTGCCACTGCCCTGTCCTCAGAGGAAGAGATGAAGAGACAACACAGCTCCATCATACGTAGCATCAGAAACCAATGAAGTAGATGAAAGGCCTCAGAGAAGAAGAACAAGGTACAGTTGCATCATGCTTAGGTCCAGGAGCAGATGAAAGGCCCTCCTTCCATACCAACTGCCACTGCCCTGTCCTCAGAGGAAGAGATGAAGAGACAACACAGCTCCATCATACGTAGCATCAGAAACCAATGAAGTAGATGAAAGGCCTCAGAGAAGAAGAACAAGGTACAGTTGCATCATGCTTAGGTCCAGGAGCAGATGAAAGGCCCTCCTTCCATAGCAACTGCCACTGCCCTGTCCTCAGAGGAAGAGATGAAGAGACAACACAGGTCCATCATACTTAGCATCAGAAGCCAATGAAGTAGATGAAAGGCCTCAGAGAAGAAGAACAAGGTACAGTTGCATCATGCTTAGGTCCAGGAGCAGATGAAAGGCCCTCCTTCCATACCAACTGCCACTGCCCTGTCCTCAGAGGAAGAGATGAAGAGACAACACAGCTCCATCATACTTAGTATCAGAAGCGAATGATAGGTCCTCCCTCCATCTCAAATGCTACCACCCTGACCTTGGAAGGAGATGAGGAGGCAGGCACAACTCTGTGATGTCTAGGAGCAGAAGGAGATGAAAAATACTCTTTCCGTTCCAACTGCCACTGCTCTGGCCTTAGGGGAAAATAAAGAGAGGAAGATGCAGCTCCATCATGCCTAAGACCAAAAGCAGATGGAAGGCCCTCCTTCCATCACAATACTACTGCCCTGGCTTCAAGGGAAGAAAAGGTAGGCATGGTTTGACCCAGGAGCAGATGAAAGGTATTCATTCCCTGTATCCGAACTGCCATTGCCTTGCCCTGGGAAGTAGAAAGGAAGAGAAAGGCACAGCTCCATCATGCTGCCAGGTTCTGAAACTAAATTTGGGAGACCATCATTGTATGTATGTACGATGACAGACATTCACCACCTCTGAGGATGTCTGCCATAGATGCGGGTGAAACATCAGGAGAGAATGCTTCTAGAACAGCGTTTCTCAACCTTCCTAATACTGCCACCTCTTAATACACTTTCTCATGTTGTGGTGAACCCCCAACCATAAAACTATTTTTGTTGCTACATCATAACTGTCATTTTGCTACTGTTATGAATCGTAGTGTAACTATCTGAGATGCAGGATGTACTGTCATTCACTGGACCAAATTTGGCACAAATACCCCATATGCCCAAATTTGAGTACTGGTGGGGTTGGGAGTGGGGTGTTGGAGCTGTAGTTGCTGGGATTTATAGTTCACCTAGAATCAAAGAGCATTCTGAAGTCCAACAACGATAGAATTGAACCAAACTTGGCACCCAGAACTCCCATGACCAACAGAAAATACTGGAAGGTTCTGGTGGGTATTGACCTTGAGTTTTGGATTTGTAGTTCACCTACATCCAGGGATCACTGTGGACTCAAATAATAATGGATCTGGACCAAACTTGGCACATATACTCAATGTGCCCAAATCTGAACACGGGTAGAATTTGGGGGAAATAGACCTTGAGATTTGGGAGTTGTAGTTGCTGGGATTTATAGTTCACCTACAATCAAAGAGCATTCTGAACCTAACCAATAATAGAATTGGGCCAAACTTCACACAGAAACCCCATGATGAACAGAAAGTACTGTGTTTTCTGATGGTCTTTGGCGACCCCCTGACACCCCCTTGAAACCCCCCCGGGGTCCCAACCCCCAGGTTGAGAAATGCTGTTCTAGAACATGGCCATACAGCCTGAAAACCCTGCAACAACCAATTCACCACCATAATTAGAATTATCATACAGGATGTCTTGGAGACCTTTATACGATTAGCAAAGTTGAAGCCAACTTGATGCTAGATAACATCAACTATGTTGCCAAAAGTTAGGTGCCGCTGATGGACATTGGTTGAATATGATGTACAAGGGGACACTCTTAGTGGTCCCCCGATAAACCTCACCACAGTTCACTAGAAAGAATCCATAATGTTTCTGGTTTTTAGCTAAATATCCATAACTTAGAGCAGTGGTTCTCAACTTTCCTAATGCCGTGACCCCTTAATACAGTCCCTCGTGTTGTGGTGACCCCCAACCATAATATTGTTTTCGTTGCTACTTCATAACAGTCATTTTACTACTGTTATAAATCATAATGTAAATATCTGATATTCAGGATGCATTTTCATTCACTGGACCAAACTGGGCACAAATACCCAATACACCCAAGTGTGAATGCTGGTGGGGTTGGGGGGAGGATCGATTTTGTAATTTGGGAGTTGTAGTTGCTGGGATGTATAGTTCACTTATAATCAAAGAGCATTCCGGACTCCACCAGTGATGGATTTGAACCAAACTTGGCTCCCATGACCAATGGAAAACACTGGAAGGGTTTGATGAGCATTGACCTTGAGTTTGGGAGTTGTAGTTCACCTATATCCAGAAAGCACTGTGGACTCATGTAATGGTGGATCTGGACCAAACTTGGCATGGATACTCAATATGCCCAAATGTGAACACTGGTGGAGCCTGGGGAAAATAGACCTTGACATTTGGGAGTTGTAGTTGCTGGGATTTATAGTTCATTACAATCAAAGAACATTCTGAACTCCACCAACGATAGAATTGGGTCAAACTTCCCACATGGAATCCCCATGACCATCAGAAAATACTGTTTTCCTATGGTCTTTGGCGACCCCTCTGACACCCCCTCACGGCCCCCTCAGGGGTCCCGACCCCCAGGTTGAGAAACACTGACTTAGAGCATTCTGCCTGGAACGTCTCAGAGAAGATCTCCCCAAATCCACCCATCACCTGATCCGGGATTGACATTTGGGGGAAGTGGCCTGGCGTGACTTCTCCAGGAGCATTTGTGACTTGGCCAGGCTGAACGTCAGAGCTTTAATTGCTCACTCCGAATGAAAGGGAAAGGCAGCGAAGTTGCCTTGGAGAAGATCCCAGCGGATAGTGTGCTCACCATCTATATTTAGAAAAAAAATGGCATTAAATAATAAAGGCAGGAGAGATGGAATTGCTCCGCTTGTAGCTCAAATATAGCAAAAGCTCCAACAGGCTCCAAAACGGGAGGAGGAGAAAGAGAGAGCGAGGGAGAGAGGGAGGGAGGGATGGAGGAATCTCCTTGGAAATCAATTGGATTCTACACCGTCATCACTTTCATCCTAGGTAATTCCTTTCCATTGACAACGGGTGAATCCACAAGCATTCCTCAATATATGTCTGCCTTCGATTTAGCCTAGATACATCGCACGCAAGCACTGGTTGAACAAAACCTTTTGGCAGGTCCAGAAAAATTCCCAGTGTGACACTCAGCCATCACCAGAGCTTGGAAAAGTTACATTTTGGGTGACGACCCTCAGAATCCTTTAACCACCCTAGGTATATGATCCCTTCTACACAGCTGTATAAAATCCACATTATCTGATTTGAAGTGGATCATATGGCAGTGTAGACTAAGCTAACACAGTTCAAATCAGATAATGTGGATTTTCTGTTTTGGTAACCTGGATTATCTAGCAGTGTGGAAGTGCCCTCAAGAATCCAAATAAATCCACCTTTTGTTTATATTCCAAAAAGTAACTTTTCTACCTTCTAACAATGCTCTGTAGTCTGTAACTCCTTTTGGTTCTCTCCAAGTGGGTATTTTTTTCTAAATCCTTAATAGATTTGATTCATTTTTCATTTTCTGTGCCCTGACTCTTAATTTGTTACTGATTCATACCAGCAAGGGTTGCAATTGCACACCAGTTGTGTAGTTATGCATTAGTATAACTGTGCAATGCTTTATCACATTGCACAATTTCACAATCTGAAAAGTCATGCAAATCTCTTGGGGGAAAAGGGAAAAAGGGTGGACAAATGTCAGCATGCTGGAAGAAACAAACACTACCAGCACTGAAGTGATGCTCCTCCGCCAGAATTGTCCGAATTCCCAATCACCATCTCCCAAAGCAGTTACTATACTCCCAACTCAAGAATGGAAAATGTAATGTTGGTGGTCAGGAAAAGAGATTTAAAGATGGGCTCAAAGCTAATCTTGAAAACTATGGCATAGACACAGAACTGGGAAGCCCTGGCTCTTTAGATCTCTAACTGGAGGTCAGCTGTGACTAGCAGTGCTGCAAAATGTGAAGAGGCACAAATGGAGGGCAAAAGGGAGAAACATGCCAAGAGGAAGGCGCGTCAAGCCAACCATGACCAGGACCGCCTTCCACCTGGAAACCAATGTCCTCACTGCGGGAGAACATGTGGATCAAGAATAGGGCTCCACAGCCATTTATGGACCCACCGCCAAGACATTACACTTGGAGGACCATCATCCTTGGGCTACGAGGAATTGCCTAAGCCAACAATTGAATGCACACCCAAACAGACATTTGAATGTACAGTTTAGTCTTCATATCTGCTGATCTCACTTTTGCAGATTTGGTAAATTCATTGATTGATTAATACGTTCTTTAGAAATCTCCAGATCCTCCAGTGGGATGCTATGGACAACCTCTGAGACAGGTTGCCCTGGTAGAGCTAAATATTCCTAGAGGGATCACTTCTCTAGGCACTTGTAGGTTCTCCAATGCAATTCTATAGTTAATGTCTGGTAGTCCTTTCATGGGGGTCCTTTGCCCCAAACCCCAGTGAATGTGAAGTTAACTGTACAACAAAATGCACTTGTGTCTTCTGCATTACGTAGAATATATGCAGTGATGTCTGAAAGCATTGATGCTGCATGAACTGCCCAAGGTATTTCTGCAGCCTTTTCTCCATGTTCCTAATATAATTATTATTACTATTATTTATTTATTTATTTGTATATGCCATTCTATCTCACTGACTCAAGGCAAACTCAGCAAACATTCAATGCCATACAAAAGAAAAATACATAAACAAATAACCATCTCAACACAAACTCTCGCAAATCCATATTTATACTAAAAATAAGACTAAAAAATTAACATGTAACATTTACAATTCCATAGTAATCCCTCAAGGAGTCCCCTGGTGGTGCAGCAGGTTAGACCGCTGAGCTGCTGAACTTGCTGACCGAAAGGTAGCGGAGTGAGCTCCCGCTGTTAAGCCCCAGCTTCTGCCAACCTAGCAGTTCAAAAACATGCAAATGTGTGTAGATCAATAGGTACTGCTTCTAAGAGCATTATGAACCACATCAATGAATTGGGCCAAACTTCCCACACAGAACCCTCATGTCCAACAGAATATACTGTGTTTTCTGATGGCCTTTGGCGACCCCTCTGACATCCCCTCGTGACCCCTCCAGGGGTCCCGACCCCCAGGTTGAGAAACACTGTTCTAAGGGAAGGTAATGGCGCTCCATGCAGTCATGCTGGCCACCTTTGATGTGTCTATGGACAATGCTGGCTCTTCGGCTTAGAAATGGAGATGAGCACCAACCCCCAGAGTCGGACACGACTAGACTTAATGTCAGGGAAGCCTTTACCTTTACCTTTACCTTAATAATCCATCAAGAAAATGGAGGAGTCAGACTATAACTCTTTAGCTGTTACAGTTCCAATTCTGGACTTACACCCCGATGTTCTGGACAATGTGGTTGCCTCCTAGCTTCAGGTGTTTCAGAAGCTGAAGCAGCGAGATATCCTACCACCAGCAGTCCATGACATCGCCAGCACACATATACACATACATTTCTATTTTTAAACCAAAACAAGGCCAAAGCAAAAGGCCCTGGCATTTCAGGGTTTACAATAAAGAAACACAGAGAATACTTTCCGAGGTAAGAGCCACATCCACATTTCAATATGAACTAGCTTAGAAATGGTGGCCAAAGAGGTAAAAACTACGAACTCTATATGAACTGATTTCACTTACACAAAAATGTTCCCACTCTCTGCTATTATAATTGTATGCTAATTTTCTATTTCTTAGGTATAATAATCATGTTATTTTTTCTATTTGTCTTCCAGGGTTCCACTTCTTATAACCTTGGGTTTTTGTTGTTGTTGTTGTGTCACATCTCCAGGTCTTCAATTCAGGCCCTGTCCAGCATTTGAGTCAGGACCTCTCTCTTGGTCAGTGGCTCCTCTCTTGCAAAGTTGGGTCTGTAGGGCCGGGATCCTATGGGGCAGATCAGGGAAAGGCAAGAAACCGTATATAGGTGCAGTGTGTGGGGTTGTGGAAAGGTTTGATGGTAAGCTAGGAAGGCATCAGAAGCCAAGAGGAGGTTTCCGAGGAGAGACGTCCTGATGCCTGAGGGACAGGAGGAATTAATTATTTTGGCAGCAGAGCTCCTTACCGAGGTGATGGGACTGAGGCGTGACAAGCTGGTAGAGACAGTGTTGTCAGAACTGTAGCATCCCATAAACTTTAAGAGTCGTTTCCCTTTGCCTTGAGTCGATGGCCCCGGTTCTAATTTTACCACTTTCTTCGAGAGCTGTTGACACAGTCCATTTAGAGGAGTTTGGAGTGTGGTTCACAGAAACCCCAAGCAAGGGCCTCTCAAAACTACAATTCCCAGGATTCCATAGCACTGAGATATGGCA
Organism: Anolis sagrei ordinatus; assembly: GCF_025583915.1. Taxonomy (NCBI): domain Eukaryota; kingdom Metazoa; phylum Chordata; class Lepidosauria; order Squamata; family Anolidae; genus Anolis; species Anolis sagrei. The sequence continues at coordinate 346,041,696 of NW_026844366.1, read as the reverse complement.
ATTTAAACAGAATCAAACTGCATCCATTGAACTGTGCCAATCCCTTTCCAATGTCAGAGATACAGCTTAATGGTGTAACATTAGAAAATTAGAAAATATTGACCATTTTGGCAGCCACCTCTCCACCAAAGTCAACATTGACATCGAAATACAACACCGCCTGAGCTCTGCGAGTGCAGTATTTTTCTGAATGATATCCATAGGGATACCATGGTGCTTGTTTATAAAGATATTGTCCTCCCAACCCTGCTATATGCCTGCGAAACGTAGACTGTCTACAGATGTCACATGCAACTCCTGGAATGATTCCATCAGCACTGCCTCCGGAAAATCCTTCAAATCCCTTGGGAAGACAGGTGGACAAACGTCAGATTCCAAGTGTATACGCTGCAAGGAAGCAGGCAAAATGATGGATCACATACTCAACTGCTGCAAGATCGCACAGACGGACTATAAGCAGAGGCATAACACCGTTGCTCAGATGATCCGCTGGAACTTGTGCCACAAATACCATCTGCCTGTGACAAAGAACTGGTGGGATCACAAGCCAGGAAAAGTTAGACGTCAAACTATTCTGGGACCTGCGAATTCAGACTGACAGAGTTTTGGAGCACAAGACTCCTGCCCTCACAATCGTGGGAAAAAAGTAAGTATGGATAGTCAATGCTGCAATCCCAGGCAACAGCAGGATTGACGAGAAGCAACTGGAAAACCTAAAAACGTTGTGAGGATTTAAAGACAGTGTTCTGGTATGGCTGTACCAGGAGCTCCAATTTTATTTGCTTTGTATTAAATGCTTGTTTGCAGTCCTAGGTTTCAGAGAGTCTGCAGATAGGTGGCTTCCTTCGGTTGCAGTCATAGGGCAAGTCACCTGTCTATCATCATTAAGTTTTGGTTCCGCCCCTTGCTCAGGGCAATTGGGAAGGGAAGGAAGCCATTTTTTAGTTAGTCTCAGCAAGGAAAACGAATGTACAGGACATGTGCAAGCTTCCCCTGTACAAAAGCTTCAACCCTTAAGACTTTCCAGGGGAAAACAATCTTAAGAACATCCAAGACTTTCCGGGGGAAAACAGTCTTAAGAGTCTCCAAAGTTTTCCAGGAAAACAGCCCTAAAGACCACAGAACTCCAGCTGGAGAATATCTAAGCCTTTACTGGTAGGTCCACTCGGTGCTTCGAGACGCAGTTTGACCCAGTAGAGGTAGTTCGACCCTGTGCTAGATTACAGTCAGCCTGGGAGAAGTTAAAAAGGGGATTTTCCATTTAAAGTAAAAAAGAAGTTACTGAAGACATTTGCCTGTCCTTCGTGGGCAAGATTAGGAAGTCACCAGTTGCATAAAGCTTGGAAGCATTTGTTTAGCTTTATTGAAGACAAGAGAAGTTTCTGTTTGATTGTTCATTAATAAAAGACTTTGTTATACTTCACAAACCATATAAAGGTCATTTGTGGTGGAAAACCTCAGAGAACTTCTCTTTGGGCCCCCTGGCTTCCTGCTGGGCAAAGGCTGCACGTCCTGTTCTAAAGGAAATTCTTTACAGGCCCAGCGCGCGACAGAACAGACAGAACTGCAAAGACTCTGGTACAAGCCAGTCAAGGTGGTCCTAGTGGTGATTGGCACACTGGGTGCAGTGCCTTAAGACCTTGGCCTGCACTTAAGTGCCTTAAGGCCTTGGCCTGTCAGCTGCAAAAGGCCACCCTACTCAGACCTGCACACATTATTTGCAGATACATCACACAGTCCTAGACACTTGGGAAGTTCACAACATCTGATTGAATACAAAAGTCAACATTGTGATTTTGTTTGCTGTGTATTAATCTTGTTGTGTTTCAAACAACAATAACAGATGTTATTTCTTAACCACCTCTTCCCAAGGTTTGAGGCACAACATAAGGTGCATCTTCACTGGGTATATTTTATTTTTATTTTTTTCTCCCCACATTCACTCATTTTCACTTACCCTTACAGTAAAATTATTTTCGTGATCCTTTAGGGTATTACTTTTTTTTTTTTTGGTAATCTTCCCATAATGAAATGCAGAAATCCGCTTGCAAGCGACTTGATGGATAAACCCCTTGCAAACGGGATCGCCTCCGTGTTAACCTATATTTATAGGTTGCTTTCATTCCTGCCGGCTGTAATTACCCAGGCTTTCGAACGAGGATTAGCCCAGGAGTTGCTGAATGCGCTTATTTTATATATGTATTTCTTTTTTATCCCTTCCATCATGGCATTAGCCATCCTTGAAGAGTAAGCTAGCCATGGCTTCTCAAAGGAGGCTCCCCATGGCGTGAGTGAGCCGTTATCCTTCAAATACATTGGCCTCCGCAGGAGGAATAATCACACAAGTTAATTAGTTATCTGGAGACTAAGTAGATGAAAAGTATACAAATGCAAGGGCAGGTCAATTGAACCCTCTTCTCCCCTAATAATCCAAATTGTTGTCGTGGCGGTATGCCTTCAAGTCATTTCGGACCAAGGGAGACCCTAAAATGGACCTATCATAGGGTTTTCATGCCACTGCCTTCCTTCGAGGCTGAGAGAGTGTGGAGTTAGGGGCACTGGGCCCCCATAAAGCGGAATATACCATAAAGCTGGTTATATAAACCAGTTTCTGCATCCAAATTATCTGCTTTGAAATGAATTATATGAGTCTACTGTGCTGTCGTGCCTGGGGGGCTATAACTCTTAGTGAAAGAGGCATGGACGTGGCATCTTTCCCCAGGGGATTGCTTCTTGCCCTCCTATAGGAAACTGGAACTCCCAAAGACCAAAACACAACAGATAACTCGAAATGGTATCTATTGTTCACAATGAGTTATCTTTCTCAGGCATAAGCTTGATGTTTCAACAGGGATAAAGGAAATATACTTTGCAATCTCTGAAGTCCAAGGAGTTTGCAGCTGAGAAGCTTTTCCTGTTTCCTCTTTCCTCAATGGCTGTGAATATTGGAATAAACACAACCCCAGTCCAATGGCCTATGTTGAAGGGACAAGACCTTCCTCTGGTGCCAAAAGAACCGGTTTGAAGGCGCTTGGGTCTCCTCAATGTTGTCCAGTACGATCTGGACATAAAGCATGAGTCCCAAGGATAAAAAACCTTAGAATTGGTGCTGAGAGGTAATTTAATCAGGGTCTTTTAGAGCCAAGTCTCTTACTCACGTCCATCTGATAGAAACTCTGACGTCAGAATGAAAAAGGGAAGCACTCCCCTCCTCCAGGAAGAGGTGGAGCCAAACAATTGAGCTTGAGAAAGCAATTCAACTGGTGCAAACAATACTGATTGACAGCTATAAATAACTAGTCAATCCAACTATACATAAGCAGGGTAAAAAGGCAGGATTAAGCATGATACAACAGTTTAAATCTTGCAACTAACAGTTCTACACATAGGTGGTGCCACTTGCGTCGTCACATCTACACTCATATTATATGAGTCTAGTAGTCTACATATAATTTATGTTAAGGACAGCTGGTAAATCGTCAGTAATTGTTAGATCTATCAACCAAAAGCTTGCAAGTTCGAACCCCGGGTTTGGTGTGAGCTGCCAAATGACACCCTAGTGTCATATAATGCCAAGTTTTTAAACTTTGTGTTTTTAAATACATTACAACTGTACCCTCAATTCGCTTCTGATACGATAAATGAATACCCAAAGGCAGGTTCTTCCTCCTGAAATGGGACCCCATCAGCTGTATGATTTTAGAAAAGAACCCATTATATCAGTGGTTCTCCACCTGGGGGTTGGGACCCCTAGAGTGGTCGCAAGGGGGTGTGAGAGGGGTCGCCAAAGACCATCACAGACAGTATTTTCTGTTGGTCATGGGAGTTCTATGTGGGAAGTTTGGCCTAATTCTATCATTGGTGGGTTTCAGAATGCTCTTTGGTTGTAGGTGAACTATAAATCCCAGTAACTGCAACTTCCAAATGTGAAGGTCTATTTCCTCCAAACTCCAGCTGTGTTCATATTTGGGCATATGGGGTATTTGTGCCAATTTTGGTTCAGATCCATCATTGTTTGAGTCCACAGTGCTCTCTGGATGTAGGTGAACTACAACTCCCAAACTCAAGGTCAATGCCCATCAAAACCTTCCAATATTCTCTGTTTGCCATTGGAGTGCCAGGTTTGGTTTGATTCCATCATTGGTGGAGTTCAGAATGCTCTCTGGATGTAGGTGAACTACAACACCAAAACTCAAGGTCAGTGCCCACCAAACCCTTCCAGTATTTTCTGTTGGTCATGGGAGATCTGTGTGCCAAGTTTGGTTCAATTCCATCGTTGGTAGAGTTCAGAATGCTCTTTGAATGTAGGTGAACTATAAATCCCAGCAACTACAACTCCCAAATGACAAAATCAATCCTCCCATCCCAACCCCACCAGTATTCAAATTTGGGCCAGGAGACACCATGCACATAAACTTGCCTGAAATATAAAATAAAGGTTCAACTTGAATAGTTTTTGCTTGCTGTTTGCTTAGCAATTTCCCATTATGGCTCAATGACTACCATTTAATGATTAGCTTAATGTGAATCCAGTATCCTTCTATGATTTGTTATATGTTTTTGTATGCTGATGCATAGTAGATTATGTAAAATGCTATCAATGATATAAGCTGTGTATTTATTTATTTCCCCTAGACCAGTGTTTTTCAACCTGGGGGTCCAGACCCCTGGGGTTTCACTAGGGGGTTTCAGAGGGGTCGCCAAAGGCCATCAGAAAACACCTATTTCTGATTATCTTAGGAAGCATTTTGGTAGAAAAGGCTGAAGATCTTTCCGCCTGTCATTCTCTTCCTTTTTGGAAACAGATGGCAAATCCCAAATCCTTCCAGTATTTTCTGTTGGTCATGGGGGGTTCTGTGTGGGAACTTTAACCCAATTCTATTTTGGTGGGGGTTCAAGGGACTCTTTGACTGTAGGTTGAACTATAAATCCCAGCAACTACAACTCCCAAATGTCAAGGTCTATTTTCCCCAAACTCCACCAGTGTTCATATTTGGGCTTATTGAGTTTTCATGCCAAGTATGGTCCATATCCATCATTGTTTGAGTCCACAGTGTTCTCTGGGTGTAGGTGAACTACAACTCCAAAACAAGGTCAATGCCAACCACACCCTTTCAGTACTCAAAACTCAAGGTCAATGCCCACCAAACCCTTCTGCTCTAAAATTACAACAGCACAACAACAGAGAGGAAACAAACAAGGATATCTAATCACCTCTCAACAAAAGTTTGATCCAGGCACTGTCAGGCCATTATATGCTAATCAAGGTGTTGGTTTTTTTGTTTTTGTTTTTTTTTGTCGTGTCAGGAGTCGCTCCTATTGTGAGAGAATTGGCTGTTTGCAAGGACGTTGCCCAGGGGACGCCCGGATGATTTGATGCTTTTATCATCCTTGTGGGAGACTTCTCTCATGTCTCCGCATGAGGAGCTGGAGCTCATCTGCCTCTCCCCAGATTCAAACCTGCGACCTGTCGGTCTTCAATACTGCCAGCACAGGGCTTTAACCCACTGTGCCACCAGGGGCTCCAAGGTGGTCAGTTGAAACATTCACACCTAGCTCCAGAAGACAAGAGTCCTTTGTCCCGCACTGGTCATTCCACAGATATATAAATCCTTTTTCCTAGTTACAACAGACCTCACTACCTCTGAGGATGCTTGCCATAGATGCAGGAAAAACGTCAGGAGAGAATGCCTCTAGACCATGGCCATATAACCCGAAAAAACCTACAACAACCCTTCCAGTATTTTCTGTTGGTCACGGGAGTTCTGTGTGCCAAGTTTGATTCAATTCCATTGTTGGTGGTGTTCAGAATGCTCTTTGATTGTAGGTTAGCTATAAATCCCAGCAACTACAACTCTCAAATGACAAAATCAACCTCCCCACCCAACCACAGCAGTATTCAAATTTGGACATATTGGGTATTTGTGCCAAATTTGGTCCAGTGAATGAAAATATATCCTGCATATCAGATATTTACATTACGATTCATAACAGTTGCAAAATTACAGTTATTAAGTAGCAATGAAAATAATGTTATCTTTGGGGGTCACCACAACAAGAGGAACTATATTGACAGGTCGTATCATTAGGAAGGTTGAGAACCACTAATTTAGGTAGATGGTGGGCTGGAGGAGACACACCTCTAATCTCTCGACCAAGGCACAAGGCTGCTTAAAGTGCAGGACCGGAATGTGTGCCCTGATGCCAGATTGCTCTCTTGGAATACAGACATTTGGAACAGTTTTCTGTCATTAAATAAACTGCTGTTTGGATTCCTTAATGCCTCCATTCTTGAATCCTAAAAGGCATACCTTTTCCTTACTGAATGCCATGGATGTAGCGTACCTGGATTTCAGTAAGGCCTTCGACAAGGTCCCCCATGACCTTCTGGCAAAAACTAGTCCAATGTGGGCTAGGCAAAACTACGGTGAGGTGGATCTGTAATTGGTTAAATGGACGAACCCAGAGGGTGCTCACCAATGCTTCCTCTTCATCCTGGAAAGAACTGACGAGCGGAGTGCCGCAGGGTTCCGTCCTGGGCCCGGTCCTGTTCAACATCTTTATTAATGACTTAGATGAAGCGTTAGAAGGCAGGATCATCAAGTTTGCAGACGACACCAAATTGGGAGGGATACCCAATACTCCAGAGGACAGGAGCAGGATTCAAAACGATCTTGACAGATTAGAGAGATGATGGGCCAAAACTAACAAAATGAAGTTCAACAGGGACAAATGCAAGATACTCCACTTTGGCAGGAAAAACGAAATGCAAAGAGACAGAATGGGGGACATGCCTGGCTCAAGAGCAGTAAGTGTGAAAAAGATCTTGGAGTCCTCGTGGACAACAAGTTAAACATGAGCCAACAATGTGATGTGGCGCCAAAAAAAGGCCAATGGTATTTTGGCCTGCATCAATAGGAGCATAGTGTCCAGATCTAGGGAAGTCATGCTACCCCTCTATTCCGCTTTGGTTAGACCACACCTGGAATATTGTGTCCAATTCTGGGCACCACAATTGAAGAGAGATATTGACAAGCTGGAATGTGTCCAGAGGAGGGCGACTAAAATGATCAAGGGTCTGGAGAACAAGCCCTATGAAGAGCGGCTTAAGGAGCTGGGCATGTTTAGCCTGAAGAAGAGAAGGCTGAGAGATGATAGCCATGTATAAATATGTGAGAGGAAGCCACAGGGAGGAGGGAGCAAGCTTGTTTTCTGCTTCCTTGGAGACTAGGACGCGGAACAATGGCTTCAAACTACAAGAGAGGAGATTCCATCTGAACATGAGGAAGAACTTCCTGACTGTGAGAGCCGTTCAGCAGTGGAACTCTCTGCCCTGGAGTGTGGTGGAGGCTCCTTCTTTGGAAGCTTTAAACAGAGGCTGGATGGCCATCTGTCAGGGGTGATTTGAATGCAATATTCCTGCTTCTTGGCAGGGGGTTGGACTGGATGGCCCATGAGGTCTCTTCCAACTCTATGATTCTATGATTCTATGATCCTAAAAGGCATACCTTTTCCCTACTGAATCCTGCTGGTGTTTTACAGCTACATGGAAACTAGGCGTCTTAGTAGAGCAACACAAGCTGAACATGATGAGTTAACACTGTGATGCAGCAGCTTTAAAAGCCAATGTGATTCTAGGCTACATCAATAGGAATCAAGTGTCCAGATTGAGGGAAGGCATAATCCCACTCTGTTCTGCTTTGGTCAGACCTCACTTGGAATAACCCTGTGATCAGCAAAGCAATTCTAGAAGGTATTGTCGAAGGCTTTCATGGCAGGAATCACTGGGTTGTTGTAGGTTTTTCGGGCTATATGGCCCGAAATCACCTCTCAACAAAAGTTTGCTCTAGGCACTGTCAGGCCATTATATGCTAATCAAGGTGGTCAGTTGAAACATTCACACCTAGCTCCAGCAGACAAGAGTCCTTTGTCTCACCCTGGTCATTCCACAGATTCCACCCTTTTTCCTAGTCCCAACATACTCACTTCCTCTGAGGATGCTTGCCATAGATGCAGGCGAAACGTCAGGAGAGAATGCCTCTAGACCACGGCCATATAGCCCGAAAAATCTACAACAACCCAGTGATCCCAGCCATGAAAGCCTTTGACAATACATCAATTTCAAACTACTTTTTATGGCAGTGTTGATGGGGTCCCTGTGAAAACGTACCAGTCAATCAACAACAATGAAAAACCTACAACAACCCAATTCTAGAAGGATCTCATTGTGTGTTTGAAGGCCGACCTGGCACTTAATGCTTAAAGGCATTACCAGAAGGCTTTCCTAGGCTTCTCGTTTTGCCCCAGAAACCTCAGGGCCAGGGGCCATCCTTGCAATCCTTAGGGTTAAGAGGAGTCTGCCCCCTGCATTCGGGACAATGAATGTTCTTGTCCTACTTCTATGTACACGTCCTTCCTTCAGCACCATATTTAGCCAGCGATGTCTTCTCTGACACTTGAATAATAAACAGATTGGAAATAAACACAGAAATCTCCAGCGTGAACCCGAGAGGCACCAAATGGCTCTCCTCTGTCCCCACCTCAAATGTCATCTTGCCAGTCTGCATTCATCAGAGAGAGTGCTGTCACTATGAGTCACAAATGTCACTTTGGATGGGAAAAAAAACACAACAGAAAACATTCTGGCCTATTGGTTTGGATGCTACAGTAGGGCTTTGGGAGACTAGGATTGAAAATACTATCTAAGAGGCCAGCAAGGTCTTCTTCTCTGTAAGTAGAAGCTGGATGGCCACCTGTCAGGAGGGCTTAGATCAGTGGTCCTCAACCTCCCTAATGCCGCAACCCCTTAATACCCACAACCATAACTTTATCTTCGTTGCTAATTCATAACTAATTTTGCTACTATTATGAGTCGTCATGTAAATACCTGATATGCAGGATGTCTTTTCATTCACTGGACTGAATTTGGCACAAATACCCAATGCGCCCAAATTTGAATACTGGTGGGGTTGGGGGGGGGGGGGATTGATTTTGTCATTTGGGAGTTATATTTGCTGGGATTTATAGTTCACCTACAATCAAAGAGCATTCTGAACTCCATCAACGATGGAATTCAACCAAACCTGGCACACACAACTCCCACAACCAACAGAAAATAATGGAAGGGTTTGGTGGGCATTGACCTTGAGTTTTGGAGTTGTAGTTCACCCACATCCAGAGAGCACTGTGGACTGAAACAATGAAAGATGTGGACCAAACTTGGCACAAATACTCAATATGCCCCAATGTGAAGAGTACTGGAGTTTGGGGAAAATAGTCTTTGACATTTGGGAATTATAGTTGCTGAGATTTGTAGTTCATCTACAATCTAAGCGCATTCTGAACCCCATCAATGATAGAATTAGGCAAACTTCCCATATAGAACCTCCATGACCAATAGAAAATACTGTGTTTTCTGATGGTCTTTGGCGACCCCTCTGACACCACCATGCAACCTCTCCAGGGGTCCCGACCCCCAGGTTGAGAAACACTGGCTTAGATTGTGTCCTTCTCCCTGGCAGAATGGAGCTGGTCTAGATGACCCTTGGGGGTCTCTTTCAACTCGAGGAGTCAAATCCTCACTCAGCAATGGAAACCCACGGAGCAAGTGGCACTCTCTTAGCCTCGTGTGCCTATGTGCCTTCAAGTTCACTGTCGATTGGCGGTGCCCCCACAGGTTTCATGGGATTTTCTTAGCTGGGATTGTTTGCCATTTCCTTCCTCTGAAACAGTGTTTCTCAACTTGGGGGGTGGGACTCCTGGAGGGGTTGTGAAGGGGTTTCAGGGACACTGCAAAAAACCATCAGGAATGATGGAACAGCTTAGTCTGTTTGGCTTAGAGAAGAGAAAGAAGAAAGCCATGTTTTTAGACCACAAGCCAATAGTGTTATGCAGCAGCTCAAAAAGCCAATGCGATTCTAAGTGACCTTAATAGGAGTATAGTGTCTAAATTGAGGCAAGTCATAGTCCCACTCTATTTTGCTTTGGTTGGACCTCAGCTGGAATAACTGAGTGTCCACTTCTGGACACCACAATTCAAGGAAGATATGGACAAGCAGGAAGGTGTCCAGAAAAGGGTGACCAAAATGGTGAAAGATCTGGAAACCATAAATGCTTTAAAGGAGCAAATTGTGGAGCTGGGTAGGTTTAGTAAAAGGGAAGAGAGGCATCAGAACCATGTTGAAGTATTTGAACAGTTGTCATATCAAGGAGGGTGAGAGCTATAGACAATAGGACTCAAAGCAATGGATTCAAATTGAAGGAAACATTTAAAGTTTAGTGTAGGTTTGAAACTGTAGCCAGTTCCAGGACAGAAGTGAATTTTCCCATTCAGGTGAGCTTTGGGAAATAGCAGAAAGGGCTCTTTATGGGTAAGTGCTCCACATTTAGACTAATGTGTTTTACAGTGGCTTTTAATTTTGCTGTATTAAGATTTGTTTAATAGTGTTTTGAAATCATAACGTTTCGTGTTTTATCTGCACTTGTCTTTCGATCTTGCGGTGGGTCCCTTGAGTCTCATTTTTGACAGCGAGGTGGGATGCAAATCAAAGAAATCATTCTGATTTTTACAATAAAAGGGGGATAACAGGGTCTGCAAGAGATTTGCAGCTTGATTTTCCTTGTGCGCATCTACACTGTAGACTCAATGCGGTTTGACACCACTTGAACTGCTTCGGCTCAACGCTATAGAATCCTGGGAGTTGTCATTCAACAAGGACTTTGGCCGGGTTGTTGTAGGTTTTTTGGGCTATATGGCCATGTTCTAGAAGCATTCTCTTCTGATGTTTCACTTGCATCTATGGCATGCATCCTCAGAGGTTATGAGAATGCTTCACATAGATGCAGGTGAAACGTCAGGAGAGAATGCTTCTAAAACATAGCCATATAGCCCGAAAAACCTATAACAACCCAGTGATTCCAGCCATGGAAGCCTTCAACAATACAAGGACTTTGGCCTTCTCTGCCAAGGAGTGCTGGTGCCTCTCCAAACTATAAATCCCAGTCCTTTACCAAACTACAAATCCCAAGATGTACCCCTTGATGTACACATTCCAACTGTCCCAAACTGGTAGAAAGTCATCATTAATTCCCTCTCATCCCATGTTTTCTTCTGTTTTTAAAATGTCCCAGTTTCTTTCTCCTCCTCCCACCTTATCTCTTTGTCCTGAGTCCAAATATAACGGTAACTTGAACTCAGTTAGGTCAGCAGTGGGGGAGAAGAAACCTGCCTTCCCAAACAGGAGCAAACTGCTGCAGCTTCTCCTGTCTTGTGTGTCATTCTTCCATTTAATAACATTTGAAGTCTTCAACATGTTCTCACATCGCTGGGCCGCATGTAACATGATTTTCATCTTTGAAATGTTGGGAAGCATGAAGCTGAAACCGTCTGAATTAAGTTCAACCTGATAGAGCTGGAACATCAAGGGTCTGGAGAACAAGCCCTATGAGGAGCAGCTTAAAGAGCTGGGCTGCTTTAGCCTGCAGATGAGAAGGCTGAGAAGAGATATGATGAGATATGATGATCAAGATTTGAGGGGAAGTAATAGAGAGGAGCAAGCAAACTTGTTTTCTGCTGCCCTGGAGACTAGGACACAATGGAACTATGGCTTCAAACTACAGGAAAGAGATTTCACCTGAAAATGAGGAAGAACTTCCTGACTATGAGAGCTGTTCAGCAGTGGAACTCTCTGCCTTGGAGTGTGGTGGAGGTACCTTCTTTGGAGACTTTTAAGCAGAGGCTGGATGGCCATCTGTCAGGGGTGCTTCTGCACAGGGGGTTGGACTGGATGGCTCATGAGGTCTCTTCCAATTCTGTGATTCTATGCTTCTGTGTGTCCTTGGGATCACATCAAGAACACATTTCTTTGAGTTTTCTGCATCACACCAAGAACCTATGTCAAGGTTGGGCAAGATCTGAGAGGCAACATTGAAATGCATCCAGAACTCACCAAGAATTTGAGCACCGCTACCAATATTGTACCACACAATGTTCAAGATCCTACACCAAGGAGGCAAAGGATAATTTTACACTAAGGAGTGACAGATTTAGAAGAGACTCCACGGACCATCAATTCTAGCTTCTAGCTGTTCATTTTAGTAGGGGACATTATTATTCACCTTTTTTCTGGTTTCCATGGGAAATTCAGGAACATATATTTCATGGATACAAGGGTCATACTGTTGGCACAAAATAAGAACTAGAGGTTCAGCTGTATGCTGATGTGTTTAAGTGAGCCTGATACACTCCATCTTGACAATACCTGACATCTCCTCATGACTTGTACCATTTGCTGAGTGCGGCGATTTTTACTGTGCTAGAAATACTATTATTACAATATTATGTGCCTCAAGCCAACAACCAGAGGTTATGGCCACATCCAGTGCCAGACCCTAAGAACAACCTTTTAAACAGCAAGCAAACTCTTGACTACAGTACGTTTTGGTGACATAGATCTCAAATAAGGGTTATCACATAAGCATTACATGAAGAGAGATATTGACAAGCTGGAAGGTGTCCAGAGGAGGGTGACTAAAATGATCAAGGGTCTGGAGAACAAGCCCTATGAGGAGCGGCTTATAGAGGTGGACATGTTTAGTCTACAGAAGAAAAGACTGAGGGGAGACATAATAGTCATGTATAAATATGTGATGGGAAGTCATAGGGAGGAGGCTGGTCGCTTCTGTGGCGAGAGAATCAGCCATCTACGAAGACGTTGCCCAGGGGACGTCCGGATGTCTTGCAATCCTGCAAGGAGGCTTCTCTCATGTCCAACCACGAGATGCAGAGCCAACCTCAAGAAATGGGGCCACAAAGTGGAATCCACGACATGCGAGTGTGGAGAGGAGCAAACCACTGACCACCTGCTGCAATGCAACCTGAGCCCTGCCACATGCACAATGGAGGACCTTCTTGCAGCAACACCAGAGGCACTCCAAGTGGCCAGATACTGGTCAAAGGACATTTAATCAACTACCAAACTCACAAATTTTGTATTTTGTCTGTTTGTTTGCTTTGTTCTGTTAGAAATGTAATATAATTGACTGGTTGCCCTGACACGACAAATAAATAGGGAGGAGGGACCAGGCTTGCTTTCTGCTGCCCTTGAGAATAGGACGCGGAGCAACAGCTTCAAATTACAGGAAAGGAGATTCCACCTGAATATTAGGAAGAACTTCCTAACTGTGAAAGCTGTTATAACAGTGGAACTCTCTGTCCTGGAGTGTGGTGGAGGCTTCTTCTTTGGAGGCTTTTAAGCAGAGGCTGGATGACCATCTGTTGGGGGTGCTTTGAATGCGATTGTCCTGCTTCTTGGCAGGGGGTTGGACCAGATGGCCCACGAGGTCTCTTCCAACTCTAGGATTTCTATGATTCTACGTGTTGCTCATGCAGGCTTTGTTACTGTCTGCATAACTCTGAAGTTCTATAAAATATGGATACTTGGAATAAAGTTTGTTACAGTAAGTCGTAACAGGATCAAGTATGTGTGTGTGTCAAAGAAAACCTTATACTGTTGATTATTATGTGCAGCTGCTAATGTAGGTCAACTAGTAAGCTTGGACCACACCTGGAGGGGTATAACTGTATGAGTTTTAGAATACAGTTTAGCTTTTGCTCTGAGGAGCCTTTGCTCAGGCATTTTGCTCAACCATTTCGACTGCTCTCTCATTTGGATGAAGGTGAAGAAGCCTTATTCTGTATTGTTTACAAGAACTATTAAGTTTGTTGCACTGTTTGTTTTTGTTTGCAACATTGCAAGTTTATTTTTTAACTCTGCTTATAAGAGTAAAATATTTCTGTTCTTTTTCCTGGGTGCAATGTTATTGTGTTTTCTACATTGGACCTGACTGAAACACACTCTGCACAACAAAGTTTATCTATCCCAACCAGTGAGCAGGTTGACTGAAAGCAGTACTGGGTCTTAGCAGATCCTTTGGCCAAAAGTTACATTTTTGTGGCTGCCTTGCTGCTCAGTTTCAGGGTTCATTCCACTTGGGAAATATAGTAGCGTTAATATTTCAACCCTACCCAACAATACTATATTTACAATAGGATAATTGTTCCTTTGTACCTCTGGGTCCAAGGAGGGCTTATTCAGATAGCACACTCAACCACCTCCTTCAAGGAAGCAGGTACCTCCCCTGACTTACAGTAAAATATGTAAAAATGGATTTTGTCCACTGAAATAGATGCGATTCTGTGGATGGGACCCAATTTCCCTCTCTGCTTTTCGCAGAGGGGCTTCAGACACCTTTGAGAAGGAGGGAGTAACACAAGGTGTTCTTAAACGCAGAAACCGCTAACAATGCCTTCCTGGAACTCCCTGGGGACCAACTCCATATCAATATCACATATTTCTCTTGGGTGATGAAAGCACATTACAGGCTGATAAAAGGCAATTGCGGTGCGTTTTTACAAGACTCTGCAGATGAGCGATTTATTAGATGCTTGGGAAAACTTGAGGGGAGGAATGGGGGGAACCGGCAGCTGGGAGCTCCGCTGAAACGCCGTGCTGGATCCACCTTCTGTTCCGCCAATTACTGTGGTTTGTCCTCCACAGTTATTCTGCACTAATTGGCGTTCCTTCCCATTGGCATAAAAGGAGTCGCTCCCACCATTCAGAGAAATGAAACAAAACAAAAGAAGCACAGTTGAGTTACTGCAGAATTAGTGGGTGGGGGAGAACAGCAGGGTGGGTGCTTCCCATGTGAATGGGGTGCTAAATCCATCTTAGATTTGCATTGGGGCATTAAAGGAGCTCTCCAAGGTACTGAGCCTTGTGTCTAAATACATTCAGCACCTTGGTGAACTCCCTTAAAGCTAGTCAAAAACTGGCTTGAATTGGCTCACCTACTGATATAGGAGCAACGAGCTGCAACTGTGGGAGATACAGGGTGCATCTACACTGTAGAATCAATGCAGTTTGACAACACTTTAATTGCCGTGGCTCAAAACTTTAGAATCATGGGAGTTGTAGTTTACTGAGGCATCCGAGCCCATCCTGACACAGGACTTGAGGGGCACCTGAGCCCATGTGACTTAGATCCCACCTTGATTGCAATCACATTGGCTCTTTTAGTGGCCACATCACACTGTTGACTCATGCTTAAACAACAGCAAGAACATGGGTCAACGGTGTGATATAGCAGCTAAAAAAGCCAATGTGATTATAGGCTGCATCAATAGAGGTATTGTGTTCATATTGAGAGATATAGTCCAACTCTCTCTACTTTGGTCAGACTTCACTTGGAGTAGTCCTGCATCCAATTCTGGACACCACAATTCAAGAAGGATATTGACAAGCTGGAAGGTGTTCAGAGAAAGGAGACCCAAAAGATCAAAGATCAGGAAACTCTGAATTCTTATGCAGAGTGGGTTACGGAGTTGGATATGTTTAGCCTGGAGAAGAGAAGGTTGACAGAGGACATGATGGTCGTGTTTAAATATTTGAAAAGATGTCATATTAACGATGGAGATGGCTTGTTTTCTGTTGCTGCGAAGGATAGGACACAGTTGGATGGTGTGTAACTATTCCTCCGAGTATCATTTGATTCACTGGGATTTTGGAAGCAGCCGCTGTGCATTATTTCCCACTGCACAAGGGGACAATAAGGAGGCACACTGGCAGAGATGTAATTGGTTGCCCCATGTTGCTATTTAAGAGATGGGCAATGGACCGCAACCACCACATAATTACATGGGTGTAAGTTTACACTTTGAAAGTGTGACGTAGGACCTCATCTCCATTTGCTGGTATTGTTGCTCTCAACATGAGTAATTCCTTATTCGGATTTATTTCAATCATCTCTTTTTCTGCACTGACATGGAAAGCAGGTCAGCCTTTTCCAGCATGGTGCTCTTCAGATGTCTTTGTCAGTCTCATCATCCCCAGCCAGAACATGCTAGGTCCTATAGATTCACACATGCACTCACACTTGGAGAAGATGAGGACTCATAGAATCATAGGGTTGGAAGGACTAAAGTGACCACAGAATCATAGAATCCAAGAGTTGGAAGAGACCTCATAGTCATCCAGTCCAACCCACTGCCTAAGAAGCAGGAAAATTGCATTCAAATCACCCCTGACAGATGGCCATCCAGTCTCTGTTTAAAAGCTTCCAAAGAAGGAGCCTCCACCACACTCTGGGGCAGAGAGTTCCACTGCTGAACAGCTCTCACAGTCAGGAAGTTCTTCCTCATGTTCAGATGGAATCTCCTTTCTTGTAGTTTGAAGCCATTGTTTCGCGTCCTAGTCTCCAGGAAGCAGAAAACAAGCTTGCTCCCTCCTCCCTGTGGCTTCCTCTCACATATTTATACATGTCTATCATATCTCCTCTCAGCCTTCTCTTCTTCAGGCTAAACATGCCCAGCTCCTTAAGCCGCTCCTCATAGGGCTTGTTCTCCAGACCCTTGATCATTTTAGTCGCCCTCCTCTGGACACATTCCAGCTTGTCAATATCTCTCTTCAATTGTGGTGCCCAGAATTGGACACAATATTCCTGGTGTGGTCTAACCAAAGCAGAATAGAGGGGTAGCATTACTTCCCTAGATCTAGACACTATGCTCCTATTGATGCAGGCCAAAATCCCATTGGCTTTTTTTGCTGCCACATCACATTGTTGGCTCATGTTTAACTTGTTGTCCACGAGGACTCCAAGATCTTTTTCACACGTACTGCTCTCAAGCCAGGCATTGTCCCCCATTTTGTATCTTTGCATTTTGTTTTTCCTGCCAAAGTGGAGTATCTTGCATTTGTCCCTGTTGAACTTCACTTTGTTAGTTTTGGCCCATCTCTCTAATCTGTCAAGATCATTTTGAATCCTGCTCCTGTCCTCTGGAGTACTGGCTATCCCTCCCAATTTGGTGTCATCTGCAAACTTGATGATCCTGCTTTCTAGCCCTTCATCTAAGTCATTAATGAAGAACCTGAACATTGGTGAGCACCCTCTGGGTTCGTCCATTTAACCAATTACTGATCCACCTCACCGTAGTTGAGGTGGATCATCTGGTCTATACCCCACCAGTTCAGGAAAAAGCATCTCTGACAAATGGTCACCTAAACTCTGCTTAGAACTGCCCAGTGAAAGAGAATCCACCATCTATCCCATGGTCAAATACCAAGAAAGCTCTTCCTGCTATTGGATCAATATGTATAGGTCCAAGCCTGTATAGCTGCCAAAAATACGGTTTGTCCCATCTTCTACATGAGGTCTCTTCAGTTATTTCATGACAGTTTCCATCCCCTGACAATTGTTCCTCAGAGCCGATGGCTTCAAGGTGGGTAGGCAGTGAATCCACTGTGGGTTCTGATCCAGGCTTTCATAGGACTTGCTGTATGGATGATCTTAAACTGCAAGGCGGGATGTAGAGGGAGATGCATTTGGACAAGTAAGCTGGGCCAGAACCATATAGGGCTTTATAGGTCAAGTCAAGCACTTTGAATTGTGCTTGGAAGTGGACCGGCAGCCAGTGGAGCTGAAACAACAAGGTATGCTCAATTTTGTAGTTGTAACAAAGTGAAGTCTTTTAAAAAAATCATTTGATCAATTACAGTAAAGGGAGTGGAAGAGAAGGACAATCCCATCCTTGAACTCACTCTGTGCCTCATAAAGCCAAAGTGGGAACTCCTCACACAGATAAATTATGGCACTATGGTGCAGCCAGGACCTAATGATAAGTTTTACCCATCAATACCATGGAATATGATTGTTGCAGAGAGATGGTAGTCAATGGATTTCACACGGTATCGTGCAATAAGAGCTATCACCACAGACGATGGTTGTGCTGGTACGGCTGTACCAGGAGCTCCAAATTTATTTTCTTTGTATTAAATGTTTGCTTGCAGCCCTGGGTTTCAGCGACTCTGCAGATAGGTGGCTTCCTTTGGTTGCAGTCATAGGGCAAATCACCTGTCCATCATCGTTAAGTTTTGGTTCCGCCCCTTGCTCAGGGCAATTGGGAAGGGAAGGGAGCCATTTTTTAGTCTCAGCAAGGAAAGCTAATGTACAGGATGTGTGCAAACTTCCCCTGTACAAAAGCTTCAACCCTTAAGACTTTCCAGGGGAAAACAGTCTTAAGAGTCTCCAAAGATTTCCAGGAAAACAGCCCTAAAGACCAAAGAACTCCAGCTGGAGAATATCTAAGCCTTTACTGGTAGGTCCACTCGGTGCTTCGAGATGCAGTTCGACCCGGTAGCGGAGCCCACATCAGTAAGGGTTAGATTACAGTCAGCCTGGGAGAAGTTAAAAAGGGGATTTTCCTTAAAGTAAAGAAGAAGTTATTGAAGACAGTTGCCTGTCCTTCGTGGGCAAGATTAGGAAGTCACCAGTTGCATAAAGCTTGGAAGTATTTGTTTAGCTTTATTGAAGACAAGAGAAGTTTCTGTTTGATTGTTCATTAATAAAAGACTTTATTATACTTCACAAGACATCTAAAGATCATTTGTGGTGGAAAACCTCTGAGAACTTCTCCTTGGGCCCCCTGGCTTCCCGCTGGACAAAGGTTGCACGTCCTGTTCTAAAGACAATTTTTTACAGGCCCAGCGCGCAACAGAACAATGGTCCTGATGTTACGTTGCCTTGCCTCTTCGTGCAATAAAGTCCTTGGTTCTCTGGACATAATTCCAGTTAATTAGTGTCCAGAACTGTATAGGATATTCCACTTGAGGTTTGTCCAAAGCAGAATGGAGCGGTATTATCAACCTCCTCAGCTTGAACATCATGCTCGTGATCTTTTGGTGCCAACTGCTGGAATGGTATTGGGAATCTCAAGATGGCCTTCCTCCCCTGCTTTCCTCTAATACGGTGGTTCTCAACCTGTGGGTCTCCAGGTGTTTTGGCCTACAATTCCCAGAAATCCCAGCCAGTTTACCAGCTGTTAGGATTTCTGGGAGTTGAAGGCCAAAACATCTGGGGACCCACAGGTTGAGGACCACTGGTCTAATACAACTAAAAAGGGAAGGAAATCACCATGAACTTCTCATCCACAAGGAGCAGTTCAAGACTAGAAAGAAGGCAATACCTGTCTAAAACCGGCTTGGATGAGGTGACAAGGGGGGTGGGGGGTGGAAGCAATATCTATTTCTCAGCAAATGTGGGGCAGAGTTGGGAAGGGGGAGAGGGGGCTAAGCCACAATTGTCTCATAAGAATGCATTCTGCTGCTTTGGAGAGCTGCTTCTCCTTGATTTTAATGCTACGTAAATTACATTTGCCTCAGCAATCAAATTTCCTTTTCATTACCTCACTACTGCCAGACTTCTGATATAATTGACATGATCGCGTGGAACGCCAGCCAAGGCTGATTTTAAAAATAGCTTCACACACCCTTCTCTCCAGCTCTTTTTGTTGTTGTTGTTGATGGTGATATTGTGGCTTAGTTTTGCAAGGCAGTTCCAGATTGACATGGACTCATCAAAAAAGAAAGAGAAAAGACAACGAACACCACACACCAAGGATATCTGTAATAAATGAATGGCACAGATATCGGATGGGTGAAACTTGGCTTGAAAACAGCCCATGTGAAAGAGATCTACGAGTTACCAAACCACATGCTGAACAGGAATCCAAAGTGTGGCGTGGAAGCTTCAAAGCCAATGCAATTCTAGGCTGTATCAGTAGGAGGCTAGTGTCTAGATCAGCGTTTCTCAACCTGGGGGTCAGGACCTCTGGGGGGGGGGCTTGCGAGCGGGTTCCAGAGCGGTCACCAAAGACCACCAGAAGCCATATATTTCTAATGGTCTTAGGAACCCCTTTGGCAGAGAAGGCCGAAGATCACTCTGCTTTTCCTTCTTTTCCTTTTTGGAAAAGGACAGTGAATCTTCCCACCAAAAGCCCTCCACCACTCTGTTTGGCCAGCCTCTCAGTCAAGGGCAGAGCTGTTTCTGAGACTCCAAGTGGGGAGGGGAGAGCAGGCGTGCTTGCTGCTTGGCAGCGCAGAGTACACATGCGGGTGAGGAAAAGCACACAATGCTGGGGGGAGGCTTGCACCAGCAAGTCTCTTTGAGAAAGGGGGGTTCTGTGTGGGAAGTTTGGCCCAATTCTGTCAATGGTGGGGTTCAGAATGTTCTTTTATTGTAGGTGAACTATAAATCCCAGCAACCAGAACTCCAAAATGTCATGGTCTATTTTCCCCAAACTCCACCAGTGTTCACATTTGGGCATATTCACTTCACTTCACTTTATTTCTTAATTAGTCACTCTCCACCAAGGTGCTCTGAGCGACGTACAATTTAAAATAGCATTTACACAATATAAAATCATTCAACATAAAAACATACAACAGTGACTGGCAAATTAGATCTGATCACTTTACTTAAATGCACAACCAAAAAACCAAGTCTTGAGCACCTTTACAAAAGGTCGCAACTCCGACTGCTCTAATATATAGAGGCAAGGAGTTCCACAGAATTGGAGCATAGAACTGAGTATTCATGCCAAGTTTGGTCCAGATCCATCATTGTTTGAGTCCACAGTCTCTGGATGTAGGTGAACTACAACCCTAAAAATGGCCACCAAACTCTTCCAGTATTTTCTGTTGGTCATGAGAGTTCAAGTGTGCCAAGTTTGGTTCAATTCCATCGTTGGTGGAGTTCAGAATACTCTTTGATTGTAGTTGAACTATTAATAGAGCATGGGTAGCATGATTTCCCTAGATCTAGATACTAGACTCCTATTGATGCAGGTCAAAATCCCATTGGCTTTTTTGCCACCACATCACATTATTGGCTCATGTTTAACTCTATGATTCTATTCTATTAAACAGAGGCTGGGTGGCCATCTGTCAGGGATGCTTTGAATGCAATATTCCTGCTTCTTGGCAGGGGGTTGGACTGGATGGCCCATGAGGTCTCTTCCAACTCTTTGATTCTATGACTTGTTGTCCACGAGGACTCCAAGATCTTTTTCACACGTACCGCTCTCGAGTCACGCATCCCCAATTCTGTATCTTTGCATTTCATTTTTTTCTGCCTAAGTGGAGTATCTTGCATTTGTCACTTCATTTGTTAGTTTTGCTCAATCATCTCTCTAATCTGTTCAGATGGTTTTGAATCCTGCTCCTGTCCTCTGGAGTATTGGCTATCCCTCTCAATTTGGTGTCGTCTGCAAACTTGATGAACATGCCTTCTAAACCTTCATCTAAGTCATTAATGAAGATCCTGAACAGGACCAGTCCCAGAATGGAACCCTGCTTGTGGCACTCCACTCGTCACTTCTTTCCAGGATGAAGAGGAAGCATTGGGGAGAATCACCCTCTGGGTTCATCCGCTTAACCAATTACAGATCCACCTAACTGTAGTATTGCCTAGCCCACATTGGACTACTGTTTGCCAGAAGGTCATGGGGGACTTCTATGTCAACATGCCGCTTTGAGTCTCCTTTAGGAAAGTGAGATATAGCAACATCAGTTGGGGGTGCTTTGACGGTACTTTTCCTGCATGGTCAGGGATTGGACTGGATTGCCTTTGTGGTCCCTTCCAACTCTAAGATACTACTATACTGGTTTTTCACTTCCGTGCAATAAAGTCCATGGACTCTGCCAACTCACTGCCCCATCCCGCAGCCTTCTTTGGGTCTTCTCAATGCTGGAGCAGCCAAAGAGTTAACCAGAGCCTCACTTCCCTGCGAGTGTCCCAAGCCCCATCCCCCATGTGGCTAAGATGCTTACACATTCCTTGTTCCATCTGTTCAGCTGTGCTTCCCCTCCGAAGAGTGCCTCCTTCCAGGGGCGGCTCAACATTGTAATCACAGTGATTAAAAACATTGGAGCAAGAACAAAAACAAGCATGTGTGCATGTGTATATATTTAATCAGAAGCTATTAGTAATGTCAGGGACCGTCTTGTCACCCTATCCTTAATTCCGGCACAATAGGTAATCATTATCTCCCTTGCCAACTTACACCCAAACACGGATCTCAACCAGCTTCTCGGTTTGTCACAATAATACACTCTCTCTCACACACACACACACAGCAGCAGAAAGCTGGTAGACTTTTCCACAATGCAGTGTGTCCCAACTGGCAGTCAAGGGGTGCATCTACACTATAAAAATAGCTCAGTTTGGCACTGGGTTGTTGTAGGGTTTTTTGGGGCTATATGGCCATGTTCTAGAGGCATTTTGGCACAGCTTTAACTACCATGGTTCATTGCTATTCAATCATAGCAGTTGTAGTTTCATAAGGTCTTTCACCTTCTCTGCCAAAGACTGCAGGTACCTTACCAAACTACAAATCCCAGGGTGCCATAGCATTGAGCCATAGCAGTTAAAGTGGTGCCAAACTGCATTAATTCTGTCATGTAGATGCACCCAAAAGCATGCCAAATAGAAGGCACATTTGGAAGGAGGGCGTAGTGTGTTAAACCACTGAGCTGCTAAACTTGTTGACCGAAAGGTCACAGGTTTGAATCCGGGGAGCGGCGTGAGCTTCCGAGGTCAGCCCCAGCTTTTGCCAACCTAGCAGTTCGAAAACATGTAAATGTGAGTAGATCAATAGGTACCGCTCCGGTGGGAAGGTAACGGCACTCCATGCAGTCATGCTGGCCACATGACCTTGGAGGTGTCGATGAATAACGCCGGCTCTTTGGCTTACAAATGGAGATGAGCACCAACCTCCAGAGTCAGACACGACTGGACATTGTTCACTCATGTTTAGCTTGTTGTCCATGAGGACTCCAAGATCTTTTTCACATGTACTGCCATCGAGCCAGGAGTCCCCCATTCTGTATCATTGCATTTCATTTTTTTTCTGCCTAAGTGGAGTATCTTGCATTTGTCCTAACTGAACTTCATTTTGTTAGTTCATTTTGTTAGTTAGATATATAAACCTCACTTGCCTAGTTTCCAGCAAACCTCACAACCTCTGAGGATGCCTGCCATGGATGCAGGCGAAATGTCAGGAAAGAATGCTTCTGGGACATGGTCATACTGCCTGCAAGACTCACAGCAACCCAGTGACCCCGGCATGAAAGCCTTCAACAAAACTATATCACATCGAATTATGGATGAGAACACTATAGTCTGAATGCTTCTCCAGCAGGCAACTGTATTCCAATATCTGGACAAAACTGGCAATAAGAAACAAGAAAAAATTCCAATATTGCAAAATTTTCTAGTTGAGTCTTTGTTCTCATTTTGAGATGGTGCAGCTTTTAAGAAGTATTTGAGAAGAAGCACATTTCCCAGAAAAGCTGAGAATGTTCGAATTCACGAATTTTAAATTCAAAAGGAAAAACCAGGCTCCTCCAAATGCGTCACTCCATTCCTGCGGACGAACAGATGTTTCCACTAAGGATTTAGGACAGAAAGAATATAAACGCAATGATAATGGCTGCCTAATGAAATTTAGTCTGCAATTAATTCACACATCCAATTAATACCATCCTCCAAGGAGAGTCTATTACCAAGGAAGGAAAGCTTTGCTGGATCACAAGGGTCACTATCAGGCGAAAAGATCCAAAAATCAGGCATGAATGTTCTTCTTATAGTTCTTTCGGCTATCTCAAATGTTCTCAGCAGAGATTTGAAACAGGATTTCATTAGAAGCCATAAACTGGGTGTTCCTATTCCATATTACAACAACAAAAAAGAAGAAGAAGAAGCATTTTTATTCCAGCACTAGCTGTACCCGCCACACATTGCTGTGGCCAAACTTCCCTCCCTCTTTCTCTCCTTCTTTCTTTCTCTCCATTCTTCCCTCCCTCTTTCTTTCCTTCCCTCTTTTTCTTTTCCTTCTTCTTTCTTCCTTCTCTACCTGTTTCTTTTCTCATTTCCTTTGCTCTTTGGTTCCATCCTTCCTTGTCTCCTTCCTTCCTTGTCTCCCTCCTTCCTTTCTTCTCTCCCTCTTTCTCTCTTTCATTCTTTCTGACCTTCCTTCTCTCTTTCCCCCTTTTTTTTTTTCCTTCTCCTCCTTCCTTTTTTTTTTTTTCCTTCCTTCCTTCCTTTCTCTCCTTTCTTTCTTTCCTTCTCTCCTTCCTCCTTCCTCTTTCTCTCCCTCCTCCTCTCCTTCTCTTCCTTCCTCCCTCTTTCTGTGTATGTGTTTTGTGTGTGCATATATATGTGTATATATTTCTATATATATTGGTGTATATGTGTATATAATGTGTGTTTGTGTACATATGTGATTTTGCACATGCGTTTGTATTTTTTGTTTTTTGGCTTTTTGAGTCTCTTCTGCTGTGTTTTTCAGTGATTTTATGAGTGGTGGTCACTTATTGGCCTGAGAAGTGTATTGTGTCCAAATTTGGTGTCAATTCATTCAGTGGTTTTTGAGTTATGTTAATCCCACAAACGAACATTACATTTGCATCGCAAATGTTTGCCATCAGAATGCAGAAACCATGATAACTGCAGTATATCAATGGGATGGTATATCCACTTTGGGTTTTAGTCAGAACTTCAAATAAGTTCTCCAAGGCCCCTTCTACGGTGCCATATAAAATCCAGATTATCTGCTTTGAACTGGATTATATGGCAGTGTAGAATCATATAACCTGATTCAAAGTAGATAATGTGAATTATCTGATTTGATAATCAGGATTATATATACACTACAGTGTTCCCTTGCTCCTTCGCGGGTCGCTTACCGCAGACTCGCTGTTTTGGGGTTTTCCCTGCACAGCCCTCCTCATAGAATCATAGAATCAAAGAGTTGGAAGAGACCTCATGGGCCATCCAGTCCAACCCCTGCCAAGAAGCAGGAATATTGCATTCAAATCACCCTGGACAGATAGCCATCCAGCTTCTGTTTAAAAGCTTCCAAAGAAGGAGCCTCCACCACACTCTGGGGCAGAGAGTTCCACTGCTGAACAGCTCTCACAGTCAGGAAGTTCTTCCTCATGTTCAGATGGAATCTCCTTTCTTGTAGTTTGAAGCTCCTCGCCTTCCCTCCTCGGCTTCCCTCCCTTCCTCCCAGTGTCTCACTTTGTCTTCTCTTTCCTCTTTCCCCTCCCTTCCTCCCTCCCTTGGGCACCCATGCCACCCTCCCCTGGCAAGAGGGACACTCCTCCTCCTCCTCCTCGCCTTCCCTCTTTGCCTTCTTTCCTCTGCCACCTTCCCTCCTCTTGTCCCTCTTGCTTGGGTCAAACAGCGAGTCTGTAGTAAGCGAACCACAAAGGAGCGAGGAAACACTGCACTCTATTTATTTAAAAAGTTAAAATATGACCTATAAAGCTCTATACGGTTCTGGCCCAGCGTACCTGTCTGAACGTATCTCCCTCTACATCCCACCTCAGAGTTTAAGATCCACTGGGGAGGCTCTACTCTCGGCCCTTCCTCTGTCACAAACACACTTGGCGGGCAGGGCCTTCTCGGTGGTGGCCCCCCACCTGTGGAATTCGTTCCCCAGCAAAATTAGGTTATCCACATCTCTCCTTTCCTTCAGAAAGAAGTTAAAAACATGGTTGTGAGACCAGGCCTTTGGGTAACGCTGACAGTGACAATGATAATGATGACAATTCGCTATGGAAATGGACTATGGACAAGCTTCTGATACAGTCTCTGGTCACAGAATTTGGCTTACATTATTGCACCAGGCTGTCATGTTTTAAACAGCTTTTAAATGAATCGATTTAATGTTTTATTTATATGTAATTATTGTGTTTTATTATGTGTATATAGGGGCATCGAATTGCTGCCGGCTATAAGCCAACTTGAGCCCCCCCCCCCCCGGGGGGGGGGGGGGTTGAGAAGGGCAGGGTATAAGTATTTGAAATAAATAAATAAAAATGCTCATTAAAACATATAAAATTATAATCACTATTAAAATGCTTGCCATTGCCTATAAAGCCCTAAATGGTTCAGGCCTTAACTATTTGAAAGACCGCATCTGCAGACCAAGACTCCGGTCAGAGGAGAGGACCCTCCTCTCAATCCCAAACCCTGTCTCAAGCGCGGCTGGTGGGAACAAGAGAGAGGACCTTCTCTGTGATCACTCCCCACCTCTGGAGCTCTCTCCCTAATGAGTTAAGAATGGCCTCCTCCCTCCTTTCCTTCAAAAAGTTATTAAGAACACATCTATGCAATTTAGCTTACTGAGAGGAGGAGGATTAAGTAGATCTATTTGCACCTTACCTAGCTGATAGCAGCCACCTTGATAACCTGCTGCTCTCCATCTCAATTTGAGCCTAATTTTAGAGATTTTAGATGATATTTTAAGGATTTAATATGTTAGTAATTATGTGGAGTACATTATGTCTTGTTCATTTATGTTGGTTTATAATTTATTGAGTTGTTCTTGATTTGTTTATTGATTTGTTTATATATTACTGTCGGCATTGAATATTTGCCATTGTGAATTTTGTTGTGAGCTGCCCAGAAGACCCATCCAGACAGTGTCTTTATCCAAGGAGCTTCTGCAGCAAACAGGAGGTTGGCTGGACGCCATTCCCTGAAAACACAGAAGCAATCACTACAAAAGGCAAAAAATACAAGATTTGCAGGAGCGGGAATATCACAATTTTGAGCCGAATATGCAGATTTTCGCATGTCTGTATGTGTCATGTATCATGTTCTGCAGTTGATGGTGGTTGGTGGTGATAGGCCTAGCAGTTAGTGATGGAAGGGTTAATGGAAGTCTTTGTTCTAAAGGGTTGAGTAATTTGTAAGTAAGAGTTCATGGGTGAAAGCAATTAAGGATGGAGGTATGTAAGTAGGCTGCACCTAAGTGTTCCTGGATATAATGAGCTAGCCTTGGGACTGATCTTCGGAAGAAAAATATTTGTCTTATTTTGGTGGTAGAGGCTGCTGGTTTTCCCCCAGGTTTGTGGATTTTCGGTATCCTGACCTGTCTCCTGTACTCTTGGAACCCTGGAACCTTGAATCTCTGGACTGGCTTTTGACTCCAGTATAGACTCTTGATCCCTGGACTTTGCTCACTGAACTCTCGGCATTTGACCACTGGACTTGAACTTTTGACTACAGTATTATCTTGAACTTGCAACAGTGTTTGCTGTCAGTTTTGTTTTATATTCTGTGGCTGAGTGCTATCTTTATGTTTTATGTTTTGGATTATTAAAACAGCCAGAAAGTATGTGCTGCTTTAATTAAACTGTTTGATACAAACTGGGTGATTGTTTGGTTCATCTCTACCTGAATAAGGCAGAGCTCTGGCATCTTGACAGTATGTCCCCATAATTGGACATCACAGGATTTTTTATCTGGGTTTGTTCTCGAGTTTTAGATGTTTGAATTTAAAGTATTTATATTCCGCCCTTCTCACCCCTCAGGGGACTCAGACCCATCACAATGCACACATACGTTGCAAACATGCAATGCCATAGACACATAACATATATAGGATTCTGTCCTGGGCCCGGTCCTGTTCAACATCTTTATTAATGACTTAGATGAAGGGCTAGAAGGCATGATCATCAAGTTTGCAGATGACACCAAATTGGGAGGGATAGCCAATACTCCAGAGGACAGGAGCAGGATTCAAAACGATCTTGACAGATTAGAGAGATGGCCAAAACTAACAAAATGAAGTTCAACAGTGACAAATGCAAGATACTCCACTTTGGCAGGAAAAACGAAATGCAAAGATACAGAATGGGGGACAATGCCTGGCTCGAGAGCAGTACGTGTGAAAAAGATCTTGGAGTCCTTGTGGACAAGAAGTTAAACATGAGCCAACAATGTGATGTGGCGGCAAAAAAAGCCAATGGGATTTTGGCCTGCATCAATAGGAGCATAGTGTCTAGATCTAGGGAAGTAATGCTACCCCTCTATTCCGCTCTGTTTAGACCACACCTGGAATATTGTGTCCAATTCTGGGCACCACAATTCAGGAGAGATATTGACAAGCTGGAATGTGTCCAGAGGAGGGCGACTAAAATGATCAAGGGTCTGGAGAACAAGCCCTATGAGGAGCGGCTTAAGGAGCTGGGCATGTTTAGCCTGAAGAAGAGAAGGCTGAGAGGAGACATGATAGCCATGTATAAATATGTGAGAGGAAGTCACAGGGAGGAGGGAGCAAGCTTGTTTTCTGCTTCCCTGGAGACTAGGACGCGGAACAATGGCTTCAAACTACAAGAAAGGAGATTCCATCTGAACATGAGGAAGAACTTCCTGACTGTGAGAGCCGTTCAGCAGTGGAACTCTCTGCCCCGGAGTGTGGTGGAGGCTCCTTCTTTGGAAGCTTTTAAACAGAGGCTGGATGGCCAGCTGTCAGGGATGATTTGAATGCAATATTCCTGCTTCTTGGCAGGGTTGGACTGGATGGCCCATGAGATCTCTTCCAACTCTTTGATTCTATGATTCTATATAGACAGAGACACAGAGGCTATTTAACTTTCTAGTTTCATGAGGGTATGATTTTTGAATCCCGTCCACTGGGGGAGCTGTCGCTTCACCATCCAATTGTGACATTGATTGAGTACCTCCTCATTCTTTGCACACTGCTAGAGAGTTTTTTATGGCATCGTAAATTAGTTAAAATTAGCCTCCCCGCATAAGTGGTACCTAAATTTCCTACTTGACAGATGCAACTGTCTTTTGGGCTGCAAAGGTCACAGCAAGCTAGACAAGTGACCAGAAGCTCACTCTGACCTGAGCTGGCTTCTAACTCATGACCTCTTAGTCAGTACTGATTTTAATGCAGCTGACTCCCAACCAGATGCGCCATAACCTGGTCCTTCAGGAAACGTCCAACAGGTTTGTATGTGGACCTCTTCTGAAATCCCAGGATTTTTTGCCTGTTTAAAACTTGTGATTTCATGCTGACTGGAAGTGCCCTGAGTCCCTTCAGGGAGATAGGACAAACTATAAATAAAGTTTCGTTTCATTTCATTTTTTTAAAAAAAACTTTTTTGCATGACAAAAAAAAATTACAAGAAGCAGTACAACAGCAGAGAGAGTAGAGGGAGACAGTGCATCTTAATTTTTTGTTTTTTAGGACAGAATAAGCTCTTGCCCTTTGCCCCTCTACTTTGAGAAAATGATGGCTCCTTTTTCAAATCATAGAATTATAGAGTTAGAAGACACCCCCTTCTTCCACGCAGGAAAAGCACAATCAAAGCACCCTGAGAAAAGCCAAGGCACAGGACTCACATTTCGCCTGCATCTATGGCAAGCATCCTCAGAGGTTGTGAGGTCTGTTGGAACTAGGAAAATTGGGTTTATACATCTGTGGAATAATGTCCAGGGTGGGACAAAGAACTCTTGTCTGTTGGAGCTGGGTGTGAACAGACTAGTTCCAACAGACCTCACTATCTCTGAGGATGCTTGCCATAGATGCAGGTGAAACGTCAGGAGAGAATGCCTCTAGAACATGGCCATATAGCCTGAAAAAAACTACAACAATCTAGGTGTTAATGTTTCAGTTGGCCACCTTGATTAGCATTTGATGGCCTGCCAGTTTTTTGGTGTGGCTTCTTAGTGCCTGGGAGAATTCTTTGTTGAGAGGTAATTAGCTATCCCTGACTGTTTCCTCTCTGGAGTTTCCCTGTGTTTGGGTGTTGTTTTGCTGTTATAATTCTAGAGTTTTTTTTAATACTGGTATCCATATTTTGTTCATTTTCATGGTTTCTGCCTTTCTGTTGAAATTGTCCACATGCTTGTGGATTTCAGTGGCTTCTCTGTGTAGACATGGTGGTTGTTAGAGTGTGGTTATATGCTGTGTCCAGGTTGGTTCATCAGGATGGATGTGCTTTTCCTGCATGGCAGCATCGGGTTGGATTGGATGGTCCATGTAGTTTCTTCCAACTTGATCTATGATTCCATGTCTTGAAGCGGCAACATCAAGTGAAGCCAACAAGATGATGTGGCAGCGAAAAATGCCAATGGGATTTTGGCTTGCATCAATAGGAATCTAGTGTCTAGAGACAGGGAAGTCATGCTCCTACTCTATTCTGCCTTGGTCAGACCACTTTACCTGGAATCACACTGTGTCCAATTCTGGGCACCACAACTGAAGGAAGATGTTGACAAGTTGGGAGGTGTCTAGAGAAGGGAGACTAAAATGATCTAGGGCAGGAGTTCTCAACCTTCCTCATGCTGCAACCCCTTAATACAATTCCGCATGTTGTGGTGACCCCCAACCATAAAATTATTTCCTTCCTACTTCATAACTGACATTTTGCTACTGTTATCAGTTGTAATGTAAATATCTGATCTGCAGGATATATTTTCATTCACTGGACCAAATTTGGAACAAATACCTGATACGCCCAAATTTGAATACTGGTGAGGTTGGGAGGGGGTGGCTTGATTTTGTCATTTGGGAGTTTGGTTGCTGGGATTTGTAGTTCACTTGCAATCAAAGAGCATTCTGAACTCTACCAATGATGGAATTGAACCAAACTTGGCACACAGAACTCCCATGGCCAATAGAAAATACTGGAAGGGTTTGGTGGGCATTGACCTTGAGTTTTGGAGTTGTAGTTCACCTATATCCAGAGAGCACTGTGGACTCAAATGATGATGGATCTGGACCAAACTTGGCACAAATACTCAATATGCCCAAATGTGAACACTGGTGGAATTTGGGGAAAATAGTCCTTGACATTTTGGGAGTTGTAGTTGCTGAGATTTGTAGTTCACCTACAATCAGAGAGCATTCTTAACCCCACCAACGACAGAATTGGGCCAAACTTTCCACATAGAACCCCCATGACCAACAGAAAATACTATGTTTTCCGGTGGTCTTTAGTGACCCCTCTGACACTCCCTCGTGACCCCTCCAGGGGTCCCGACCCCCAGGTTGAGAACCACTGATCTAGGGTCTGGAGAACAAGCCCTATTAGGAGCGGCTGAAAAAGCTAGGCATGTTTAGCCTGAAGAAGAGAAGGCTGAGAGGAGACATGATGAGGGCCATGTATAAAGATGTGAGGGGAAGTCATAGGGAGGAGAGAGCAAGCTTGTTTTCTAGTGCACTGGATACTAGGATGCAGCACAATGGTTTCACATGACAAGAAAGGAGATTCCACCTGAACTTCCTAACTGTGTGAGAGAGCTGTTCAGCAGTGGAACTCTCTGCCCCAGAGTGTGGTGGAGGTGCCTTCTTTGGAGGCTTTTAAACAGAGGCTGGATGGCCATCTGTCAGGGGTGCTTTGAATGTGATTTTCCTGCTTCTTGACAGGGGGTTGGACTGGATGGCCAATGAGATCTCTTTCATCTCTAGGATTCTATAATTCTATGCTGTATTTCATGTTAATAGCCTAACATTCTTTTGCTGAGATGCAGTCATAGTACGGTGGGTGTATTCACTCCCTCTCAGCACTTGATGTACAACAATCTCAAGCACAACTACTTGGAACATACTCCTTCTCTAAAGGATGGAGGCAAATCCGTGGGCAGAAGCAACTGATCCCATTTTGTCTTGACGACTCATACTTACGACTGACTGCAAAGCGAAAGGTTTTGTGAAACAGAAAGGAGCTTAGTGGCGTGTTCATTTGTCAGTCTATTCCTCTGAGTGGTTAGAGTTTGTCAATGCTTGAGCTCTTAGAGAAATGCCTTCTAGTTCTTATCCTATATTTATTCCACCTAACAGGAATGATTGCAATACAACAAAAGCCCAGACAAACATACATAAGTGTGTGTGTAGGGGGTGCGTGGAGGCATATTTATGGAAAGTTATAACAAAACGTCTGGAAAGTTTTCATCCATGCTTCTCCTTGCAGCAGCAAGTGAGCAAATGCCCTCAACACAAGGCTTGGTAGGATACGAACTCAATGTCAATGCAAACATCAAGCAATTGAGAAAGATCTAAACAAACCTACTGGAAGTTAGGAATTGTGGGAATTGAAGTCCAAAATACCTGGAGGACCAAAGTTTGCCCATGCCTGTTCTGGAGGCTTCAGGGATTTGCATATAATTCTTTAAACCTTTTACCACTCACTGGAAAGGGTTTAAATCAGTGTTTCTCAACCTTCCTAATGCCACGACCCCTTAATACAGTGTTTCTCAACCTGGGGGTTGGGACCCCTGGGGGGGTCACAAGAAGGTGTCAGAGGGGTCGCCAAAGACCCATCAGAAAACACGGTATTTTTTGTTGGTCATGGGGGTTCTGTGTGGGAAGTTTGGCTCAATTCTATCGTTGGTGGGGTTCAGAGTGTTCTTTGATTGTAGGTGAACTATAAATCCCAGAAATGACACCCCCCCCCAAATGTTATTTTCCCCAGTGCCCACATTTCCCCCACTCCACCACTGTCCACATTTGGGCATATTGAGTATTCATGCCAAGTTTGGTCCAGATCCATCCTAGCTTGAGTCTCTGGATGTAGGTGAACTACAACTCCAAAATTCAAGGTCAATGCCCACCAAACCTTTAGTATTTTCTCTTGGTCATGGGAATTCTATGTGCCAAGACTGGTTCAATTCCATCATTGGTGGAGTTCAGAATACTCTTTGATTATAGGTGAACTATACATTTCAGCAACTACAACTCCCTAATGACAAAATCACTGCCCCCCAACCCCACCAGTATTCAAATTTGGACATATCGGGTATTTGTGCCAAATTTGGTCCAGTGAATGAAAATACATCCTACATATCAGATGTTTACATGATGATTCATAACAGTAGCAAAATTACAGTTATGAAGTAGCAACGAAAATAATTTTATGGTTGGGGGTCACCACAACATGAGAAACTGTATTAAGGGGTCGGGGCATTAGGAAGGTTGAGAAACACTGCCTTAATGCACTTCCTTATGGTTTGGCTTGGCTTTTAAGCCAACCTTAAAAACTCTGGCATAGACACTGAGAACTGGGAAGCCCTGGCCCTTGACCGCTCCAGCTGGAGGTCAGCTGTGACCAGCAGTGCTGCAGAATTTGAAGAGGCACGAATGGAGGGCGAAAGGGAGAAGCGTGCCAAGAGGAAGGCGCGTCAAGCCAACCCCGGCCGAGACCGCCTTCCACCTGGAAACCAATGCCCTCACTGCGGAAGAAGATGCAGAGCAAGAATAGGGCTCCACAGCCACATACGGACCCACAAGAACTCTGGAAGACAATCCTCCTCGGAAAACGACGACCCCTTAATACGCTTCCTCATGTTATGGTGACCCCCAACTATAAAATTAGTTTCATTGCTACTTCATAACTGTCATTTTGCTGCTGTTATGAATAGTAATGTAAATATCTGATATGCAGGATGTATTTTCATTCACTGGACCAAATTTGGCACAAATACCCAATACACCCAAATATGAATACTGGTGGGATTGGGGGAGGGTACTGATTTTGTTCTGTGGGAGTTGTAGTTGCTGGGATTTATAGTTCACATACAAGCAAAAAGTATTCTGAACTCCACCAACAATGGAATTGACTCAAACTTGGTACACAGAACTCCCATGACCAACAGAAAATACTGAAGGGTTTGGTGGGCATTGACCTTGAGTTTGGAGTTGTAGTTCACCTACATCCAGAGAGCACTGTGGACTCAAACAATGATGGATCTGGACCAAACTTGGCACGAATTCTCAATATGCCCAAATGTGAACACTGGTGGAGTTTGGGGAAAATAGACCTTGACATTTGGGAGTTGTAGTTGCTGGGATTTATAGTTCACCTACAATCAAAGAGCATTCTGACATTCTACCAACGATTGAATTGGGCCAAACTTCCCACACAGAACCTCCATGACCAACAGAAAATACTGTGTTTTCTGATGATCTTTGATGACCCCTCTGACACCCCCTTGCGACCCCTACAGGGGCCCCGACCCCCACGTTGAGAAACACTGGTTTAAATAGTTCATTGACTGTGGCTGTGCCATACACATTGCGCATAGATGTGCATGTACATTTGGTTATGCAACCGAATGCAAAATGAATGTACGTTGACACTATAAATGCACATTGCATAGGGAAGTGAATATATATTTGGTTGTCTAGCCAAATGCACAACCAAGTGTCCATTCTTGGTTCACTGCCATTCAATAGAAGTGTTGTGTAGCGCAATGAAATAAGTCTACATGCAGAGATCTACTATGTTTATGAATAGCAACACATAAACTGGAAGAAGTTGACCCTACAGCTAGAGTTTCCTAACAAGATGTCCACATCAAGTAAGGAAAACAGCATTTTTACTTGTGACTAGCCATCCCCTGCCAGGCGTTGCTGTGGCCCAGTCTATGTGTGTGTGTTATGTGTGTGTTATGTGTGTATATATTTGTGTATATGTGTATATATGTGGTTTTGTGCATGCATTGTAATGTATTTGTTATTTTTTGGTTTTTTAAGTTGCCTCCGCTGTGTTTTTCAGTGTTTTTATGAATGATGGTCACTCATTGGCCTGATAGGTGTATTGTGTCCACATTTGGTGTCAATTCACCCAGTGATATTTGAGTTATGTTAATCCCACAAATTACATTTTTATTTATATAAACTAGCCGTCCCCTGCCACGTGTTGCTGTGGCCCACATGGGGGTTCTGTGTGGGAGGTTTGGCCCAATTCTATCGTTGATGGGGTTCAGAATGTTCTGTGATTGTAGGTGAACTATAAATCCCAGCAACTACAACTCCCAAATGTCAAGATTCTATTTCCCCAAACTCCACCAGTGTTCACATTTGGGCATATTGAGTATTCATGTAGAGTTTGGTCCAGATCCATCATTGTTTGAGTCCACAGTGCTCTCTGGATGAGGTGAACTACAACTCCAAAACCAAAGGACACTGCCCACCAAACCCTTGCAGTATTTTCTGTTGGTCATGGAAGAACTGTTTGCCAAGTTTGGTTCAATTCCATCAGTGGTGGAGTTCAGAATGCTCTTTGATTGTAGGTGAACTATAAATCCCAGCAACCACAACTCCCAAATGACAAAATCATTTTTTTGAGTGAAGGACATACATTGGGTTGTTAGGTGTATTGTGTCCAAATTTGGTGTCAATTTGTCCAGTGGTTTTTGAGTTCTGTTAATCCCACAAACAAACATTACATTTTTATTTATATAAATTTATCCATCCCGATGGATGGATAAATCCTTTTTGTGTTTCATTTGCCACCTAGAGCAGAATTTCTCAAACTCTGGTCTACTAGGTGTTTTGGACTTCAACTCCCAGAAGCCCCAAACAGTTTGGTCATCAGTCAGGAACTCTGGAAGCTGAAGTCCAAATACAAATGGCTGCCCAACGATTGGAAACAGCTGCCTTGGGAAGTAAAAGTGTGCACTTGCAATTCAGAAGCCTACCAGGAAAATGTAAATAATGAAGCAAGAAGAAAGTAGATGGTCACCTCCAATTATCTTATTCTTGAGTTGTGGACATGTGGGATGCTGGAAGAGAGACCTGTGGACACAACAGACCATCAGAAAGATAAATGAATGGGCCCCAGAGCAAAAGTAGCCTTTGCTCTCCTTAAAAATCTGAATGACTCAGCTGAGGCTACCACAACTTCATGCACATGCACGGTCCCAATTTCCTCTCCTTCTCTACGAAATCGAAAGCCTCCATCTAGCTGTGACCAACCCACAGCTTGGGGGAATATGAACACACTTGCACCTGTCTAAATCCATCCTGGTGCAGGCAATAAATTAATTAAAAAGGTACTTGGCCAAAGGCAACACTTGGACACATACAGTGACCAAAAGTGTTTAATCTGGTGCGCAGCTTTCCCTCTCTGCGCCAGATGGTCAGCTAATATTGCATGAGGTGAGGGCTCTCTCTTTCTCTCTCAGTCTCTGTGCTATTTCCCCTTCCCACGCCACCATTAACAGCCTTTAACCTTGGGGGGCTATGCCTGAGCCAAGAGGGTCGACTTGGCTGACTAACAGCCATATTATGTTGTGCCAACACATCTATAGGAAGATGTGGCAATACTATATGTTGGGCCAGAGGCTAGATTCATCTAGCCTCTAGAACTCGGGAAAAGTTACTTTTAGCTAACTGGAACTTTTCAGAACCAGCCATTGGGGGATTGGGGGACACTGTAGCAGCCAACACCTTAGGTCACTTTTCCCAAGTTCTCCTTACTCTTAGCAGTTGTTTAGTGTCTTGGAAAGCTGGGCAATGTTTGTGATGGGGATGATAGGATTGGCAACCCAACTCTGGAAGTCACTGGGTATTATTATTATTATTTACTGACACAAAAACATAGTATGTCACAGCAAATGAGATATATATTCTGGATTTTGTATCTTCTTCTTCTTCTTCTTCTTCTTCTTCTTCTTCTTCTTCTTATTATTATTATTATTATTATTATTAGAGAGCCCCCGGTGGCTCAGTGGGTTAAACCCCTGTGCCGGCAGGACTGAAGACCGACAGGTCGCAGGTTCAAATCCGGGGAGAGGTGGATGAGCTCCCTCTATCAGCTCCAGCTCCTCAAGGATGATAAAAACATCAAATCATCCGGGCGTCCCCTGGGCAACATCCTTGCAGACGGCCAATTCTCTCACACCAGAAGCGACTTGCAGTTTCTCAAGTCGCTCCTGACATGACCAAAAAAAATTATTTGAAACACAACAAGATGAGTCCACAGCAGACACTCTGCTGGCTGTTGAATTGGATCACACGTCGGACACTTCCCAAGTATCTAGGACTGTGGAATGTATCAGCAAATAATGTGTGCAGATCCCAGTAAGATGGCCTTCTGCAGCTGGCAGATGGTAATCTTGTCAGCGCCGATTGTATTTAAGTGCAGGCCAAGGTCTTTAGGCACTGCACCCAGTGTGCCGATCACCACTGGGACCACCTTGACTGGCTTGTGCCAGAGTCTTTGCTGTTCTATCTTTAAATCCTCTTATCTTCTTCTTCTTCTCTCTTCTCTTCTCTTCTTCTTCTTCTTCTTCTTCTTCTTCTTCTTCTTCTTCTTCGTCTTCTTCTTCTTCTTCTTCTTCTTCTTCTTCTTATTATTATTATTATTATTATTATTATTATTTGAAACACACAACATGAGTCCACAGCAGACACACTGCTGGCTGTTGAATTGGATCACACGTCGAACACTTCCAAAGTATCTAGGACTGTGTGATGTATCGGCGAATAATGTATGCAGATCCCAGTAAGGTGGCCTTCTGCAGCTGGCAGATAGTAATCTTGTCAGCACTGATTGTGTTTAAGTGCAGGCCAAGGTCTTTAGGTACTGCACTCAGTGTG
Source organism: Anolis sagrei ordinatus (assembly GCF_025583915.1). Taxonomy (NCBI): domain Eukaryota; kingdom Metazoa; phylum Chordata; class Lepidosauria; order Squamata; family Anolidae; genus Anolis; species Anolis sagrei. Next base: position 346,004,672 of record NW_026844366.1, on the reverse strand, counting down.
CCGATCACCACTGGGACCACCTTGACTGGCTTGTGCCAGAGTCTTTTCATCATCATCATCATCATCATCATCATCATTTGCAGCAGACTCTCAGCTACCCAGAACTCAAGCAACCAGGACTCCCAACCAGGACTCCCAAGCAACCAGCAAAAATAATGAATAAATACTACTTTACATAAAATTTAAAATATATGTATGATACTTTGAGTTCAATAAAAAGCAAATAGACAAAAAAGCTGCTGAAATTTCCGACGGATGTCCTGCAGTGGCCATCTTGCGGGCTTCTAAATCCTAGAACAAAGCAACAAGTTGGGACATTGCAGGCACAAATCCCAGCACCAGCAGGTCTGTGTGCGGACCTGCTCTCAGGTTCCAGGTTTTTTTTTGTCCTACCTATTAAACCCGTGATTTGGTTCTGTCTGGAAGCAGCCTAAGAAAGGACAGCCAGATGTTATCTGAAAGCCAACAAACAGCCCTTGAATTCAATACATTTGCCCAATTTCCTGCTTCACAGCAATGTTATTCCAGCATAAGGTACTCAAAGGTGAGGTGTGAATGGACAGTTTGAATTGTGGCTGATTGGAATTTGGAAATGGAAGGAGCACCAGTGACATCTTGTTCTGCCAAAAACTGCATCCTTTTTTGACTCAAAAATAACCAGTGCAGATGCAGAACACATTTTGCCTTCTCTTTAACTTGGCGTGTGTCATAAAATCTCATGAGATGCACAGAATCATAACGAAACCCATTACAAACAAGGGCAAAACTTTTTGCCCAGGTTCTTGATATCTGGGGCGTGAAATAAAATGACAGCCAACACTCACAAGGAGCTTCAACTAACAGGTCTGCTCCTTAGCTTGCCTCTTGTTGGTGCCATGAACAAACAAGATCTTCTTATTCTTCCCACACCAGAAGCGACTTGCAGTTTCTCAAGTTGCTCCTGACACAAAAACAAACAACCAAGATGGCATCTGGTCCTATGATCTGCTAGAGGACATAACGGAGCAACAGATTCAAACTGTATGAAAAGAGATTCTACCCAAACATTAGGAAGAACTTCCTGATTGTCATCATCATGAGTTATCACTCCCGGCTGATTGTGATTGCAATATATAATACATGCTTATTGGGTTTTTGATTGTTTTTAAATTAATGCTTTAGTTGGATTGACTGTTTAATCCTTTGATGTCAGAGGGGTATACAGCCAGTGTGTTGTGGTGGTTTTGGGGCTTTTGCGATGAGGGTTCAAACATGAAAATCTGTTTGGTGACCTTGGAACAATCACCTCTCAGCCTCAGAGGAAGGCTATAGAAAATTCACTCTGAATAAGCCTTGTGTCCTGTGATAGGTTGTCCTTAGGGTCCCCATAAGAAATTTGCATGAGACAACAACCACATATTGGCTTAATATCACCAGAAAAGATTATAATGCCCATTATAGTGCAGTGGTTCCCAACCTTTTTTTAAAACAGGGATCACTTTGACCAGGGGCCACCTGACAAGGGATCACTTTGATCAGGGTCTACTTGACAAGGGACTACTTGAACAGGGAGCACTTGACCAGGGATCACTTTGAGTAGGGGCCACCTAACCAGGGATCACTTTGACCAGGGTCTATGTGACAAGGAACTACTTGACAAGGGGCTACTTAAACAGGGAGCATGCTGACCAGGAACCACTTTGACCATGGTCTACTTGACAAAGGACTACTTGACAAGGGGCTACTTGAACAGGGAGCACTCCACCAGGGATCACTTTGACCAGGGTCTACTTGACAAGGGACTACTTGACAAGGGGCTACTTAAACAGGGAGCAATTGACCAGGAACCACTTTGACCAGGGTCTACTTGACAAGGGACTACTTGACAAGGACTACTTGAACAGGGAGCACTTAATCAGGGACCACTTTGACCAGGGGCCACCTGACCAGGGATCACTTTGACCAGGGTCTATGTGACAAGGAACTACTTGACAAGGGGCTACTTAAGCAGGGAGCACATTGACCAGGGACAAGGGGCTACTTGACAAGGGGCTACTTAAACAGGGAGCAATTGACCAGGAACCACTTTGACCAGGGACTACGTGAAAAGGGACCACTTGACCAGGGACAACTTTCACTAATATTAGTACCAAAAGGGTTACGAATCAGTATTTGGTCCACTTTAGATTCAGTTTGGTTATTTGGGGTGCTGATGTGGATAGACCACATCAGCTTTAGTTTCTAATACAGAGCATATGCAGTCCAGTAGTCCCCATCTGCTCACCCACAGAAAACCATATTTAATAATCTAGAGCTGATGTGGTAGTTGTAATCTTTCATGAGTACTCAGCCTCTCCCCTCCCAACATCCCAGTTGCCTCGGCACTATAAGAGGGTTTTGTGAGACCAGTCGTTCTCATTGCTGGATGATTTTGAGGCAACAATGTAGTAATGGTGAGGCCATGGACCATATTTTCCTTCTTGTGGACAAAGATTACTGAAGATACAGACTGCAGCCAGGAAATCATAAGACGTTTACTTCTTGGGAGGAGATCAATGACCAATCTCAATAAAATAGTGGTGATGGCTGACAGAGAGCTCTGGCTTGGGATGGTCCAGGAGGTCACGAAGAATCGGAAGTGACTGAACGAATAAACAACAATGGACCACTGGTTGTCTAAGGATCACAGGTTGGGAACCACTGGTGCAGTAGATGGCAACAGAAAAAGAAGACAACTATTGGCTGTTAAGAATTGTGGGAGTTGAAGTCCAAAACACCTGGAAGGCCGAAGTTTACCCATGCTTGCACTAAATTAATTGGATTTACCTGCTATGTTGATTTGCCACTCCACCATTGATTGAATGGGTCTCCTTTATCTGGGACTAACCTGCAGACTAAGTACTGTTCTAATTTTTGCGTTCTGACTTATAAGCCTACATTACGTGGGACTAACTCACAGAATCATGGAATCATAGAGCTGGAAGAGACCTCGTGGGCCATCCAGTCTCTAAAAGTTCCCAAAGAAGCAGTCTCCACCACACTCTGGGACAGAGAGTTCCACTACTGAACAGCTCTAACAGTTAGGAAGTTCTTCCTCATGTTCAAGTGGAATCTCCTTTCCTGTAGTTTGAAGCCACTGCTCCACATCCTAGTCTCCAGGGCAGCAGAAAACAAGTCTGCTCCTGCCTCCCTCTGACTTCCCCTCACATCTTGACCCATGGCTCTCCTCATGTTTCCTGTCAGCCTTCTTTTCTGCAGCTAAACATGCCCAGTTCTTTAAGCTGCTCCTCATAGGGCTTGTTCTCCAGATCCTTGCTCATTTTACTCTCCCTCCTCTGGACACATTCCAGCTTGTCAACATCTCCCTTCAGTTGTGGTGCCCAGGATACTAAGTGTTCTTTGAACTTATATTATAAGCTGCTTTGGGTGCCATATTGGAAGAAAGGTGGGATATAAATCAGGCAAAGTAGGCCCATGATGAAGTGCTGAGTCAACATAATAGGTAAATCCAATTAATTCATTCACATCCATCAAATAAAGTGGATTTACCTATTACGCTGAATCACCACTTCACTCCAACTCTAACCCAGTATACTATTGCTCTAGTTCTTAAATTCTGACTTAAATTATAAGCAGAGGCGGCCCTAGGTAATTTTCAACTGTAAGCAAACAGTATTTTGGCAACAATCACTGATATATATTTTCTGTTCGTCGTGGGAGTTCTGTGTGCCATATTTGGTTCAATTCCATCATTGGTGGAGTTCAGAATGCTCTTTGATTGTAGGTGAACTATACACCCCAGTAACTACAACTCGCATATGTCAAGGTCTATTTTCCCCCAAGAGCGCCTCAAGAGAACCCCTGGGAAAAATCAACTATACTGCAAATGGTTACTTTGCGTAATGTGTTGAGCCGCCCCTGATTATAAGCCACTTTGGGTGCCATATTGATGAGATATAAACTCCATAATTTAGAGGTTCTGAAGCAGAATGGTGCAATTGGTTGTATTGAAGATGTGCACTGTGCATGCAATTGTGCTACACCAACAGTTGTGCAGATGCAATTTACCTCTTTGCTTGCAATTTTGGTAATGCAACACTGCCATTCCCTAACCAGGCAGCTTGGCGCACCCGCTTTGATGCTCCGTCTCCCGGATGCAGGATCTCAGCCCTTATGTTTGATTCCTGGAACGGCTCCCACCTCTCCCTTTGCGTCAGACGTTGTGTATATTTTTGCCGATTGCCGTCTGTTTATAAACAATCTGTTGAGTGTTTCCTCGACTTAGACAGAGCTGGGATGGCGTCCAACCCATCCCTGACGGCGTCCGCGGCGCGGCATGGCTGCCGTACATTGTGGGCTGCCTGTGCTTCCGGCGCTGCCAGCTCGCTCGACGGAGGTGCAAAAGAGGGCAGCGCTGACAGGCTTCCCATTCTTGGCAGTTGGGTGCCAGGCGTGCCAACAGACGCGCGAAACCAAAATAGCCAGGCCCATGTGTTTCCCATGTGTTTCATAGCCAAGAACTACAACTCTTCTTTTTTTTGTCTGAGCTACAATTAGAAACACATTCTAATTCAACTTCCCTCCAAAAACAGTTTTATATCAAAGGCGGCAATCATATATGTTGGGTTGTTGTAGGTTTTTTTGGGCTATATGGCCATGTTCTAGAGGCATTCTCTCCTGACGTTTCGCCTGCATCTATGGCAACTATCTTCAGAGGTAGTGAGGTACCTTGCCATAGAGGATACTTGCCATAGATGCAGGCGAAACGTCAGGAGAGAATGCCTCTAGAAAATGGCCATATAGCCTGAAAAAAGCTACAACAACCCAGTGATTCTGGCCATGAAAGCTTTCGACAATACATCATATATGTTGCTGGATTACAACTCCTATCAGCCTACTGACGGGAAATGATGGGAGCTGTGGTGCAACGATGTCTCGGCAATTGCATACTCCACTCCTAGTTGCTTTAAAACAGGCATGGAAAAACTTCGACCCTTCCGGTGTTTTGGACTTCAACTCCCATAATTCCTAACCACTGGTAGGCTGTTAGGAATGATGGGAGTTGAAGTCCAAAACACCCAGAGGGTTGTGTCCATGCCTGATTTAGAGTTCAAGCAACAGCTTTCCCCAAACTCTTACCTTCTGGAAATGTTGGAATGCAACTCCTATCATCCCCAACTCCCATCATGCCTGATGTACATTTAACAGAAATGCCTGACCTTGTTCTGAGATGAGTTGAAATTAGAGACTCATTTCTGGAGGTTAGAAACTTTCAAAAAGCTACAGGGGTGTGCTGTCAAAACACAAATACTAAAACCAATACTAATACTAATGATATTTATTATGTACAGTAGGATGTCTGTATCCACATGGGATATGTTTCCAGACTTCATGTGGATATGGAAAACCATGGAAAATCATTAATCCTATTGAAACGATGCATTTTCAGCTCAAGAATACCATAGGCTTGTGCTGAAGGACCTAAAGAGCACATATTTTGTTGGATGTGGATAAATGAAACCATAGATACTGGGTCTTGTGGATATGGAGTCCTGTATGTGGCACTTCACACAACAAAAATGACAGACAGGCCTGCCAGGGACATACAATCTAAGCAGACCTCTCTGTTAGATGTGAATCCAACAGTTTTAAAATACTATATGATGGGATGTCTTAGGGAATAAGTCCCATCCTATCTATTCTAATTGGAGTTAACATCCTAAGTCCTAGAAAAATATGGATCTGGATTCCTTTCAAAGCTACGTGGATATCACATGGGATAGCCAAGCTGCTCTAAGTTTCCACCCATACTCCAATGGAACTATTCAAAGTTTTGAATTCTAATTCCAAAATTGGTTCGGTACCTGATGGTTCCTTGAAAGTTCAGTCTAAAAGGAGAGCCCGATTCAGCCACTATTGTATATTCCTGTTATGCTGTAAATATCTGTACAGGTACAGTTCCCTTACAATGTCAGGCTCCCATAGATCAGTGGTTCTCAACCTGGGGATCGGGACCCCTGGAGGGGTTATGAGGGAGTGTCAGAGGAGTCACTAAAGACCACCGGAAAACATAGTATTTTCTATTGGTCATGGGGGTTCTATGTGGAAAGCTTGGCCCAATTCTGTCGTTGGTGGGGTTAAGAATGCTCTCTGTAGGTGAACTACAAATCTCAGCAACTACAACTCCCAAAATGTCAAGGACCATTTTCCTCAAACTCCACCAGTGTTCACATTTGGGCATATTGAGTATTCGTGCCAAGTTTGGTCCAGATCCATCATTGTTTGAGTCCACAGTGCTCTCTGGATGTAGGTGAACTACAACTCCAAAACTCAAGGTCAATGCCCACCAAACCCTTCCAGTATTTTCTGTTGGTCATGGGAGTTCAGTGTGCCAAGTTTGGTTCAATTCCATCATTGGTAGAGTTCAGAATGCCCTTTGATTGCAAGTGAACTACAAATCCCAGCAACCACAACTCCCAAATGACAAAATCAAGCTACCCCCTCCCAACCCCACCAGTATTCAAATTTGGGCGTATCAGGTATTTGTTCCAAATTTGGTCCATTGAATGAAAATACATCCTGCAGATCAGATATTTACATTACAAATGATAACAGTAGCAAAATGACAGTTATGAAGTAGGAAGGAAAATAATTTTATGTTTGGGGGTCACCACAACATGCGGAATTGTATTAAGGGGTCGCAGCATGAGGAAGGTTGAGAACTCCTGCCATAGATCCTGGAATGGACCATCTGAGCTTAGCTCAGGATTATCTGTTTTGTAGTCATTCACCAGTCTTCAAGAGGACTTCTCCACTTTTGCCATAAATGCTACATCTGCTCAGTAATAAAGGAACAACATCAATAATGAAGTTGCAGACCTCATCCACAAGTTTGCTGCCATTTTTAGGACTTCTAAACATATTAGTGAGATGAGACTGACCATCAAGCACATCTTCTTGATCCGCAAGATCTGCCCATCAAGAACATCTTCTTCACCATCAAGAATGCCATTCAATACCGAGAACTGTTCTATGAGAAGAGGACCTTTTTGTAATGTATGTCCCTCCACTGAAGACAAGTTTTGAACATCTTCCACGTGCTAACCTTCAGATATACCAGGCATAGGCAAACTGCGGCCCTCCAGGTCTTTTGGATTTCAACTCTTTGTCACGCAAGTCAGATGTTCCCACCTCAACATCTTTAAACTTACTCACCCAAAAACGCACATCACATCAACACAATCACCATAAACAGCCTGCGTTCTCTGATGAATCTCCTTTGGGGTAACACCTTCTGCTGTCAAGAATTCAATGACTGCATGTTGCTTAAGTCTCATTGACCGACCGTCTGCGCAGGGTTTCATACTTTAACAACACAACCATTCAATGCTATGACTTCTGGGCAAAATGGAACTGTAGAGGAGAGTCTGCTGAACAAGCCAGTACCTGCCGCATACCAGTACTGCTATCTGTTGAAGAGTTATGAAGGTCGAGGAATTACTTTTCATTCACCCCTCGTATACAGTGTTTCACTAGATGAATCTGGCAGCAAAACTGTTATATGCTCAGTATAACTTGGAAAAACTTGGGAAGTTAAAGCAACAGAAAACTGGATATAAATCATCTCTAAGATGCCATTGGCTATCTACAATTGACCCTCCATACTTGCTAATTTGGTGGAATTGATTATTCACAGATTTGACTAATATGGTGTTTCTAGGACTTTTTTGGTCAGTATGAGATGCAGAAGAGATGCTATGGAACCCTCCTGGTGAATTGTGAACATTTGTATTAGAGTACTGGCAAGAATGCTTAGTGCCCTTCAGGCTCCACCAGTGTGCATTGGTTGGTACTCCTTAGCTAGAGTTCCAATGTGAATCAGGTTGAAACCGATGCACACCAGCAGCCTGTATCTATTGCCCAGATAAGCATCAGGGTGTTTAGTGTTTTGTGGCCCCTGTTTCACATTGGTCTCACTGAGCAATGGCTGCTTCATTGGCTGCGTTATATAGGGATTTCACAGTTGCTCCTTGCTGAGTATGAAAGCTGTGAAACAGCTCAGATCTGTTTCCCACAGATACAAGTCTACTTACATGTGCGTTCTGCAATCAACGCTCCACATTTGTGGGTGTGACTTCTGTACATTGGATTATATGTCTTTCTAGGCCCCCTTCCACACAGCTGTATAAAATCCACATTGAACTGGATTATATGTCAGTGTGGACTCAGATAACATATGTATTGTCGAAGGCTTTCATGGCCGGAATCACTGGGTTGTTGTAGGTTTTTTCGAGCTATATGGCCATGGTCTAGAGGTATTCTCTCCTGATGTTTCACCTGAATCTATGGCAAGTATCCTCAGAGCTACCTCTGAGGATGCTTGCCATAGATGCAGGCGAAACGTCAGGAGAGAATGCCTCTAGACCATGGCCATATAGCCTGAAAAAACCTACAACAACTCAGATAACATAGTTCAAAGCAGATACTGTGGATTTTCTGCCTTGATATTCTGGGTTATATGGCAATGTGGAAGGGCCCTAAGTCTTCCAATGTGACTCTAGGGTCCATCTCTAGTGAAAGTTGACCTAGGGCCCTTCCACACAGCCCTATATCCCAGAATATCAAGACAGACAATCCCAGATTATCTGATTGTGGACTCAGATAATTCAGTTCAAAGCAGATATTGTGGGATTTTCTGGGATATAGGGCTGTGTGGAAGGCCCCCTAGATATTTCTAAAGGCTAGTTTGGTGGAATGTGATGTGGCGGCAAAAAAAGCCAATGGGATTTTGGCCTGCATCAATAGGAGCATAGTGTCTAGATCTAGGGAAGTCATGCTACCCCTCTATTCTGCTTTGGTTAGACCACACCTGGAATATTGTGTCCAATTCTGGGCACCACAATTGAAGAGAGATATTGACAAGCTGGAATGTGTCCAGAGGAGGATGACTAAAATGATCAAGGGTCTGGAGAACAAGCCCTATGAGGAGCGGCTTAAGGAGCTGGGCATGTTTAGCCTGAAGAAGAGAAGGCTGAGAGGAGACATGATAGCCATGTATAAATATGTGAGAGGAAGCCACAGGGAGGAGGGAACAAGCTTGTTTACTGCTTCCCTGGAGACTAGGACGCAATGGAACAATGGCTTCAAACTACAAGAAAGGAGATTCCATCTGAACACGAGGAAGAACTTCCTGACTGTGAGAGCCGTTCAGCAGTGGAACTCTCTGCCCCGGAGTGTGGTGGAGGCTCCTTCTTTGGAAGCTTTTAAACAGAGGCTGGATGGCCATCTGTCAGGGGTGATTTTGAATGCAATATTCCTGCTTCTTGGCAGAATGGGGTTGGACTGGATGGCCCATGAGGTCTCTTCCAACTCCTTGATTCTATGATTCTATGCTGAACAGCTCTCCTTATAGTTAGGAAGTTCTTCCTCTATGATACTATGATTCTAATTCACTCAAGGAATCTCTAGGTTCACCAATCCAACTCCATGCTAAACTTCTATAGAGTTGCACTGAAGGACGTAGAAATTCTTGGAGATATCTTCTCCAAGGTTTTAAAAAAAGCAATTAAAAATGGATTCATTCCCACTTTCATGGAAGTCTAGCACCCCTAATTGCCATGAAACTGTAGGTTTAACTGTATTTGAATTCCAGTCCACAAAATGTAGCCATAAAAATGTCATTGAATAACCGCTCCCAGCATTCTTCGCCAGGTTAGCATGGCTAGGTTAGCATAATTTTTCCAGCCTACTTGTCACATACCAACTTGATATAAGAGTCTTTTCAAAATGTCTTCAGACTTATGGTCCTTTATAGTTTGGAATTTGAGAGGCTGGATGGCTCTCTGTTGGGAGTGCTTTGATTGCGCCTTCTTGCAAGGCAGAAGGTGGTTGGACTGGATGGCTTTTGGGGTCTCTTTCAGCTCTAGGATTCCATGAGTTCGCTTAGTCAAATATGCCTATTCCAGATGCAGGAAACAGGAGCAGCCCAGGAGAGTGGTAACCATCCATAACATCTGGCATTCAGACCTTCAAAAACTCTCAACACAAAGGTTGTGATTTTGCCCACCATTGCTAGTAGCCATTGTTATGCAACTGAGCTGGCCAAGACACCAATATATTTGCCAGAACTATTTATATTGTTGGCACCCACATCATTTAATTGCATGTATTTCTTGATCAGTTGGACCAACATTAAAGTTAATGAGTTTGTCAAATCAAGAATAGACCAAGATCTTATGCCAGGGCTGGAAGGCATAAATCTCTGCCTTATAGCCCTGCCTTCTGTTGAACGGCAACATGGCACAAACTGACCTAAGGTGCCAAATGTGCAAAGAAATGCATGTGCACCCATTTACAATCCAGAATACAAATCTATGTGCATACATAGCCTTTGGCAGCACATGTACAATCCTATTTCTACAACTTAGCTCTGAATGCAGACATCCATCAGCAGACCATGCTTCAATGGAGGACTTGTGCATGAGAATGACACCAACTGGATTGTTACCACTGTATGGGATGTTTTAGATTTCTGTCACAGAGTCACAATGGAGGAACAAGAGATTCCCAGAGAGATTATTTATTTAGGAATTTCTAAATTCTCCACATGATTCTTTGGCCAACCTGAACTCCATATGTGGAGAATTTCAGATTTTGGAGTATTTTGGATAAGGATGTTCAACCTGGATCAAGGTTAGGATCATCCGTGTCATAGTATTTCTGATTTCTATACATGGTAGTGAACAGGATGAGACAGGGACTAAATCAACTCATCTGAAGTATGGTTTCAGAGATACGTTCTACAGGCCATCAGCAAGACAAAAGAATGGGTCCTGGAGCAAATCATAATCTGGATGTACCTCAAGACAACATGACTCATAGAAAAATTACAATTCTTGGTAAAGTGGAAGACTGCAGGAAAAAAGAGAGAGGCCACATGACAGATGAATAGATTCTACTACAAAAACCAAAGCTCTGGGTTGGAAGAGCTGGGTTATTTATTGGATCTCTGGAAGACCACTCCTCCATGAGATCATCATACATCAGAGATGATTTGACAGCAATTAACATCAACAAGGACACCTACACCTGGGATACTGTGTAGAGGTTCTGGGCATCACAGATGGAACATGTCCAGAGGAGGGCAAACAAAATTGTCAAAGGTCTGGAAGCCATGAATCCTTCTGAGGATCAGCGGAGAGAGCTGGGCATGTATAGCTTGGAGAAGAGAAGGTTGAGAGAAGGGGACATAACAGCTCTGTTTTAATCTGAAAGCGGTCAACCCTCCTGTTCAAGGAGCTCCACTGGCTGCCATTTATTTTCTGGACCCAATTCAAGGTGCAGGTTCTTACCTACAAAGCCCTGAACGGTTTGGGACCTGCCTACCTGCGTGACCGCATCTCTGTATATGAACCCACACGATCTCTTCGATCATCTGGAGAGGCCCTGCTCTCAATCCCACCTGCATCGCAGGCGCGATTGGTGGGGATGAGAGAGAGGGCCTTTTCGGTGGTGGCCCCTCGACTCTGGAACTCACTCCCTAAGGACATCAGGCAGGCCCCAACTCTGGCAGTCTTTAGGAGGAGTTTGAAGACGTGGTTGTTCCAGTGTGCCTTCCCAGAATAATGATCCCATAGTACTTTATCCTCCAAAGCACTTTACATATTAGGTCTGCTTGTATGTTTTCCACAAACACCAGTTTCACCTTTTCACCCATGCTCCAGCATTACTTCCAATTTTAACTTTACATTTGGCCTTCCCACAGTTTTGATTGTGTGTTGTCTTATTGTTAATTGTTGCATTTTTATTGTCTTATGTTTTTATTTTAATTGCTTGTATTGTTGCTATTATTGCTTGTATTGTTGTATTTGGGCTCGGCCTCATGTAAGCCACACCGAGTCCCTTGGGGAGATGGTAGCGGGGTACAAATAAAATGTTGTTGTTGTTGTTGTTGTTGTTGTTGTTATTATTATTATTATTATTATTATTATTATTATTATTATTATTATGTTGAAGATGGAGTAATTGTTTCCGGCTGTTCTGGAGACCAGGACACAGAGCAATGGAGTCAAACTACAGGGGAAAAAGTTTCCACCTAAATATTGAGAAACATTTCCTGATGGTAAGAGCTGTTTGCCATTGGAAAAGTGCGGTGGATAATCTTTCTCTGGAGGGTGTTTAAAAGAGACTGGATGGTCATCTGTTGGGACTGTAGCTTCCTACACAGCAGAAAGGGGTTGAAATGTAGTAGTCTCTTCCAACTCTAGGCTTCTGTGATTTTATGCATATATACAATTGTGCCTGTATCCCAATAGTTCCTTGCAATGTAGAAGAAAACTGTAACATCTCTGTATTGTTGAAGGCTTTCATGGCCAGAATCACTGGGTTGTTGTAGGTTTTTCCGGGCTATATGGCCATGTTCTGGAGGCAATTTTTCTCCTGACGTTTCACCTGCATCTATGGCAAGCATCCTCAGGGGTAGTGAACAGCAGAACATAGCCATCAAGCTGGAGAAATACAAAGTCCTACCCAGTCCATTCACTGCCTGGCTGGATACTTCTGAGAGGCTTCCAAGTAAGACAGGAAAGTGATAGTCCCAGTTTCTCTTTTCTCCTCCCACTTTCCACCTTTGATCTCAATGTGTTTTCATTGCTGCAGACTGAGTCCAAAGTGCAAAAGTGGTTTGCTTTCTAATAACTCAGAATGAAGGAAAGGAAAGGAGAAGGTAGACTGTTGCCCTTTCCAGTTGGCTCAAGCAAAAGCAAACTGCTGCAGCCTCTCCTACATTTTGTGCTCTACCTCATTCATATCTCTTGACCACAAATTGATATTGATTGGATACACAGGTTATTTGTTTTCATTTGCGACATGCTGAAGAGAATGTTCTCTATATAGAGAACCTGCCCAGGGATTGAGCTCAGATGTAAGGGTTCTCGTCTTTGTCCCATCAGTAGAGAAAATGCAATGGGGAGAATACCAATAAAGGCCTTTTCAGCTGTGGCACTCCAGTTATGAAATACCCTCCCCTTGAAGGTAAAACTTTGATGGTCTAATTGCAGCAATGAATGTAAGCTGAAGACAAAGGAGGAAAGAGAATCTGGGACATTTTAAAAGCAGTTGTAAATGGGATGGCAGAGGATTAATTGGGATTTTTCTTGCCAAATTGGGAAAATTGGAAGATATTTATCTACAGGTTAAGTATCCTTTACCCAAAATACTTGGGACCAGATTTTGAAGTTTTCCACATATTGTAATCCCAGTATTTATATCCATGTATATAATGAGATATGTTGGAGATGGGACCCAAGTCTAAAGATGACATTCATTGATGTTTCATGTACACCATCTACATTCTACACATAACCTGAAAGCAATTTTAACAAATAATTTTGTGCACAAAACACAAATTTGTGTATATCAAACCATCAGAAAATAATAGGCATCGTTATTTAAGTCAATTGTGGAAAATTTCAGATTCTGGAGTATTTTGGAATTACAGATATAGGATACTTGACCTGTATTAGGGCACTGTTTAGACTGAAAGTCACTCTGTTATTTAAGTAACTTAAAATGGGTTATATGTAACTTGGTTGTGTTAGAAATAACAACAACAACAACAACAACAACAACAACATGATGACAAAATTATTATTATATATGGAACCACATTTCATAGAATCATAGAATCATAGAATCAAATAGTTGGAAGAGAAATAATAATATCATTTGCTCTTTTTATTTCATAGAATCATAGAATCAAATCAAAGAGTTGGAAGAGACCTCATGGGCCATCCGGTCCAACCCCATTCTGCCAAGAAGCAGGAATATTGCATTCAAATCACCCCTGACAGATGGCCATCCAGCCTTTGTGTGGGTATCCAGAGGTCAACCCTCCTGTTTAAGCAACTCCATTGGCTGCCGTTTATATTCCGAGCCCAATTCAAGGTGCAGGTGCTTACCTACAAAGCCCTGAACGGTTTGGGACCAGCCTACCTGCGTGACCGCATTTCCATCTATGAACCCACGCGTTCTCTTCGGTCATCTGGAGACCTTGCTCGTGATCCCACCAGCGTCGCAGGCGCGCTTGGTGGGGACGCGGGACAGAGCCTTCTCCGTAGTGGCCCCCCAACTCTGGAACACCCTCCCCAAAGACCTTAGACAGGCCCCTTCATTGGCTATCTTCAGAAAGAACTTAAAAACCTGGCTTTTCCGATGCGCCTTCCCAGATTAGGAAATCTCCACTACCGAGTCCCACAAGCACTTTACCAGAACCAATGATTGCTGCACATTGCACATCGCACTTGCCCTAGAAACCCTTTATACACCTCCTGTCAAATCAGCACTTTTAATTCTTGTACCCACCTTTTGGCCCGGCCCAGTTTATTGTGTTTTAATGTACTGTGCTTGTTGTTTATTTTGCTTTAATTTGTTTTAATTGTTTGATTTGCTTGATTGTATTGTTGTGGCCTCGGCCTGTTGTAAGCCGCATCGAATCCTCTGGGAGATGCTAGCGGAGTACAAATAAAGTTTAATAATAATAATAATAATAATAATCCTATTCTGCCATGCAGAAAGACACAATCCAAGCCCTCCTGATAGATGGTCATCCAGACTTGAAAAAAATACCAAGAGAAGGAGAATCCACCACACTCTCAGGCAGCAACATATTCTGATGGCAGACATCAGATGGTAAGGTGTCACTGTACAATTTTGTATTTTGGAGTATTTGGGATTTCCAGATAAGGGATGCTCAACGTATATTGCTTTCAGGAGATGCTGCAGCAGTTGTTTTTTGCCCAAATAGTTGGAATACTTTAAACTCTACTTTTGCACTTTGAACTCAGTTTGCAGAAACTGAAGTAAGAGAAGGATAAATGGGGAAAACAGGTGGAAGGAAAGAGAAACTGGGACTTTTTAAAACCAGCTGGAAAATGAGATGGCAGAGGATTAAGTGAAACTGTCATTGCCAAATTGGATTTGATAAAGGAAGAGGCACAGCTTGAAGTGTCGTAGTCAGTCACTTACTATTTAGTTCTTTGAAAGCCATCACTGCATCTTGAATTCAGATAGGAAACAAACGGGCATCAGCGGGTTGCTTCTGGTTTTCTTTTTGTTTTCCCTAACCCTACAAAAGGTTTTAGGGACATAAAACTGCCCCTCAGACCCAATTGCTATTAACGGGAATCAAATGTGATTTTGCTCAGTCCCATTTGGCCGGAGAGAGCAGCTGGGATGGGAATCCGCATATGCCGTGCCACAATCCATCCCTGACCGAAGAGGGATTAAATGATGCGACCTCGGTTGCGAGCTAAACTTCTTACATTGGACAAAACGGCAAATTATGACCCACTAACCTACTTGTGGCCACGGCTTCAATAAAAAGGTATACCCAACAGAGAAACAAGAGGGAAATCCATTTGCCATCTTATAGGATTGTAAGTACATGGCAATGTATTCTGTTGTTTCTTTTTTTGTCCAAAACATGGAAGGGGGCAACCAAAATTATCCTGCTTTAGATGCAGATTTATTTCCTGATACTACTAATAGTGCAATGGTTTGGGTTTTGGAGGAAGACACTGGGAGACCAGTGTTCGAATCCCTGCTCAGCTATTCAAACCCAGGGCATGACCTTGGACAAGTCACACTCTCTCAGCCTCAAAGGAAGGCAAGGGCAAAGCACTTTTGAATACATTCTGCCAGGAAAATGGTAAGAGCTGTTTGACAGTAGAATACACTGCTACCTCAGTCTAGGGGAGTCTTTCAAACAGAGGCTAGAGCTTTGATAGTGTCTTTCTGCCTGGCAGACAGAGGTTGGACTGGACCGAGAGCAGGGCCTCTCCAGACGATCATAATAATCTTGATGGTTCATAGGGGAGAATACGTTCGGAGAGGTAAACAGGGCCGGAGTCGTTTAGGGCTTTATAGGTTAACACCAGCACTTTGAATTGTGCTCGGAAGCTAATTGGTAGCCAGTGGAGCTGGTGTAACAGCGGAGTGGTGTGCTCCCTGTACCCAGCACCTGTTAGTAGTCTGGCTGCCGAGCGTTGGACTAGCTGCAGCTTCCAGGCAGTCTTCAGAGGCAGCCCCACGTAGAGAGCGTTGCAGTAATCTAAGCGGGATGTAACCAAAGCGTGGACCACTGTGGCCAAGTCAGACTTCCCAAGGTACGGGCGCAGCTGGCGCACAAGTTTTAATTGTGCAGAAGCTCCCCTGACCATGCCGTGACCTGGGGCTCCAGGTTAGTCACATTGTCTAGTGGAGTCTCCTCCTCTGACAGTTTTCAAACAGAGGCTAGATGGCCATCTGTTGGGAGAGCTTTGATAGTGGCTTTCTGCCTGGCAGACAGAGTTTGGACTGGATGGTTAGTCACATTCTCTCAGCCTCAAAGCCAGGGAAAGAAAAACAAATTTTGCCAAGAAAACCCCATCATAGGTTCGCCAGATGCTGGAAATAGTTTAAAACCCACCTACACTACCATATAATGAACTGCATTGAACTCCATTATATGAGTCTACACCAGGCATCCTCAAACTGCAGCTCTCCAGCTGTTTGGGCCTCCAACTCCCAGAAGCCCTAACCAGCTTGTTCAATTGTCAGGAATTCTGGGAGTTGAAGACCCAAACTGCTGGAGAGTCGCAGTTTGAGGATGCCTGGTCTACACTGACCATATAGAATCATAGAATCAAAGAGTTGGAAGAGACCTCATGGGCCATCCAGTCCAACCTCCTGCCACGAAGCAGGAATATTGCATTCAAAGCACCCCTGACAGATGGCCATCCAGCCTCTGTTTAAAAGCTTCCAAAGAAGGAGCCTCCACCACACTCCGGGGCAGAGAGTTCCACTGCTGAACGGCTCTCACAGTCAGGAAGTTCTTCCTCATGTTCAGGTGGAATCTCCTCTCTTGTGGTTTGAAGCCATTGTTCCATTGCGTCCTAGTCTCCAGGGAAGCAGAAAACAAGCTTGCTCCCTCCTCCCTGTGGCTTCCTCTCACATATTTATACATGGCTATCATATCTCCTCTCAGCCTTCTCTTCTTCAGGCTAAACATGCCCAGCTCCTTAAGCCGCTCCTCATAGGGCTTGTTCTCCAGACCCTTGATCATATTAGTCGCCCTCCTCTGGACACATTCCAGCTTGTCAATATCTCTCTTGAATTGTGGTGCCCAGAATTGGACACAATATTCCAGGTGTGGTCTAACCAAAGCGGAATAGAGGGGTAGCATTACTTCCCTGAACCTAGACACTATGCTCCTATTGATGCAGGCCAAAATCCCATTGGCTTTTTTTGCCACCACATCACATTGTTGGCTCATGTTTAACTTTTTGTCCATGAGGACTCCAAGATCTTTTTCACACGTACTGCTCTCGAGCCAGGCATTGTCCCCCATTCTGTATCTTTGCATTTCTTTTTTTCTGCCAAAGTGGAGTATCTTGCATTTGTCACTGTTGAACTTCATTTTGTTAGTTTTGGCCCATCTCTCTAATCTGTCACGGTCATTTTGAATCCTGCTCCTGTCCTCTGGAGTATTGGCTATCCCTCCCAATTTGGTGTCGTCTGCAAACTTGATGATCATGTGAGTTCCAGTTTGTGGGGGTAGCAGAGAAGGATATAGACCTTGCCAAACTACAGCTCCCAGGGTCCCATAATCCTGAGCCATGGAAGTCAATGTGGCATCAAACTGTATTAATTTTAGTACATATGCGCTTCCAGTCATATTTTATATTAATCGGCATTGTAGCATCCTAAGGGATTCTGGGATTTGTAGTTTGGTGGAGATCTTGGGATTCTCTCCTAGAAAGCTCTATTTCATTCCTCATATATGTGGTGATTGGTGGTTCCATGTTAGTAGGTTTTCAAGGAGTTATCCATGGGCCTGGACTCTAGTTCCTGGTTTGTTCAGCACTTTGGACAGCTGCTTTAGATCTATTCAAAACTCAGATGACATCTATTGCTCTACTGACATGGGAAGCATTCGCCACTATTGCCCTGAACTATAATTTTCAGATGCTCCCTTATTTACAGTGATGTGCTAGTGTTGTTGTTAAATGGAACTTTGGTACACAACTCTGTAAGGCCTGTCTCCCCGAAACATTGAGCTGTATCTTGCTAACTTTAGTGTTGTTGTTGGTGTGTATGTGCTTGTGTATGCATGTGTGTATATTCAATGAAATACATCTTAAATTGGTTTTAAATTTTTGATTGCTTTATTTTATTTTTACTTTAAGCCTGTGAATTTCTAATCACACAATATTTGATTTCTGGCAAGCTATTTTGACTCCTGAACTTGGAAAAATGAGGAATTTAGAATAACGACAATAATGGTGTTATCAGATTATGTTTGGTCTAAATGTTATATTCAAATACAGTAGAATCATAGAATCAAAGAGTTGGAAGAGACCTCATGGGCCATCCAGTCCAACCCCCTGCCAAGAAGCAGGAATATTGCATTCAAAGCACCCCTGACAGATGGCCATCCAGCCTCTGTTTAAAAGCTTCCAAAGAAGGAGCCTCCACCACACTCCGGGGCAGAGAGTTCCACTGCTGAACGGCTCTCACAGTCAGGAAGTTCTTCCTCATGTTCAGATGGAATCTCCTCTCTTGTAGTCTCCTGATTAATTAGAACTCAAGCAACCAGCAAAAAAAGCCAAAGGAAGTCACATATAATAAAAGAGATGTCCCTGATATTTCCTGCATCAACAGTTAAAACTTTTTCTTAATGTATTACTGTGATAGCTTCAGCCTCCCTCATTTACTCTCTATGCCATTTATTTCCATTTCATGTTGATAAAAAGGATTTATACATTGAGCATTTTATTATTAATTGAAAGACAATAACTCAGATATTTATCGGAAAATGTTGATACTTACAATGTGGAAAATGTTGTACAGAAAAATATAGCACTGAAAACTTTTCCAGAAAAAAAGAATCTGTATTGTCGAAGGTGTTCATGGCTGGAATCACTAGGTTGTTGTAGGTTTTTTGGGTAGTATGGCCATGTTCAAGAAGCATTCTCTCCTGATGTTTCGCCTGCATTTGTGGCAAGCATCCTCACAACCTCTGAGGATGCTTGCCACAGATGCAGGTGAAACATCAGGAGAGAATGCTTCTTGAACATGGCCATACTACCCAAAAAACCTACAACGACCCAAAAAAGAATCTGTTTTCAGTAAAAAAAAAAAATCCTGGAATTTGATGGTTTAGTTTTTTCATGGAAACATTTCCATACCAATATAGGACTTAATGGCACCAACATGCTATCCCACTGCAATTGCAGTATCATTAATAGCGGGTTGATATTGCATCATCTTCAATGGCAGAACTGTGCAATTCAACAATTTGTGGTCCCATGATTGCACCTCCGCATAACCTCATAATCCCACCTTTCTGCACTCCTATAATTGTATGAATTTTTATTTTACAGTGACTTCGCAATTCCAGCTTTGGGAGGGGAAAAGGCAAATGTAACTATTAAATATAAAAGAAAAGAAAAATGGACAGCTTTGGAATACTGAAGATAGGGAAGAGAATCATAGAATCATAGAATCAAAGAGTTGGAAGAGACCTCATGGGCCATCCAGTCCAACCCCCTGCCAAGAAGCAGGAATATTGCATTCAAATCACCCCTGACAGATGGCCATCCAGCCTCGGTTTAAAAGCTTCCAAAGAAGGAGCCTCCACCACACTCTGGGGC
The DNA here is from genome assembly GCF_025583915.1 of Anolis sagrei ordinatus. Classification (NCBI taxonomy): domain Eukaryota; kingdom Metazoa; phylum Chordata; class Lepidosauria; order Squamata; family Anolidae; genus Anolis; species Anolis sagrei. The sequence goes on along the minus strand of NW_026844366.1, from coordinate 345,985,002 downwards.
AGAGAGTTCCACTGCTGAATGGTCACAGTCAGGAAGGAATCCCAACCTGTTGTTGTTGTTGTTGTTATATCCCACTTTTCTTTCCTAAAGGAGACTCAAAGTGGCATGCTGACACAGAAGCAGAATAGACCTATTGCACCAAGGTAGGTGATGAAAACATTGTGGGATTGAGAACTATGGATGGGTTTTTCCCAACAATAGATAAGGATGAGTTTGTCATGGGAAGAAAGCAGACAGTTGGGAAGAGAATGGAGCTATCACCAAAGCTGACATCTAGCTATAATATTGGTTACATGCCTGATAGTCCACAAAATCACACAATCCTAGATTTAGAAGACATGAGAAGAATCCCAACCTGTCATTGTTGTTGTTATCCCACTTTTCTTTCCTAAAGGAGACTCAAAGTGGCATGCTGACACAGAAGCAGAATAGACCTATTGCACCAAGGTATGTGATGAGAACATTGTGGGATTGAGAATTATGGTTGGATTTTGCCCAACAATAGGTAAGGATGAGTTTCTCATGGCAAGAAAGCAGACAGTTGGGAAGAGAATGGAGCTATCACCAAAGCTGACATCTAGCTATAATATTGGTTACATGCCTGATAGTCCACAAAATTGTACAATCTTAGATTTAGAAGACACGAGGAGGAAAATCCCAACTTGTCACTGTTTTTGTTATCCCACTTTTCTTTCCTAAAAGAGTCTCAAAGTGGCATACTGACACAGAAGCAGAATAGACCCATTGCACCAAGGTAGGTGATGAGAACATTGGGGGATTGAGAATTATGGATGGATTTTGCCCAACAACAGATAAGGATGAGTTTCTCATGAAATGAAGGCAGAGAGTTGGGATGAGCATGGAGCAATCAGCAAAGCTGATATCTAGCTATAATATTGGTTACATGCCCAATAGTCCACAAGATCATATAATCTTAGATTTAGAAGAGGCAAAAAAGGGGCATCCAGTCCAACCTGCAGGCATGCAGGAACACACAATCATAGAATCATAGAATCAAAGAGTTGGAAGAGGCCTCATGGGCCATCCAGTCCAACCCCCTGCCAAGAAGCAGGAATATTGCATTCAAATCACCCCTGACAGATGGCTATCCAGCCTCTGTTTAAAAGCTTCCAAAGAAGGAGCTTCCACCACACCCCAGGGCAGAGAGTTCCACTGCTGAATGGCTCTCACAATCAGGAAGTTCAATCAAAGCACTCTCGACAGATGACCATCCAACCTGTGCTTAAAAACCCTCCAGAGGAGAAAATTGCATCACACTCCAGGTAGCATATTCCATGGCCGAACAGCTCTTACCCTCAGGAAGTTCTTCCTAGTGTTTAGGTGGAATCTCTTTTCCTGCAATTTGAATTAATTTCTCCATGTCCTAGTCTCCAGAGCAGCAAAAAGCAAGCCTGTCCCACAATGTGACATCATTTCAGATATTTGAACATGGTCATTATGGCCCCTCTCAGCCTTCTTTTCTCCAAGCTAAATATTCCCAGCTCCCTTAGCCATTCCTCATAGTTTAGTTTCCAGACTTTGGACCATTCTGGTTGTCCTTCTTTTGACACTTTCTAGCTTGTCCTTCTTGTATTGTAACCCAGAACTGGAGACAAGCGGCTTATTTTTCCAGGTGAAGCCTGACCAAAGCAGAACAGAGTGGGACAACGACTTCCCTTGTTCTGGACATCACACATCTTTGAATAGTCAATGAAGGATGGGATACCAACAGGTATACATCCGAACAGACTACAAGAAAGTCTCGGTCATTAGTCTATAACCCAGATACAGGTCCCCAATTCTTTGCTGACTTGTTTTTTGACATTCTGCTCTTTCTACACTTGCAACATTCCAGACAAGTTCCGAGATGATGGATCCACTCTTTCATCGGTTCTTTTTTTACTCAGGGAGGTTCACTCACTTGCACCAATCATGTGCAAACTGCTTGGAAAGATGTCAACCCAACTGAAAGACTCTCCAAGCAGCATGTGGACAAGCACTGTTGGTTCAAAGAAAGCTTCCATAATTTCCTTTGTGAGTTCCACCTTTCAACTAATTTCGCTTTCTGACACTGCTCTGGTCCTATCAGATAAATGGTGGAAGTCTGTCAATTCTAACGATTTGCCCCAACAGTTTGGGAAATTCTTTGAATTTTCTAGAGGTGCACTTGCACTCAAACTTCATGCCACTTTTACTGCTATGGCTCAATGCTTTGGAATCATGGTACTTTATCCTTCTTCCCCAAAGAGTGCTGGTGCCTCACCAAACTACAACTCCCTGGATTTCATAGCACTGAACCATGGCAAATAAAGTGGTATCCCTCTTAGTCCCAACTTGAGCAGATCCATTGAATTAACTGTATAACTGGGTCAAAGCATTGTGGATCCATTCTAGTTGGTATTAAACGCATCTGGTCACAGAAGGCTTTCTTAACTCAGTTGTACCTGAGACTACCTGTTCAAAACTTTCCAAGGACATGTGACACAACCCTTGCCCTCCATTGCTCTTTTCAAAGCAAGGATTCAGAAATACAGTTGGCCACACATGTTGTCTGGTTTAACTTTTGTGGATTTGATTAATACATTCTCTCTGAGAATCTCTAATAATAATAATAATAACACTTTATTTGCACCCTGCTACCATCTCCCCAAGGGACTCGGTGCGGCTTACATGAGGCCGAGCCCAAACACAACAATACAAGCAATAATAACAACAATACAAGCAATTAAAAAAAACATAAACAATAAAATACACAACATTATCAATAAGACAACACACAATTAAAAACAGTGGGAAGGCCAAATGTAGAGTTAAAATTGGAAATAATGCTAGGACATGGATGAAAGGTGATACTGGTGTTTGTGGAAGGGCATACGAGCAGACCTAAAGAAATGGAAAGTGCTTTGGAGGACAAAGTGCTATGGGATCATTATTCCGGGAAGGCACACTGGAACAGCCGCGTCTTCAAGCTCCTCCTGAAGACTGCCAGAGTTGGAGCCTGTCTGATGTCTTTAGGGAGTGAGTTCCAGAGTCGAGGGGCCACCACCGAAAAGGCCCTCTCTCTAGTTTCTCAAGGGTGCAGATTTATCCAGGATGTGACCATATAGTCATGCTGGAGGACTTAGAGACATTGTTTTCTAAGCCCTGTCAAATGTAAACAATGAGAATCCCATATCCATAGGGATATGTTCTCGGACTTCACTCAGACACATTAATCTCCATATTATAACCACATATAACAGCAAACTCTACTGGAACTTCTGGTTGTACAATAATGTAGATGATCTGGAGGACCTAGAAAATTCCTGGATGGGCCATATGTCATAAGGTGCAAATACCATATTTAGTTGATTCTAATGTTCACCTTTTTGGACTAAATTACCTTCCCAAAATTTGGGTGTGCATTATATTGCAAATACTTTTTGAGGTTTCAGAGCTTTGAAAATTGAGTTGCGCATTAGATTTGATGGCATGTTAGATTCAAGTAAATACGGTAAATGAATCTATCAATACTAGTCCCAGGATACCAGGAGTTGTGCTGTATCTGAAATGGATAAAATTTGGTAGAATTGGATACACACAGAAAACTTTCATTTTCCTTCTGAAAAATCATAAAAATTAACTAACACAAACAGCTGATATCTGGTGTGGGACAGCGGTAAATTCTGCCAGAAGGCAATTTGGAAGCTATCCGATTCCCTTTCTATCTCATAGAATCATAGAATCAAAGAGTTGGAAGAGACCTCATGGGCCATCCAGTCCAACCCCCTGCCAAGAAGCAGGAATATTGCATTCAAATTGCATCTCCATCCAATCCTGTTGAATATAAACATCCCGCCAGCAGAACATGCAAAAAAAAGTTAACAGCTACCAACTGCAGCTTAAAAGATTGCCCCGGTGCATTAGTTCTATCACTCCAGAATAAGTCAAACAACAGATAGCATGAGAAGAAATATTAACAATAATCCCCTGCCCCAAACACACACAAAAAGGGCACCCTCAAAAAGTTGACGGCAGTAGTTACCTCAATTTGAGAGATTTTGCGACGCTTTGTAATGCCAAAGACTAGACCCCTATCCCAGCCCATCATGGAAGATTCAACCTGCTTCCGTCCGGAACTGAAATCTCTTATTCCAGATTTCGAAATCTATAGAAAGCCTTCCTGAATGTATTCCACTTGTTTGCAGTTCGGAGCCTCAGAGAGGACTAGACCCGTTCTCTCTTCCAACCCCTTGCAATCTGCAGTCCTGCTTTCCCAATTGAATCATGTGAGTTATCCAAGCCTCCATCCAAAATCTCACTCTGTTTGTGCTCATGTGCTAAAGACATTTTTTTGGTTGGGTGGGAAGGGGAAAGGCAGAAATATAGCCAAAACGAGTTCCCAGAAAAATACACACCACAGCCACAACCTTCCCTTGCTGGCAAGGGAAACCCATCCATTGCCCCACATACTCATGTTTGCACCAACAGCTGCCTTGCCAAATGTGGTTGATACACAGAAGACGAGGGAAAGGAAACCATGTTAGCATGGATCCCTCTTTCAAGTAGTACAAGCAACACAGAAATCTCTCTGGAAAATCCCTTTCCTTGCTTGCAAGGCATACATCATGCTCCACTAACATGTGTGTGTGGTGGTAGTAGGGACTTCACTTTGCATAAATAGATGCAGATGGGGAAAAGCACGAAATATGTTTGCTTGTAGTGGCTGATTTCACCACTGACATTTCCTAGGTTGCTGTTTCATACAGGCGGCACACACACACGCACACACACTCAAATGCAAGCTGGTGCTTTCCTCCCTCCCACTCTCTCTCTAACACACACACACAGAGCTCTAGATCTTGGCTATGCAGTCTCCATTTTTCCTTGAACGCTCCCCCCTCCCCAGCATTATCGCTGAACGGGCTTCCTCCCCACCCTCTCCAAGAGGTTGCCTCCATTTTAAATTGGTTCAAAGCAAAAATCCAGAGAATTCCCCAGGAGCAACCTTAACTCTTCCGCCGTTCCTCCTCGAAACATCAATTTCCCATGATCTTCTTTCCCCTTCTGAAACCCAGCTCCATTCTCCTTAGTTTTACAATTGCTATTCATTTCCTAAAGATGAATATGTTTGTTGAATCTTTGCTCCTTGTCTTTGCATTTCTCCCTTCTAGATGTTCTATGTTTTTTCTCCCCACAGTCCACATATCAGTTCATGAAAACATTTCCAACATTTCCATGCTCCTTATTTCAGAGAGAGGGGGGGAAACACAGGGCTTTCTGACCCAGACATTTAAGTCCACATCCCACCTCCAATAAATACTCCCACATTCTTGGTGCAACCCTAATATCCCCATAACCCATTAAGCCATTACGCTGCAAATCATTTTTACTATCCTGTAATATCCTTTTTCCTATGTCTGCAAAATCCCATGTGCTTGTATACGTGCATGCATGGGGGCATCGTGCTTGTGTGTGTGTCTGTGTGCATGCACATTTCTCAAAAGGGCAGCCGCTCAGCAGGCCTGGATCCCTCCCCGCCGCTGTCTCCCTCCATCTTCTCCCTGCAATGGTTTTCCTCTCTTATAGCAAAGGTCTCTCCAGGACACCCTCTGCATCTTTTCCCACAGTTCCTCTCTAAAAGGGAAGGCTCCAGCTGCTCGAGGGCTCCCCCTCCGCCCAACTTGGGCATCGCTTGATTCTTCATTACTCTACCTTCACGTAGCTAAACCATGTGGGTGGACTGGGGAGAAGGGAAGGAGGGGGGGAAAGGACAGAGGGGGAAAGTAGCTCCACGTTCACAGATCTTCCAACAGAATCACCCATGACCCTGTGGAACCAGAGGGACATCGCATCTCCCTCCCAAGGATGGGATCTGCCTCCTTGGTGGTTTGTCACAAGGTTCATCCTAAAGCTCTTCATCTACTCTGAGCAACCAAATGAATACTGGTTGGAAATCTATTGGATTACTCTCATCTAGAGTAGATTTACTAAGTCAATTGCTTGGTGGTGAGTCAACACAGCTGTTGATTCAATGGCTCCACTCTAGTTGGGATTATCAATAGGATAGGCCTTCCAATGCATCATATCACCCACCCACCCCAAGTCTGAGATGCCCCCATTAGCATGTACTGATGAAAGAATTAATGCTCTATCCTCATAAGTGAAGGTGCTCTTTGCACAATCATAATCTTCACCATCAATTTGGGGGTCTCACAATGTTGTAGTCCCTTCTGAGGAATGGGAACCTCTCCCTTGGTTTTGGTACACATACTGCATTGTAAGCCTCCCACCTGTCTCAACTCCCAGTCCCAGAGCTAAGCATCCTTTTTACCTACCCACTTCACAAATGTACTGATTTATTCATCCACAGGTACCCATGGGTTCCATGGAGCATACATCCAAGGAAGTACAGTTACCATTTTGACCTTCTCTCCTCATTCTTCTAGGACAATGATCTTGAATGGCTGGGCCAGAGCCCCACTACTGGTCTGTAGCCTAAACTCAGGTGAGCTGCATTATCTGGACATAAATATGGACTCACTTGTTAAGATTTTGGTTAAGGATGGGGCTCAGGGGCTGTAAAGGTTGAAGGCCATTCTAAGGGATGTGCTAAAGTGTGGTCCAGGGTTGGAAAGGTTGAAGGCCTCTATTCTAAGTGATGTGCTGAAGAGTTTTATCACCCCAGGAGGAATCTAGGGCAAAGATGTGCCCATTCTAGATATTACAGCACTGCAGCTGTCTTCATCCCAACCCATGGCTGTGAAAATCATGTCTGAAGGCAGCAGCAGCCCAGTAACATCCAGAGGACCATCTATTCTTCACCCTGATCTGTAGCCTTCACTTCTCTACTACAGATGATTTGGAAGGATGCCCATATTCCCAGCTATTTTAAGTGGGGCAGCTTCTGTGCCCACCTTGAGTCCTTCAGCAATGGTAAAAGGCATTTCCCATCATTGGTAGTATCTGCATTGGGTTCTGAGATGATACAAGACTTCAGTTCTCAAAGGCCCCAGCTAACAAGGCCAAGGGTGAGGGATTTTGGGAATTTGAGCTCAACAAATATCTGGGAACCTACAGATTGGGAACTGTTGAATCTTTAGAGGGACCTAAAGAATAGCATTAACTGCCCTCAGGATTTCTTTATTGATGGAAATGACTGGTGACTAGATTAAAATTGAAAGGAGCTATCCAAGGTGCTGAACCATTTGGAGGCTGAGTTCAACACCCTGCATGAATCCTTTAAAATCCAGAATTGATCCCATTAACAGAGCATGGCTCTTGAGCACCCAAACTGGGCTAGACTAGACCTTCTCCTTGCTATACAGGTTTAAGGCTTGACTTGCTCACATATTATCTCTTATGGGATGACTCCAGGATTTTAAGAGCATGACAGAGAAGGCCTTAGGCCTACCTAGAGGGACAATGTTGGCTTCTCATCTGAAACATTGCAATGTTACTGGTGAATTCTAGGAAGTGAACCTTGCTACCATTTTGCATTAGAGAGGATGAGGTGAGAACTTGACCAGGGTGAGGTCAAGTTCTTCTGGTCCAAAACATGACCTTTCCCCTACTAAAACCAGTTATACTTTTTTGCCATGACTTGCGTGTAAACCACTTTGAGTCCCCCTTGGGGTGAGAAAAGTGGTATACAAATACTGTCAATGAATAATAAATAAAACTGGGTTGAGTGAAGCATTCAGGAATGCATCTTTCCTACATGGAGATGCAGCCACCTGTGTTTTTGGAGGTCACCCTAACCTGGCCTCCCTTCTAAGATGTCCATAGACTTCCAAGGAGGATTTGTGGGGTGTATGGACAACCCTACAACTCTTATTGGCCACTGTAGATTTTCAGAAGAGCCCTTCTTACTTTCTGGCTCAAAACCTAAAAGCCTTGCCCTGGTCATCTCTCTTTGGATGTGAGGTGGTCCCAAAACACCCCACATCATTCCAGGGGGGAGATGGTTATGAATCAAAGCTTGGACCCAATGTTAACCTACTTTTGGGGGTGGTGTGATGCCTTCCCTCCACCCCCTCAATCATGGAGATACTGGGATCAAAGGAGGAAGGTGATGTCCTACTTCTAGTCTAAAACTACCCCCACTTGTTCTGCTCTCACTCCCTTCAACCTTGTTGCTCTCTTGGGTTCCTTCCCCAGAAGCCTTTACCAGCAAAGCCAAGAGTGAAGGATTCTGGGAAAGCAAGGAAGATTTCCTGACCTACAATCCAAAGCCTGGGTCTTCTTTGATTCTCCCAACAAATAAATGGAGGGGGTCACCTTCCCTATTCATGCTTCCCTATTCCTTCCTCCTCCTGACATGTCCTTGTAAGGAGAGCTAGAAAAGCATCCCTTGTCTCTGATAGCTGCCAATTGAAGAGGGGGGCTTGATCCCCTTTGCAGCAGCCCCCCCTCCAAATGTGTGTGTGACAACGTCTTCAGAGTCATCCTTCTGCTGCCTATGACGTGGGCAGAGACATCAGGCCTTCGCCCTCTACCATCCTCTCACATTTGGGAGAGGGGGGGATTTTCTTCCTCTCTCTCTCTCTCTCTTTTTTCTAGAACACCCTCATCTCCTGTTGGCTGAGATTTAAAGGGGGGACCTTCTTTCTCTGCCCCCCAGGTTTTTTTGTTGAGTTGGGGGGGGGGGTCCTTATTCTCTTTCCCTCTTTCCAATCCCTCTCTCTGTCTCTCAGTCCCTCAAGGGCTAAATGTTAAAGGGGTGTTGGGCCTCAATTTTTGGAGGGGGGGTGATCTCTGTCAACCATCAATCTTCCCTTGGCAATGACTATTTGGTGGAGGGGGGTTGTATTTTCACCTTCCTCAGTTCTTCTAAAGGGGGCTTTAAGTGAGGTATTGGGCCTTCATTCCATCAGGGCATTTTGGGGAGGGGGGATTCCTCTCTCTSTCTTTCCCTTTCCCCCAATCTCTGCAGCTCTCTCCAAGCTTGAGATGAAGAGAGCATTGGGCCTACCTCCTCTTCCTTCCCCTTGATTTGAGGGGTCCCTTCTCTCTCTCTCTCTCTCTCTCTCTCTCAATCTCTCCCCCAGATTAAATTTAAAGGAGTGATGTCAGACCTTCTGAGCCCACTCAATGTTGGGAGGGGGGAGTCAAACACATTATGGGAGTGATGTCAGACATAGGCCTTCTGCAACCTTCTCAGTCTTCAATGGGGAGACCTTCTTTCCCCAATCTTCATGTCCCTGGAATTGATGCCATACAGGGGCCTTCTGGTGCCTCTTCAGCATTGGGGGCTAGGTTCTCTCTCTCCCCCCCTTTCCCAATCCTTACCCTTTAATTCAGACTGAGATTTAAGAGGGTGATGTCACACCTTGGCCCTTTGGGGCCCCTCAGTTCCTCTTCCTCTCCCCAACCTTCACCTACAAGCCCAGGCTGTAATGAAAGGAGGTAATGTCACACCTGGGCCTCAATACAAGGGGCCAGGTTTCCTCTCTCCCCCCATTCCCCTTATTAATTCAGGTTGGAATTTATAGGAGTGATGTCAGGCTACACTCTTTACAACCCTGCAATATGAAAAAGGGGGGAGCAGATCTCCCTTCTCTCCCTCCTTGTGTCCCATATTTCTCTGACAAGTGAGAAGTACACTGGACCTTTGGGTGCCCCCCCCATATTTGAAGGATATTGAAACATGACTGGTGACTGGACCTTCTGATGTTCCTTATATATTGAGTGGGGACCCCTTCCTATTCTGAATATAAGTGTTGGATTGGATCTTGTGATGCCTGGCATAGTGGGGTTCTGTTCTGAAATATAAGCAGTGCAATCGGACCTCTGGTGTCCCCCATATATTTGGAAGATACCCCCTCTTTCTCTGAAATGTAAGTGGTGGATTGGACCTTCTGATGCTCCTTAGATATTTAGTGGGGACCCTATTGTGAAATATATGTGGTGCACTGGACCTAGTGGAGGATACCTCCCTTCCTCTGAAATATAAGCAGCACATTGGGCCCTGTGGTGCACCCCACATATTTGGAGGACATCTCTTTCTTTCTCTGCAATTGGACCTTCTGATGCAGCTCATATACTTGGTGGGGACCCCTTCCTATTCCAAAACCTGGATCCTATAGTGTCCTCCATATATATGGTGTCCTCCAGATCTCCCCTCTCTCCCTCCATGTGTTCCATATTTCTCTGGCAGGTGAGCAGTGTGCTGGACCTTTGGATGCCCCCCCCCAATATATTTGGAGGATACCCCTTCTTTCTTTGATTGGACATTCTGATGCTCCTTATACATTTGGTGGGATCCCTTCCTATTTCGAAATATAAGTGGTGATTAGACCTGGACCTTATGATGTCCCTCATATATTTGAAGGATACTCCATTATTTCTCTGAGATATAAGTGGTGATTGGGCCTTGTGGTGCCCTTCCCCACCACTATATATATGGAGGATACTCATTCTCTGAAATACAAGTGGTGCACTGGACCTTATGATGCCCCTCATTTATTTGGAAGATACTCTTTCTCTGAAATCTAAATGGTGGTTTGGACCTTCTGATGCTCTTTATAGATTTAGTGGGAATCCCTTCCTATTCTGAAATATAAGTGGTCATTCGACCCAAACCTTATGGTGTCCACATATTTGGAGGATACCCCACTCTTTCTCTGAAATATTAGTGGTGGATTGGATCTTCTGGTGCTCTTTATGGATTTAGTGGGGATCCCTTCCTATTCTGAAATATAAGTGATGATTGGAACTGAACCTTATGACGTTCCTCACATATTTGGAGAATACTCCGTTCTTTCTCTAAGTTATAGGTGGTGATTGGACCTTGTGGTATCCTCCATATATGTGGAAGATACCCCACTTTTTCTCTGAAATATAGGTGGCAAACTGGGCTTTCTGATGCTCCTCATATATTTAGTGGTGAATTAGACCTTCTGATTGGTGGGAATTGGACCTTCTGAGGCTCCTCATATATTTAGTGGTGAAATGGACCTTCTAATTGGTGGCGAATTGGACCTTCTGATGTTCCTCATATATTTAGTGGTGAACTGGACTTTCTGACTGGTGGCGAATTGGACCTTCTGATGTTCCTCATATATTTAGTGGTGAACTGGACCTTCTGATGTTCCTTATATCTTTAGTGATCAATTGGACCTTCTGATTGGTGGCAAATTGGACCTTCTCATGTTCCACATATATTTAGTGGTGAACTGGACCTTCTGATGTTCCTCATGTATTTAGTGGTGAATTGGACCTTCTGATGCTCCTCATATATTTAGTGGTGAACTGGACCTTCTGATGCTCCTCATATATTTCATGGTGATTGGACCTAGGTCAGGCATGGGCCAGCTTGGACTCTCCAGAGGTTGGACTTCAACTCCCACCATTCCTAACAGCCTTGGGCCCTTTCCTTTTCCCCCCTCAGCCGCTTAAGAGGGGCCTGTGGCTGTTAGGAATGGTGGGAGTTGAAGTCCAAAACACCAGGAGAGCCCAAGTGGGCTCATGCCTGACTAGACCCTGCACTGTCCCCCATATATTTGGGGGTGCCCTTGTTTCTCTGTCTCTGTCCTGTAATCCCTTGGCCCACCCACTTGGGGAATGGTGGGAGCTGAAGTCCAAAACACCAGGAGAGCCCAAGTGGGCTCATGCCTGACCAAGACCCCATATATTTGGAGGTGCCCTTGTTTCTCTGTCCTGTAATCCCTTGGCCCTCCCACTTGGGGAATGGTGGGAGTTGAAGTCCAAAACACCAGGAGAGCCCAAGAGGGCTCATGCCTGACCGAGACCCTGCGCTGTCCCCCATAGATTTGGAGGTGCCCTTGTTTCTCTGCCCTGTAATCCCTTGGCCCACCCACTTGGGGAATGGTGGGAGTTGAAGTCCAAAACACCAGGAGGGCCCAAGTAGGCTCATGCCTGACCTAGACCCCATAGATTTGGAGGTGCCCTTGTTTCTCTGCCCTGTAATCCCTTGGCCCATCCACTTGGGGTCTCCAGTTGAGGCAGGTCTCCCTGGGGACGGAGAGAGGGACATGATTGGGGTGGGGGCTTCCTACCTCCAGACCTGTCCCATCTGCAGCAGGTGGATGACGGACTGCCAGATCCAGACGGAGAGGCGGCAGAGGCGCTGGGAGGCGGCGTGTGCGGCGGCGGGGGTGCCGACGCCTCCCCCGGCGCGGGTGGCCCTCCTGCCGACGGAGCCCATCATGGGGGGGCCGCGGCTGGTGAGGCCCTGCACGGCGCCCAGCCCGCCGCCGGTGTAGTCCTGCACGAACCATCGGAAGCTGAGGATCTGGACCAGGACGGAGGGCAGGAGCACGAAGGCGAGCGTGAGGCCGCAGAAGAGGTAGTCCTGCCGGCCGTAGTGGTGGAGCGCCAGCCAGAGGTCGGTGCCCACGTCTCCGAGGAGGACGAGGAGGGCCAGGACGATCCAGAGGCAGTCGAGCCAGGCCCGGGGCGGGGGCTGTCCCTGCGGCGAGGGCGAGGAGGGCTCTCCGGAGGGGCCCCCCGGGGGGTCGGCGGCGGCTCCTCCTCGGCGGGGGGGCGCCCCCGAGGCCCGGCCCAGGAGGTGGCGCAGGCAGGCGCTCCGGCAGCCCCAGTAGCAGGAGGAGGTGTTGCAGCAGTGGCAGATGTGCACCGAGCTGCTCCCGCCGGGCTCGTCCTCGTCGTCCTCCTCGGGGCCCGCGCCACCCCCGCAGCAGCCCCGGCCCGAGCCCCGCAGCGGGAGGCCCGAGTGGTGGTGGTGGTGGTGGTGGGCGGCCGCGTGCAGGTGGTGCTGGGCTTGCGGGGGCAGGTGGTGGTGGCGCCGAGGGGGGTCGTCCAGGTTGTGCAGCTGCGAGAAGCCCACCCCGCCGCCGCAGCCGCCGCCGCCGTCCGACTTGGCCGCCATCCCGGGCCCCGGGCCCCGCTCCCCGCCGACGCCGCCCGGGCCTCCCCTCCTCCTCCTCCTTCTTCCTCCTCCTCCGCCGCCGCCACCGCCGTCTCCCCCTTCCTCCCTTCCTTCCTTCCTTCCTTTCCTTCCTTCCTTCCCTTCCTTCCTTCCCTCCTCCCCACCGCCTCCTCCTTCCCTTCCTTTCCCTTCCTTTCCCTTCCTTCCTTCCCTCCTTCCTCTCCTTCCTCCTCCTCCTCGCTCTCCTTCTCCTCCTTTTCCCCCTCTGCTTCCGGGGGAGACGGAGGAGGAGGGGGGAGGAGGGAGGAGGGAGGGGGTGGCGCTACGCACCGGACGGACCCCCCGCCCCCGCCGCCGACATCCCTCCCTCCCTGCTCTTCCTTTCTCCCTTCCCTGCCTTTCCCTTCCCTCCTTTCCTTGCGGGAGGAGGAGGAGGGGGGAGGAGGGGGAGGAGGAGGGGGACCCCCGCCCCCTCCGCGCACAGCCCGACACGTCCGCCCACGCCGACGCCACCGAGAGAGAGAGAGAGAGAGAGAAGGGAGGGAGGGATGGGAGGGAGGAAGGAAAGGAGGGAGACACCCTCTGCCTCCTGGCTGGCTTGAACCGGATCGACCTGGACTCCTCCTCCTCCTCCCCCCTCCTCCTCCCCTTCCTCCTCTTTATCCCCCCCCCCCTCCACAGTCCAGCATCTTCTGGCTCTTCAGCATCCATCCTCTCCATCCTCTGTGCAAGAGCAGGCCCAAGCTGGCCATGGAAGAAGGCTCAACTGCAAGCCACACATAGAATATGCCCCACAGCATCCTTGCTCCTTTCCTCTCCATCCTCTGTGCAAGAGCAGGCCCAAGCTGGCAATGGAAGAAGGCTCAACTGTAAACCACACACAGAATATGCCCCAGAGCATCCTTGCTTCCTTCCTCTCCCCTCTGCTTTCTGTCCTAGGTACCTCTAAGCAAGGACAGGCCCAAGCTGGCAGTGGAAGAAGGCTCAGGTGCAAGCCACACATACCTCTAGCAAGGACAGGCCCCAAAGCATCCTTCCTCCCTCTCCATCCTCTGTGCAGGGACAGGCCCAAGCTGACCATGGAAGGAGACTCAGCAGCCACACATCATACACTCCTAAGCAAGCCTCACTCTCTTCCCTTCCATCTCCAAAACCTGCAAAGGTGAAGGGACTTCCTCTCCTCTCTGCTTTCTGTCCTAGGGACCTCTAGCAAGGGCAGGCCCAAGCTGGCAATGGAAGAAGGTTCAACCATCCATAATACACTCCTAAGCATCACTCTCTTCCCCATCCATCTCCAAAACCTGCAAAGATGAAGGGACTTCCTCTCCTCTCTGCTTTCCTAGGTACCTCTAGCAAGGACAGGCCCAAGCTGGCAGTGGAAGAAGGCTCAGGTCCAAGCCACACATATAAGACACCCCCAAAGCATCCTTCCTCCTTCTCCATCCTCTGTGCAAGGACAGGCCCAAGCCTTCCCTTCCATCTCCAAGACCTGCAAAGGTGAAGGGACTTCCTCTCCTCTCTGCTTTGTGTCCTAGGTACCTCTAGCAAGGACAGGCCCAAGCTGGCAGTGGAAGAAGACTTTGGTGCAAGCCACACATATAAGACACCCCCAAAGCATCCTTCCTCCCTCTCCATCCTCTATGCAGGGACAGGCCCAAGCTGGCAGTGGAAGGAGACTCAGCAGCAACACATAAAACACTCCTAAGCATCACTCTTTTCCCTTCCATCTCCAAGACCTGCAAAGGTGAAGGGGCTTCTCCTCCTCTGTCTTTCCTTCTTGGGTTCAAAAACAGGCCCAAGCTGTCAATGGATGTCTGAGGATGCTTGCCATAGATGCAGGCGAAACGTCAGGAGAAAAATTGCCTCCAGAACATGGCCATATAGCCCGGAAAAACCTACAAAAACCCACACATATAATACTCCCCCAAAGCGTCATTCCTTCCTTCCTCTCCATCCTCTGTGCAGAGACAGGCCCAAGCTGGCAATGGAAGGAGACTCAGCAGCAACACAGGACCAAGCTGGCAATGCAAGGTTCAGGTGCAAGCCACACATATAATACACCCCCAAATCATCATTCCTTCCTTCCTCTCCATCCTCTGTGCAGGGACAGGCCAAAGCTGGCAATGGAAAGAAACTCAGCAGCAACACATAATACACGTCTAAGCATCACTCTCTTCCCCTCCATCTCCAAGTCCTGCAAAGGTGAAGAGACACCCTCTCCTCTCTGTTTTCCTTTCTGGGTACCTCTAGCAAGGACAGGCCCAAGCTGGCAATGCAAAGTTCACATGTAATATTTATTTATTTATTTAGCAGTTTTGTATACCTGTCTTCTCACCTCTATCGAGGGACTCAGGCCGGTTTCCAACATCAATATTTTAGACAGTCATTAAAAACATCAAATTCTAAATCACACCAAAACATTAAAACATTAAAATAGCAAAATACAGTCATATAAATTACAATGGTCATTACAAAATCATTGTTTGTCATCATCCACCCATACCATGGGATCGTGGCTCATTTGTCGAATGCCAATTTCCAGAGCCAAGTTTTCACCTGTCTTCTGAACGTCAAGATAGAAGGGGCAGTTCTGATCTCCAGTGGAAGGGAGTTCCAGAGTCGAGTGGCCACCACCGAGAAGGCCCTGTCCCTCGTCCCCACCAAACGCGCTTGTGAGGCCGGTGGAACTGAGAGCAGGGCCCCTCCAGATGATCTTAGCAATCTTGATGGTTCATAGGGGAGGATACGTTCAGACAGATAAATTGGGCCGGAGTCGTTTATGTTAAGACCAGCACTTTGAATTGTGCTCGGAAGCTAACTGGCAGCCAGTGGAGCTGGCGCAACAGAGGAGTAGTATTCTCCCTGTACCCCGCTCTTGTTAGTAGTCTGGCTACCGCACGTTGGACTAATTGCAGTTTCTGGGCAGTCTTCAGAGGCAACCCCACGTAGAGAGCATTGCGGTAATCAAAACGGGATGTAACCAAAGTGTGGACCACTGTGGCCAAGTCAGAATTCCCAAGGTATGGGCGCAGCTGGCGCACAAGTTTTAATTGTGCAAAAGCTCCTCTGACTACCGCTGAAACTTGGGGTTCCAGGCTCAGTGATGAGACCAGGATCACTCCCAGGCTGCGAACCTGCACCTTCAGGGGGAGTGTAACCCCATCAAGGACAGGCTGTAACCTGTAATACACCCCCAAAGCATCCTTCCTTCCTTCCTTCCTTCCTTCCTTCCTTCCTTCCTTCCTTCCTTCCTTCCTTCCTTCCTTCCTTCCTTCCTCTCCATCCTCTGTGCAAGGACAGTCCCAAGCTGGCAATGGAAGAAGTTTCAACCATCCATAATACACTCCTAAGCATTACTCTCTTCCCCCTCCATCTCCAAGACCTGCAAAGGTGACGAGAACTTCCTCTCCTCTGTGCTTTCCTTCCTGGGTACCTCTAGCAAGGGCAGGCCCAAGCTGGCAATGAAAGAAGGCTCAGGTGCAAACCTCAAAGCACTATTTCTTCCCCCATCTCCAATATTTGCTGCAAATGTGATGGAAGGGTTTCCTTTCACCTGGCTTTGCTGCCTGGGCCAAAAACACAGTTCCAAGGTCTCCCGTGGGCCTGAAAGGCACCAGGAAAGGACGCAAAGCTTGGAAGTACTGGAGGCCCTTCGTCCCATCTCTCCATTAGACAGGTGCACAGAAAAGGGCTTTATGGCTCTCTCTGCAGTAGAGTAGAGCCCAGGCATACGTGAACTTGGGACCTCCTTCTGGGTGTCTTGGACTTCAACTCTCACAATTCCTAACAGCCTCAGGCCCTTTCCTTTTGCTTTCCTTTTCCACTTAAGTGTCTGAGGGGGTAAAGGCTGCTAGGAATTAGAATCATAGAATCAAAGAGTTGGAAGAGACCTCATGGGCCATCCAGTCCAACCCCATTCTGCCAAGAAGCAGGAATATTGCATTCAAATCACCCCTGACAGATGGCCATCCAGCCTCTGTTTAAAAGCTTCCAAAGAAGGAGCCTCCACCACACTCCGGGGCAGAGAGTTCCACTGCTGAACGGTTCTCACAGTCAGGAAGTTCTTCCTCATGTTCAGATGGAATCTCCTCTCTTATAGTTTGAAGCCATTGTTCCTTGTCCTAATCTCCATGGAAGCAGTAAACAAGCTTGCTTGTGGGAGTTGAAGTCCAAAAGACCTGGAAGCCCCATACCTGGTAGAGACGAACCTGGGCTAAATCCCTCACTTTGGAGATTTGCATCCAGATTATGATTTATGTTTATATATGTGTCTTGACACCAAGATGTTCTCCAAAAGATATTATTGTTATTATTACGATGTTTATTTATATCCCGCCTTTTCTCTCCATCGAGAGACTCATAGTGGCTCACAACAAAAAGCATTGCAATACAACTTGAAATATACAAATATACAACCGGTGCTTGGCAGCTGTGTCGGACTGGATGAGAGCTAACAAATTGAAAGTGAATCCAAACAAGACAGGGTCAGTTCAAAGGCCGAACAGGGCATAGGGTTACAGCCTGTATTGGATGGGGTTACACTCCCCCTGAAGATGGAGGTTCGCAGCTTGGAAGTGATTCTGGACTCATCACTGAGCTTGGAACCCCAGGTCTCGGTGGTGGCCGGGAGAGCTTTTGCACAAATTAAAACTTGTGCGCCAGCTGTGCCCGTACCTTGGGAAGTCTGACTTGGCCATGGTGGTCCATGCTCTAGTTACATTCCCAATAGACTACTGCAATGCACTCTATGTAGGGTTGCCTTAGAAGACTGTTCAGAAACTTCAACTAGTCCAACAGACAGCAGCCAGGTTACTAACTGGAGTGACATACAGGGAACACACCACCCTCCTGTTGTGCTGGTCTTGGCCTATAAACTCCTATACGGTTCTGGAAACTTTAGTCCAGCAGGCAGCAGCCAGGTTACTAACTAGAGTGACATACACTCTAGTTGGCCTATAAACCCCTATACAGTTCCGGGAACTTCAACTAGTCCAACAGGCAACTGGATTGACATACAGGGAGCAAACCACCCCCCTGTTGTGCCAGCTCCACCGGCTGCCAGTCCACTTCCGAGCACAATTCATAATGCTGGTCTTGGCCTATAAAGCCCTATATGGTTTTGGCCCAGCTTACCTTTCTGAACATATCTCCCTCTATGTCCCACCTTGTAGCTCAAGATCATCTGAGGAGGCCCTGCTCTCGGTCCCCCAAGCCTCGCAAGTGCACTTGACAGGGCCTTCTCGGCGGTGGCCCCACACCTATGGAACGTGCTCCCCAGCGAGATCAGGTTGGCTTCTTCCCTCCTTTCTTTTAGGAAGAAGGTTAAATCATGGCTCTGGGACCAGGCCTTTGGACAGCAAGCATGACAGCACCTTCGATGCTGAACCAGACTGAAACTGGCTATATGGTTGATTACAGTGTTTTTAACATGGTTTTAACTTAATGTTTTATTTCCTGTTTTAAACTGTTGCTATTTGTGTTTATATTTGTATTATATTGAGGCTTTGAATTGTGGCCAGTTTATAAGCTGCCCTGAGAAGGGTGGGATAGAAATATTGGAAATAATAAATAATATACAAGTATTAAAACAGTATTCAGCATCATAAAAAGCATATAAAATCACAGCAGACCCACTCTTTAAAAGCTTCCTTGAATAAAAAGGTTGTAACCTGCTGCCTAAAGGGCAGCAGGGAGACAACCCTCAGTACCTTATAATTCTGAGTGATGATGATGTGATAATAATAATAATAATAATAATAATAATAATAATAATAATAACGTGAAAGTCTTTGACAATACAATAGTAATATAATTGCATTCCATCCAGATTAGAATGTATGTTTATATATGTGTGTTGGCACCATGGTGTTCCCCAAAAGATATCTGCCCTTATCACCTTACAATTCTGAATGATAATAATAATATTGTGATAATAATAATAATAATAATAATAATAATAATAACAACAATAACAATGTGAATGCCTTTGATACTACAATAAAATTATACTACAATAAAATTAATTATTGCATTCCCTCTCCAAAAATGCATTCACTCTTCCCAGTATGAAAGATTGTAATTGTAGGGGCAAGAAATGATCAGAGTAACTTGTAATTGAGGTTTGTGACTTTGTTTTTTTTTCTTCAAATTATTATCTGGCCCTGCAACAGTTTGAAGGACTGTGATCTGGCCCTCTGTTTAAAAAGTTTGAGGATCCCTGATCTAGACACTAGACTTCTATCGATGCATGCTAAAATCCCATTGGCTTTTAAAGTTGCTTCATGACATTGGAGGCCCAGTGGCACAGTGGGTTAAATGGCTGAGCTACTAAACTTGTTGGCCAAAAGGTTGCAGGTTTGAATCCAAGGAGTGGTGTGAGCCCCCGCTGTTAACCCCAGCTTCTGCTAACCTAGCAGTTTGAGCTGTCTCAGTCTCTTTTCCCGCTTCATCAGTCCTCGGTGAACCAAGGAGACCGATTTCGGCGGGGTCTGAGAGGGCGTCTAGAATCATAGAATCATAGAATCATAGAATCAAAGAGTTGGAAGAGACCTCATGGGCCATCCAGTCCAACCCCCTGCCAAGAAGCAGGAATATTGCATTCAAATCACCCCTGACAGATGGCCATCCAGCCTCTGTTTAAAAGCTTCCAAAGAAGGAGCCTCCACCACACTCCGGGGCAGAGAGTTCCACTGCTGAACGGCTCTCACAGTCAGGAAGTTTTTCCTCATGTTCAGATGGAATCTCCTCTCTTGTAGTTTGAAGCCATTGTTTCGTGTCCTAGTCTCCAGGGAAGCAGAAAACAAGCTTGCTCCCTCCTCCCTGTGGCTTCCTCTCACATATTTATACATGGCTATCATATCTCCTCTCAGCCTTCTCTTCTTCAGGCTAAACATGCCCTTTTGGCCGATCCTCATAGGGCTTGTTCTCCAGACCCTTGATCATTTTAGTCGCCCTCCGCTGGACACATTCCAGCTTGTCAATATCTCTCTTGAATTGTGGTGCCCAGAATTGGACACAATATTCCAGGTGTGGTCTAACCAAAGCAGAATAGAGGGGTAGTACTTCCTTAGATCTAGACACTATGCTCCTATTGATGCAGGCCAAAATCCCATTGGCTTTTTTTGCCGCCACATCACATTGTTGGCTCATGTTTAACTTGTTGTCCACGAGGACTCCAGGATCTTTTTCACACGTACTGCTCTCGAGCCAGGCGTCACCCATTCTGTATCTTTGCATTTCATTTTTTCTGCCAAAGTGGAGTATCTTGCATTTGTCACTGTTGAACTTCATTTTGTTAGTTTTGGCCCATCTCTCTAATCTGTCAAGATCATTTTGAATTCTGCTCCTGTCCTCTGGACTATTGGCTATCCCTCCCAATTTGGTGTCGTCTGCAAACTTGATGATCATGCCTTCTAGCCCTTCATCTAAGTCGTTAATAAAGATGTTGAACAGGACCAGGCCCAGGACGGAACCCTGCGGCACTCCACTCGTCACTTCTTTCCAAGATGAAGAGGAAGCATTAGTGAGCACTCTCTGTGTTCGTCCACTTAACCAATTACAGATCCACCTCACCGTAGTTTTGCCTAGCCCACATTGGACTAGTTTCCTTGCCAGAAGGTCATGGGGGACCTTGTCGAAGGCCTTACTGAAATCCAGGTACGCTACATCCACGGCATTCCCCGCATCTACCCAGCTTGTAGCTCTATCGAAGAAAGAGATCAGATTAGTCTGGCATGACTTGTTTTTGATAAACAAGTCATGCCGGCCACATGCCTTTGGAGGTCATGCCGGCCACATGCCTTTGGAGGTGTATACGGGCAACTTTGGCTCTTTGGCTTAGAAATGGAGATGAGCACCAACCCCCAGAGTCAGACACAACTCCCTGGTGGTAAGAGCTCAAATGTATCCATTGCTTAAGCATATCCTGGTTTGTAGAGAAGCAGAAAGGAAACTTGCCCCTCCCCAATTTGACATCATTTTAAATATGGCTATCACATCCCCATTCAACTTCATGGTTTGGCCATTTTGATTTCCCTTCTCTGGTCATGTTCCAGCTTGCCAATATCCTTCTGAAATTGTGGTGCCCAGGACTTGACATAATATTTCTGGTGTGTTCCGACCAAAGAAGAATAGAGTGATATTGCTACCTCCCTTGATCTAGACACTATGCTCCTATAGATGCCACCTAGAATCACTTTGGCTTTTAAAGCTGTCTCATAACACTGTTGGCTCATGTTCAGCTTGGGGTCTACTAAGATTCCTAGATCCCTTTCACCTATCCTATATCTTCCAAGATGGGATCTGTCACTTTCAGGATAGCTTGGGAAACTAGAAAACCGGATGGTGGACTGTTTTGGATAGACCGTGTGTCTATGTTTGCCAGGAAAAGCCCCTGGTTGAAATGACTTGAAAGCAAAACAGCAACAAGAAAAGACAGGGAGGAATCTATTTTCCCTCCAACCAAAGTTGCAGGAGATCCCCCACAATGGATGGTTATATACAGCCCTATCTATTTCATAAATAGTATATGCATATAACACCTCCTAAACAAAGGATCCTGCAAGGCAGCAACAGACAGGCTTTGCAGCTGCCAGACTATTCAATGCTAATCAAGATGGCCAATTGTAACCTTGACACTTGCCTCAAACACACTGTATATTCCACAGATATATAAAGCCCACTAGTTTCCAACAGAACTCACAACTCTGAGCATGCCTGCCATAGATGTGGGCGAAACATCAGGAGAGAATGCTTCTGGAACATGGCCATACAGCCCGGAAAACTCACAGCAACCCAGTATATACATACATTTCCCACTTCTAAAATGTTGTATTTTGAAGGCTTTAGTCAGAGCACAGGATTTCAGCTTCCAAATAGGTTCAGCACCATGGATAGCAGCATGGATAGTTCTTTTAAAGGCATGCATGTGCTTTTCAGGCTAAGGCTGGAGACTGGCAGTTTAGTGTGGATTTCTCTACTGCTGCCTCCTTTCACACATATGATTATTCTGTCCTGTCTCCATAATTCCCTCCTTTTTCAAATCTAACTCCCAATATTCGTTGCCACTTGTGGTTGTTGTGTGCCTTCAAGTCGTTTCCAATCTGTGGCGACTCTAAGGCCATAAGGTTTTCTTGGCAAGATTGGATCAGAAGAAGTTTGTTCTTGCCTTCCTCTGAGGCTGAGAGAGTGTGACTTACTCAAGGTCACCCAGTGGGTTTCATGGCTTAGCAGGGATTCAAACCCTGGTCTCTAGAGCCCTAGTCCAACACTCTCTGTGCTGTCGCACACTGGGCCTGTGCATAAGACTGTAGTCAGGACATAAATTCTGTGTGCCCAACGGGATGCTGGGGCTGCCTCAGATTAAAGGCCCTTGGATTTCCTTAAAACAGAGTCTTTAGATTGCTTAAAGGTTCAACAAAGTTCTTTATTATTGAAAACAAACAGGTACTTTAAGGCTTTCTTAACAGTCTATTGGCTCTCTCTCAATCTTGTCCACAGGGAACAGGCACTATCTTCATAACTGTATTTTAACTAATGGGGAAATCCTTAACTTCTAATCTGGGCAGTCTGTCTTTGCCTCTGTTGGCGTGGAGCCCCTGCACCCGGTACCAACTGCTTCTGGCTTCCGCGAGTGACCCTTACCAAGCAGAGCTTTGTAGACTTCCAGGGAAAAAGGAGTTCAGGTTTCAGTGATGGCTGACTGAAGTCCCTCAGCAAAGGAGCTGTAAGGTTGTATATCTCCCACGGAGCCTTTTCTCCCCGGCCAAGCTGTAGAAGACGAAGCTTTCTACAGGAGCTCTTGGTTTCATGTCCTGCAGGAAAAGCTTCTCTGTGTGGACTGAAACAAAAAGGCTCCCATTCCCTCCAAAAACCCAAAAAAGGGTGGGACCAGGGCACCTAACTATAATTGACAGGTGGCTTGCCCTATGATTGCAGTCAAAAGAAGCCACCTATCTGCAGAGTCGCGGAAACTTAGGACTACAACAAACATTCAATGCAAAGCAAACAAAATTGGAGCTCCTGGTACAGTTGTACCTGCACACTCTCAAATCCCATATTATTGTCTCAAAGTTGTAAACACTCACCTTGCTTCATCATCTGTTCCCAGCATACTCATTCTACATATTCTCTCTTCTTAGTTTTTTGGGGACAACAAAATGCCTTATTGCATTTACCAATGATGTCTGGTGCTTACTGTGTCAATGGGGATGCCAAATTCGCTTCAGGTTTTAGGCTGAACCACAACAAATGTATCCAATAATCTGAACCTCATCCTTCAAATAGGTTCAGTATCTTGGATAGCTCTGTTAAAGCTATCTGGGAGTTGTAGTTCAAATGAAGGGATTTTTCTCAAGTTCTGACTATGTCTCTCCCAACAGCATGGCCACTCCATCAGCAGCATTCAGAAAAAGCTTATAGTCAAGGTTCACTTGTATTCCTCCATCCACCCAAGTCAATCTATACACCTCCTTTAGGATACACCATCCCAAGCTTTAGTCTTGGGATGCATAGTAAAATTGTGTCCCTTATATAAAGGGACAAAATCAAGGTTGGTTTTTTGGAATTTATTTTGGTGGAGGAGAAATATTTTGTTAGGCATGGATGCTTGAATCTGAGGATGCAGAATTTGCAGATATAGAACGCTGATAGGTAGAAAGGAGAGTTGAGAGCAATGGAGGAAAATGGAGGGATAAAGGACTCAGTTGACCATAGAATCACATCCAACATACAAACTATTGTGACAGTCTTAGTTTGGACTAATAAAGGTATCAGCACAATGTGGACTTTGGCTAAAGATGCCTCGTTTCTTACCCCAAATCATGGGTTAGCAAAGTGAAGGCTGCAGCTAAATGGAGCTTCGGGACTGTTTTCACATCTCCCAATTGCCTTCCAGGGTCTATTTGTTTTGTAATTATAAGAGGGGGAATTCCTTTTAAATGCCCTCTGTGATTTTAGGAAGGCCTCAAAGCGTGCTCCCAGGCCATAGCAGGCATCTGGGAGCATTTGAGTATAAGATAGATAGATAGATAGATAGATAGATAGATAGATAGATAGAGATAGATAGATGGTCACAGTGCCCTTCTCATGATGCATCTAGAGCAGTGGTTCTCAACCTGGGGTCCCCAGATGTTTTTGTCCTACAACTCCCAGAAATCCCAGCCAGTTTACCAGCTGTTAGGATTTCTGGGAGTTGAAGGCCAAAAACATCTAGGGACCCCAGATTGAGAACCACTGCTCTAAGGTCTCCTGTAAAACTAATGCGGTTCTCCAGTCTTCCATAGTTGCCAGCCTTTCATTTGTCTCATCTCCAGCAGCCTGCTGCATATAATGATATATGTTAACCTCATGGATATATGGGTTTACCTCAAGACTAGTATTGCACCACCTGATATCCATCGGGAAGTAGCAGCATGTAATGAAAGGACCAAGACATTGACATCTCTGACCCATCCTCTGTTCAGATATTCACCAGCAAGCCAATGCCTTAAATCAAGAAATAGTTTCCTAAGATTCACAGAGATACTCACAGGAACACCTCAGCAAGCAAAAGTCCAAAAGTGGCAGGCTAAAACCCGGAACCGCAATCAGTGGCTGATACCAAATGAGAAATTCCCTTCTAGGAACACAGAACACTGGCTGACTTGGAAGGCGCTGAACAGACTGCACTCTGGCACCATGAGATGCAGCGCCAATCTTAAGAAATTGGGGCTACGAAGTGGAGTCCATGACATGCGAGTGTGGAGAAGAGTAAACCACAGACCACCTACTACTACGACAATGATGACTATGACAACAACAACAACAACAACAACAACAAGGGATGGCTTACACATGTACCAAGACAAAACATAAAATAAACACACAGTACAATACAATAAAAACTATAGCATGTAAAAACAACAATTTAAAACTCAGAACAATGCCCAATGACCTATGGTGACACTAACAGAAGACATAGACAAACTGTAAACAAGACAAGGAAATGGGATAGTGCAAACTGTAGCTAAGGAACAGGGCATGGGATGAAAGTGCAGTGCTGTGCCATTGATTGTGGATCACTGGGCTGGACGTTCTCAAACCCCTACAGAAGGAGGACAGTGTGGGGGCTTGCCTAATTTCCCTGGGGTGGGCATTCCAGAGACCGGGAGGGGGCACCACCGAGAAGACCCTCTCCCTCATCCCCACCAACCACTCTGGATTGTGTTGTGAAATAGTGGTATAAACAGGTGAGTCAAGATATCAACCTTACATGACTGAGGTGGCTGTGGCCAAAAAAGGGTGATCAAAATGAGCAAAGTTCTGGAAATTATACATCCTAATGAGGAGTGGGTGAGAAAGCTGGGCAATGTTTAGTGAAGAAGAGTGAAGATTTGAAAAAAAAATCATCTGGAAGATGGGGAAAGCACCTTTCTGTTGCTTCCGATACCATGACACAGAGCAATGGATTCAAATAACAGGAAAAAATATTCTGCCTGAGGATTACAAGAACTTCCTACTAGTAAGAGCTGTTTGACAGCGGAATACACCGCTTTTGCATGTAGTGGAGTCTCCTTCTCTGGAGGTTTTAAATAGAGGTTGTATGACCATTGGCTTGGATTGTGTGTTCATGCATGAAGTGGGACTAGAAGGCAAAGCCCCTGAATAAATACTGTGATGGGTTCTTTTTAGGGCTGCCATGCATTGGACACAACTTAAAGGCACACAACAACAATAACAACAACAACCACCACCACCACCAACAACAACAACCATGGTGCAGGAGCTCTTCTAGACAGTTCAGAATAGGATCTTAAACTGGCAAGGGAGATTTTAGCATCTTGAACAATTCAGAGATATTGACAAGCTGGAATGTGTCCAGAGGAGAGCGACTAAAATGATAAAAGGTCTGGAGAACAAGCCCTATGAGGAGCAGCTTAAGGAGCTGGCCATGTTTAGCCTGAAGAAGAGAAGGCTGAGAGGGGATATGATAGTCATGTATAAATATGTGAGAGGAAGCCACAGGGAGGAGGGAGCAAGCTTGTTTTCTGCTTCCCTGGAGACTAGGACGCAATGGAACAATGGCTTCAAACTACAAGAGAGGAGATTCCATCTGAACATGAGGAAGAACTTCCTGACTGTGAGAGCCGTTCAGCAGTGGAACTCTCTGCCCCGGCGTTTGGTGGAGGCTCCTTCTTTGGAAGCTTTTAAACAGAGGCTGGATGGCCATCTGTCAGGGGTGATTTGAATGCAATATTCCTGCTTCTTGGCAGGGGGTTGGACTGGATGGCCCATGAGGTCTCTTCCAACTCTTTGATTCTATGATTCTATATGTGTAGCCAAAACTCAGGCACAAGCAAGCAAACCAGCAGATTCAGCCAAAAGAGACATTTCATCCCTGAGCAATCTGGTGATCGCCCTAGATTCTTAAAGTCCAGTTTTACAACTGCCAAAGGGAAAACTGAGGGTGTGAAAGGTCTGGCATTTGGCTGGAGCATGCTGGGGAAAGAGACATATTGAGAAGCGGCTGTGAAACTTGTGTGTCTTTTCTGCAGGTGCTAAAGCAAAGTGGCAGAGCAAAATGCAGTGCTGATGGCAGATTCAGAGGAAGGAAAATCTGTGTCTGATATTCTGGCCTATGTCTGTAACCTCAATCCATCTACTTTTGGCATTCTTCTTGGTCTGATACTCCATCATTGGATGGAGATTCTTCTAGGAATCTTGGCTGTGAAAAGAGCACACATCTCCAGGTACCTCATAGAGGAATGAGTCTTATTTGGCAGAAGCTTTGGCAAAATATTTCAAGGACTACAAGCCCACTTGGTTGAATGCAGTTTGTGAATGTTGATGCAAAAAAAAAAATGCTCTACTTGAAAAGACCACAAATCTCACCAAGGCTGTTCTAGGGTGCATCAATAGAAGCATAGTGTCTGGATCTATGGAAAATAATATTACCACTCTATTCTGCTTTGGTTAGATCTCAACTGGAATAATCTTGGGCCCAGTTCTGGGCACCACAATTCACAAAGGAGATGGAGAAGATGGAAGGTGTCCAGAGAAGGGTGACCAAAATGATCAAAGGTTTGGATATCATGAATCCCTGTGAGGAACAACGTACGGAGCTAGGAACATTTAGCTTTGGGAGGAGAAGGTTGATATAAAACCTTCTACAAAACCCTCTATGGCCCAGCGTACCTGTCCGAACCTATCTCCTTCTACATCCCACCTCGGAGTTTAAGATCTTCTGGGGAGGCCCTGCTCTCGGCCCCACCTGTATCACAAGTGAGGCTGGTGGGGACGAGGGACAGGGCCTTCTCAGTGGTGGCCCCTCGCCTGTGGAATGCACTCCCCGGGGAAATTAGGTCATCAACATCCCTCCTCTCTTTCAGAAGGAAGTTAAAAAGCTGGATGTGGGACCAGGCCTTCGGATAAGCTGGCAGACGGACAAAAGACAATGATGACCAGAGTAGGAAAGGACAATGACAATGCTAGATGGATTATGGATTTATGAATTGGCGAACATTGACCACAAGATGATTTTATTGCTGCTATTGTATTGTTTTTGATTGTTTTAATTAGTCATAACTGTTGATGCTATATTGTAATTTGTACATTGTATTTTGTGAATTGTTGGGCATCGAATTGTGCCTTTTGTAAGCCGCCCTGAGTCCCCCCTAGGGGGTGGAGAAGGGCGGGGTAGAAGCATCCCAAACAAACAAACAAACAAACAAATAAATCATAGCCATGATTAGATATTTGAAAGGATATTACATGGACACACTTGTTTTCTGCTCCTCCGGAAAGGAGTTATGGGCTCAAATAGCAGAAACTACATATTTGGAAAAACTTCCTGATGGAAAGAGCTGTATAACAGTAGAATATTCTGTTTTGAAGGGCAATGGATTTTCCCTCTTTGGAGGTTGGTAAACAGGTTGGACAACCATCTTTCAGGAGTGCTTTGATTTTACCTCCCTACGAGACAGAAGGAGGTTGGACTGGATGGCTTTTGGAGCCAATATCAACTCTATAATTCTATGATTTTAAGTCCCTTTAGTGTCTTTCATGCAAAAGACACAAGGTTTTCTCTATTCTACACCAAACCATTGGGCAGATGTTAGTTCTTCCTAATGTTTAGGTGGAATCTCTTTTCCTGAGATTCCACCATGTTTCTAGAGAAGCAGAAAACAAGCTTAACTCTCCTCAATATGACATCTTTCCAAATATTTAAAGGTGGGTATAATATCAGGTCTTACGCTATGGTTACCTCATGTTAATTCCCACTCAGGTAGTGAAGTTCTAGATGCACTACATGACCTCACTGCTAAATACCAAGACTGTCATCAATTGCGAATTTGTAGCCGTGCTTGCTGTTTTCCCATTTTTAATAGCTCTAGTGGTACATTGAAGGCATGGATGAGGAGTAGTTCCCAATCATTAGTCTTCCAGGTGTTTTGGACCTCAACTACTGGAAACTCCAGCTAGCTTGGACAACTATCAAGAATTTTCAAACACCTATAACATTTGGAGGATCAAAGGTTTAAAACCACTGCAATAGTGCATTCCATACAGATATTACAGCATGCCCAAAAAGTCATAACCTCTTACATAAGGGGATGATGCTCTCTTCAAGGCATTATTGGATTGCACTTCATGGCTTGTGCATATGTGCTGTCACAGTACAAAAATATTTAAGAGTGCAAAATCACACTGCTAGATTGGACCAATGGCCTCCTTAACCCATCACTCTGTTCATGCAATGCTCAAAAACAAATTAATTCATACCACCCCAAAATCTGAGTGATGCTAGGGAAGGCTTCATAATATATTTTTAGGGAACAAGGTGTCATCAAGTTAGCAGATAACACCAAATTTGGAGGGATAGTAACACTCCAAAATACGGGATCAGAATTCAAAATGATCTTAACAGGTCAGAGAGCTGGACCAAAACTACCAAAATGAATGTCAAGAAAGGGATGTATAGGATGATGATGATGATTATTATTATTATTATTATTATTATTTGAAACACAACAAGATTAGTACACAGCACTATGATGGCTGTTGTATTGGCTCACACTATGGACACTCCCCAAGTATCTAGGACTGTGTGATGTATCGGCGAATAATGCATGCAGATCCCAGTAGGGTGGCCTTTTGCAGCTGACAGATGGTAATTTTGTCAGCACTGATTGTGTTTAAGTGCAAGCCAAGGTCTTTAGGCACAACACCCAGTGTGCCAATCACCACTGGGACCCCCGTGACTGGCTTGTGCCAGAGTCTTTGCAGTTTGATATTTAAATCTTCATATCATGACAGCTTTTCCATTAGTTTCTCTTCAATCCTGCTGTCACCTGGGATTGCAACATCGACGATCCATACTTTGTTTTTTAACACGATTGTGAGGTTGTTGTTGTTATTATTATTACTATTATATACCACTTTTTCTATCCATATGGAGACACAAAGTGGCTCCCAACTAAAAACATTGCAGTACAACTTTAAAAAGGATACTTCACTTAGGCAGAAAAAAATGAAATGCAAAGATACAGGATGGGTGGCACCTGACTCAACAACAGAATTACATGTGAAAGACATCTTGGTGTCTTAGTAGACAACAAGTTGAACATAAGCCAATGGGATTTTGGGCTGCATCAAAAGGAGTCTAGTGTCTAGATCAAGGAAAGTCATGGAGCCTCTCTTTCTGCTTTGATCAGACCTCACCTGGAATACCATGTCCAATTCCGGGCGCCACCATTACAGAAGGATATTGGCAAGCTAGAATGTGGGCAGAGGAGGGTGACTAAAATGATCAAAGGTCTGGAGACCACAAATCCCTATGAGGACCTGGGCCTGTTTTGTATGAAGAGGAGAAGGTTGAGAGTCAACATGGTAGCCATGTTTAAATATTTGAAAGGCCATCACATTGAGGAGGGGGCAAGCTTGCTTTCTGCAGCCCTAGAGACTAGGATTTGGAACAATGGGTTCAAATTACAGGAAAGGAGATTCTATCTGAATGTCAGGAAGAACTTCCTGACCACAAGAGCAATGCAACAGTGGAACTCCCTACCTTGGAGTGTGGTAAAAGCTCCTTATTTGGAGGCTTTTAAACAGATGACCATCTGTTGGGGCTGCTTTGATTGTGTTTTTCCTTCATGGAAGGAGGCTTTTACAGCTTTGCTGGGGGGATCCAGTCCCACAGCTCTACAGAGAACTACAGCATAGCCTTTGTTGGGGAATTTAGTTCCACAACTCTACAGCCAGCTCTTTGCTGGAGAAATACAGCTCCATGGTTTTACAGCCAGCCTTTGCTGGGAATTGAAAGCCTTCTTCCCTCTTGGAATTCTACTAAAGGACTCTGTTTGTGTGCAGGTACAACTGTACCAGGAGCTCCAATTTTGTTTGCTTTGCATTGAATGTTTGTTGTAGTCCTAGGTTTCAGGGACTCTGCAGATAGGTGGCTTCTTTTGGCTGCAATCATAGGGCAAGCCACCTGTCAATTATCGTTAGGTTCCCTGGTCCCCCCCTTTTTGGGTTTTGGAGGGAATAGGAGCCAGTTTGGGTTCAGTCCACACAGAGAAGCCTTTCATGCAGGACATGAAACCAAGAGCTCCTGTAGAAAGCTTCATCTTCTATGGCTTGGCCGGGGAGATACAGCCCCACAGCTTGGCCGGAAAATATACAGCCTTACAGCTCCTTCACTGAGAGACTTCAGTCAGCCATCACTGAAACCTGAACTCCTTTTTCCCTGGAAGTCTACAAAGCTCTGCATGGTAAGGGTCACTTGCGGAAGCCTGAAGCAGTTGGTACCGGGTGCAGGGGCTCCACGCCAACAGAGGCAAAGACAGACTGCCCAGATTAGAAGTTAAGGATTTCCCCATTAGTTACAGTTATGAAGATAGTGCCTGTTCCCTGTGGACAAGATTGAGAGAGAGCCAATAGACTGTTAAGAAAGCCTTAAAGTACCTGTTTGTTTTCATTAATAAAGAACTTTGTTGAACTTTTGAGCAATCTAGAGACTCTGTTTTAAGGAAATCCAAAGGCCTTTAATCTGAGGCAGCCCCGGCATCCCGTTGGGCACACAGAATTTATGTCCTGTGTACAGTCTTATACACAG
Organism: Anolis sagrei ordinatus; assembly: GCF_025583915.1. Taxonomy (NCBI): domain Eukaryota; kingdom Metazoa; phylum Chordata; class Lepidosauria; order Squamata; family Anolidae; genus Anolis; species Anolis sagrei. Next base: position 345,954,079 of record NW_026844366.1, on the reverse strand, counting down.
GCCCAGCGTGCGACAGCACAGTTTGGTAAGGACCACTCACGGCAGCCATAAAGCAATTTGGACCCGGGGTAGGGGCCCACTCCAGCAGACTTATGTCAGATTGCCCAGGGATTTCCCTTGTAGAAGGAAGAAACAGTTTATGAAGAAAGTTGCCTGTCCCTTGTGGACATGATTTAAGCAAGCCACCAGTTGATTCAAAGCCTTGAAGTCTTTCTTTGACTTACTGAAAATTTAAGCAACAATAAAAACTTTGTTGAACTTTCTAAGTCTTTAAAAGAACTTTGTGTGGGGAAATCCGAAAGACCTCTCAGCCGAGGCACCCCCGGCAGCCCATTGGTCATTCAGAAAACACGTCCTGTCTACAGACTCTTTCACAGGCCCAGCGCGTGATAGCACAAGGCTGGACTATAGGGCCATGTGGTTTCTCCCAACTCTATGTTTCTATGAACCCATGCAGTTCCTTTCACTATGACCGCCATACTGTTTAAACCTTCGCCAACGTTAGATGGGTAAATGCAACAGACTTTTGTTTGGGATTTCCACATCTTTTGCTAGTCTGATCCCCCCTTCCCATTTCTGTCTCTCATTTCTGGCCCTTGTTCTAACTCAGTCCTCAGATAGGGAGGTGCCTATTAAAGCCTAGCTTGATGGAGACACAAATTAGAGTGCAGGCCGGTAAGGGAAGAATACAAAAGCACAGGACGGCGTTCCGGAACGAGAGCCGCCGAACTGAAAAGAGCAGTTGGCCTCTTTATAGAACGGCTTGCAGGGAGTTGAAAAAGTCCTGTGAAGTACTGAGAGTGGCACGAGCTCTTGAAATACTCCACTTTCTGAAACTCTCTCTAGTCATAGTTCTGGGGGTGAGTAACTGACACGAAATAAAAGGGTTTTTGTATTGGCTGGGCAGTCTGTTTCTGGTGAGTGAGCCCTAGGTGCCAAAGCCAGAATTAACCACAACACTAACATGTTTATTGTTCCTGGGTTATAAATGTCATTTCCTAATTGCTTCGATCATAAAAACATGGAAAAAGTTTATTAAACTGCAGCACATTTTGTTATAGTTTCCAATGGATATCTCAGAGTCTCAACCAATTCAATATAGTTTGTGGCAGCCACAAAAAAAGTTTCTAGAGTAAGCAACTACTTTCAAAGTAAGTACTGCACAATTAAATAGGAAATAACACTTTCAAACCAGGAACAGAATGGCTTTTTTTCAACATTGTGTCACACAGTGTAACCCAGAGTCCACCAAAAGAGTTCAAGCTACAAAGAATAGCGATTTTGCAAAGATTTTGCAAGCTTTAGGGGGGAAGAGGTATTATAGGCTGCCTTGATATGAAAAAAAGAAGATACTGTATTTCTTTAGTTCTAAGATGTCACTGTTTGGGAAATGCACACTAATTTCAGGACCACCAACATATCCTCATTCCTTGATGTAAAACAAATTCTACTGTTCAAAGGGTGCTTCCAGAGTTTGACACCACATAAACCACTATAGCTCAATGCTATGGAATTGTGGGCGTTGTAGTTTGGTGAGGTAACAGCACTGTTCAGCAGAGAAGGCTAACAACCTTGTAAAAATAATTTCGTGTCAGAAGCGACTTGAGAAACTGCAAGTTTTTTCTGGTGTGAGAGAATTAGCCATCTGCAAGGATGTTGCCCAGGGGACACCCAGATGTTTTACCATCCTATGGGAGGCTTATAGAATCATAGAATCATAGAATCAAAGAGTTGGAAGAGACCTCATGGGCCATCCAGTCCAACCCCATTCTGCCAAGAAGCAGGAATATTGCATTCAAATCACCCCTGACAGATGGCCATCCAGCCTCTGTTTAAAAGCTTCCAAAGAAGAAGCCTCCACCACACTCCGGGGCAGAGAGTTCCACTGCTGAACGGCTCTCACAGTCAGGAAGTTCTTCCTCATGTTCAGATGGAATCTCCTTTCTTGTAGTTTGAAGCCATTGTTTTGCATCCTAGTCTCCAGAGAAACAGAAAACAAGTTTGCTCCCTCCTCCCTTTGGCTTCCTCTCACATATTTATACATGGCTATCATATCTCCTCTCAACTTTCTCTTCTTCAGGCTAAACATGCCCAGCTCCTTGAGCCGCTCCTCATAGGGCTTGTGTTCTCCTGACCCTTGATCATTTTAGTCACCCTCCTCTGGACACATTCCAGCTTGTCAATATCTCTCTTGATGTAAAAGAAATTCTACTGTTCAAAGGAGTTCTTCCAGAGTTTGACACCACATAAACCACTATGGCTCAATGCTATGGAATTGTGGGAGTTGTAGTTTGGTGAGGTGCCAGCACTGTTCAGCAGAGAAGGCTAACAACCTTGTAAAAAAAAATTTGTGTCAGAAGCGATATGAGAAATTGCAAGTTGCTTCCGGTGTGAGAGAATTAGCCATCTGCAAGGATGTTGCCCAGGGGACACCCAGATGTTTTACCATCCTATGGGAGGCTTCTCTCATGTCCCACATGGAAAGCTGAAGCTGACAGATGGGAGCTCATCCCGCTCCCTGAATTCGAGCCACCGACCTATCTGTCAGCAGTCCTGCTGGCAAAAGGGTTTAACCTATTGCAACACTGCATTAATTCTAAATGTAGAAGGACCCAGAGTGTCTACATTGATGATTTCTTAGAAAAGATAGAGATCTTTCTGTCATTTACAAGGAAGGAATGCCTACACCACATTACTTCCATGAGCCTGGAACCCCAGGTTTTGGCGGTGGCCAGGGGAGATTTGCACAATTGAAACTTGTGCACCAGCTGCGCCCGTACCTTGGGAAGTCTGATCTGGCCATGGTCGTCCACACTCTGGTTACATCCCGAATAGATTACTGCAATGCGCTCTACGTGGGCCTGCCTTTGAAGATGGTTCGGAAACTTCAGCTAGTGCAACGGGCGGCAGCCAGATTACTAACTGGGGTGACATACAGGGGGCATACCACCCCCCTGTTGTGCCAGCTCCACTGGCTGCCAGTCCATCTCTGAGCCCAATTCAAAGTGCTGGTTTTGACCTATAAAGCTCTATACGGTTCTGGCCCAGCTTACTTGTCCGAACGCATCCACCCCTACGTCCCATCTCGTAATCTAAGATCATCCGGGGAGGCCCTGCTCTCGCTCCTGTCAATTGTGCAAATGCGTCTGGCGGGGACGAGAGACAGGGCCTTCTCGGCTGTGGCCCCTCGCCTATGGAACATACTCCCAAATGAGGTAAGATCTGCTCCCTCCCTCCTGGTTTTTAGAAAGAAATTAAAATCATGGCTTTGGGATCAGGCCTTCGGACAGTAGATGTTTGTAGAGTTTAAAGGACATGGACTAGAATGACAATACGACTGGCGAGACTGTTTTTATTATTTATTGTTTTAATGATTGCTTATGTACTGTCTAATTATGATTTATGTTTAATTGTGGTTTTATTATTGTGGTTGTTATGGTTTGGCATCGCGTCAGTGTCCAATGTATGGCACTGAAGTTTTGTCAGTTACGTGTAAACCGCTTTGAGTCCCCCTAGGGCAGTGTTTCTCAACTTGGGGGTTGGGACCCCTGCAGGGGTCGCCAGGGAGTGTCAGAGGGGTCGCCAAAGACCATCAGAAAACATAGTATTTTCTGTTGGTCATGGGGGTTCTGTGTGGGAATTTAATTGTTGGTGGGGTTCAGAATGCTCTTTGAGTGTAGGTGAACTATAAATCCCAGCAACTACAACTCACAAATGTCAAGGATCTGTTTTCCCCAAATTCCACCAGTGTTCACATTTGGGCATATTGAGTATTCATGTAGAGTTTGGTCCAGATCCATCACTGTTTGAGTCCACAGTGCTCTCTGGATGTAGGTGAACTACAACTCCCAAACTCAAGGTCATTGCCCACCAAACTCTTCCCTTGTTTTCTGTTGGCCATGGGAGTTTTGTGTGCCTAGTTTGGTTCAATTCCATCATTGCTGGAGTTCAGAATGCTCTTTGATTGAAGGTTAACTATAAATCCCAGCAACTACAACTCCCAAATGACATAATCAATCACCCCCAACCCCAACCCCACCACTATTCAAATTTGGGCATATTGGGTATTCATGTAGAGTTTGGTCCAGATCCATCATTGTTTGAGTCCACAGTGCTCTCTGGATGTAGGTGAACTACAACTCCCAAACTCAAGGTCATTGCCCACCAAACTCTTCCCTTGTTTTCTGTTGGCCATGGGAGTTTTGTGTGCCTAGTTTGGTTCAATTCCATCATTGCTGGAGTTCAGAATGCTCTTTGATTGAAGGTTAACTATAAATCCCAGCAACTACAACTCCCAAATGACATAATCAATCCCCCCCCAACCCCACCCCAATTCAAATTTGGGCATATTGGGTATTTGTGCCAAATTTGGTCTAGTGAATGGAAATACATCCTGCTTATCAGATAACTGCATTACAATTAACAACAGGAGCAAAATACAATTAACAACAGGAGCAAAACAGTTTTGAAGTAGCAAAATAATGTTATGGTTGGGGGTCACCACAACATAAGGAAATGTATTAAGGGGTCGCGGCATTAGGAAGGTTAAGAAACACTGCCCTAGGGGGACTCAAATAAATAAATAAATGAATAAATATGTCCCAGGTGATGTTGATATGTATCTGTATCTACCACTACTCCATTTCCCATAAGGCTTGAAGCATTAAGCATTAAGAACTATCTATTTCTGGCAATTCATACTAATAATAAGGTATAACCGCAATGGTGCCTAGCAGTATAAAGCCACCATAATCTACACTACGGCAGGTTCTAAACCTAGGGTATTGACACATGGTCATCTGATCATACTTCTGCAAGTCCTCATAACCTATCCTTCCAGCATTTGTGCTGCTCCATAATTTTTAAATTATTTTAGAGCAATTCTGCAGTTTCAAAATTGAGTAGCAAAAAAAAAAGTCAAATATAACTAAAGTATTAAATAAACACAAAACTGCCAGTTTGGGAATAGCAAAGGGAACAGGAAGAGAATCCTGCTTCTTGATGTCACTTTGCTCTGGAACAGAAGCACAACTGAGTTATCGCACAAAGTTGGTGATGGGAATGTTGCGGGATTGCAAGCTATTGATGCGGCTTTCCCTTCAATAGTGAGAATGGGTTAATCCCTGGAAGGAGGGAGACCAGGAGTGGGATGCACACAGCATTGTGCAATAGTGAACTTTGGTGAAGGTCAATATTCAGTGCCACTGTGGGCCACTGACTTTCTCTGAGACTGAGGGCCATTCCACACAGCCATATATCCCAGAATATCAAGGCAGAAAACCCCACAATATCTACTTTGAATTTTGAATCCACACTCAGATAATGTGGGATTTTCTGCCTTGATATTCTGGGGTAAAGGGCTGTGTGGAAGGGCCCTGAGAGGCTGTGACATTTCCAAGACCACACAGCAGGTCTTCATGGCTGAATGGGATTTCTATGCTAGTCTCCTGGATTCTTAGCCCACTTTTCAAACTACTACACCACAGTGATTCTGCAACTGCGATGCTTTCATATTGACCCCTTCACACACAATTATTTGCACAAAAAAAGCTTCATTTTACATTGTTTTCTGGGGGAAGAACCCCTACAGGTTATTTACACAATTCAGGAAAACATTGTAAACCACTCATAACTCTCACATGTTCACCCAGCAGGGAGCCAACTTTGGCATATATTCATCCTGACATTTGAGAATGAAATAAGTAAAGACTGAGATTTCTAATTTTTACAAAACTGGGCACCACTGCAATGGAAATTTCATGAATCAAAATAGAAATTCTATTAGGAGGCTGTCCAGGTCCTGAACCGGTGCTTGGCCGCTGTGACGGTCTGAATGAGGGCGAACAAATTGAAATTGAATCCAGACAAGACAGAGATACTCCTGGTCAGTCGCAAGGCTGAACAGGGCATAGGGTTACAGCCTGTGTTGGATGGGGCCGCACTCCCCCTGAAGACGCAGGTTCGCAGCTTGGGTGTGACCCTGGACTCATCGCTGAGCCTGGAACCCCAGGTTTCGGCGGTGACCAGGGGAGCATTTGCACAGTTAAAGCTTGTGCGCCAGCTGCGCCCGTACCTTGGGAAGTCTGACTTGGCCACGGTAGTCCACGCTCTGGTTACATCCCGTTTAGACTACTGCAACGCTCTCTACGTGGGGTTGCCTTTGAAGACGGCTCGGAAGCTCCAATTAGTCCAACGCTTGGCAGCCATGATACTAACAGGAGCGGAGCGCAGGGAGCATACAACTCCTCTGCTGCGCCAACTCCACTGGCTACCGATTTGCTACCGGGCTCAATTCAAAGTGCTGGCGTTGGCCTTTAAAGCCCTAAACGGTTCCGGCCCAAGCTACCTATCCGAACGCATCTCTGCCTATGAACCCACCAGGACTTTTGAGATCTTCCGGGGAGGCCCTGCTCTCGATCCCGCCTGCTTCTCAAGCACGGCTGGTGGGGACGAGAGATAGGGCCTTCTCGGTGGTGGCTCCTCGGCTGTGGAACGCCCTCCCTACCGACATTAGACTAGCACCATCTCTGATGGTATTCCGCAAAAAAGTGAAGACCTGGCTATTCGAGCAGGCGTTCCAATAATGAGTGCAATGATTGGTTAATGAACACTGGAATGGATCATTGGATGACGAATCTGGATCATGTTTTGATGATGAGACGATAGTGAATGGCTATTGTAGTAATTGTTAATTGATAATTGTTTATTGTTATTAATTGTGCAATTGTATTAAGTTGATAACTGCTTTTATACTGTAACATTGAATTCTGCTGTCTCTTGTTGTTGTGAACCGCTGTGAGTCGCCTTCGGGCTGAGAACAGCGGTATATAAGCAAGGTAAATAATAAATAAATAAATAAATAAATTCCAAGCCTAGTTATATCCTTTGTTCCTGTTTCCTGTGGAAGCCTAACTACAACCCGGCCCTGTGCAAAATAGCTTTGCTATGCAGCCCTTTTACACAATTCAAGAGGGATTACTCTTGGTGGCATGAAAACAACCATGTGATGAGCAGGGAGTCCCACAGAACGGTCTTCTTCCTAAGCAATGCTTTGGGAGGTCAGAAAGATCTGAGCTTGACTTGTTGCAAACAATATGTGTGTTGAAAGGAGGATCCTTGGGGATGGTTTCTTCAAGGGTGACTGAGCAAGAGAAACATCTGTCCATGACTGTACTCGCTTGGGGCTCGCAGGAGAAAGGAGAGAGGAGGAGGCTAATTCTGCTATGAAATACTCACTTAGTTTCTACCTTTTGCTAGGCACCGGAGGTCTCCCACCTTGGTCATGCCTGAGTCAGTCCGTTTCCCCCAGTGGACAATGGCAGTTCCCAAGAAGACACCGAACCAAGACAGCTGAGTACTCCTTATGCTAATATTCTCCAGATGAACAGGTTCTCATGTTTGTACTCGGTTTCTTGGGCAAGTCACTTGTCCATCCTCTTTTCTGATTTCATAGAATCATAGAATCATAGAATCAAAGAGTTGGAAGAGACCTCATGGGCCATCCAGTCCAACCCCCTGCCAAGAAGCAGGAATATTGCATTCAAATCACCCCTGACAGATGGCCATCCAGCCTCTGTTTAAAAGCTTCCAAAGAAGGAGCCTCCACCACACTCCGGGGCAGAGAGTTCCACTGCTGAATGGCTCTCACAGTCAGTAAGTTCTTCCTCATGTTCAGATGGAATCTCCTTTCTTGTAGTTTGAAGCCATTGTCCCGCGTCCTAGTCTCCAGGGAAGCAGTAAACAAGCTTGCGCCCTCCTCCCTGTGGCTTCCTCTCACATATTTATACATGGCTATCATATCCCCTCTCAGCCTTCTCTTCTTCAGGCTAAACATGCCCAGCTCCTTAAGCCGCTCCTCATAGGACTTGTTCTCCAGACCCTTTATCATTTTAGTCGCTCTCCTCTGGACACATTCCAGCTTGTCAATATCTCTCTTGAATTGTGGTGCCCAGAATTGGACACAATATTCCAGGTGTGGTCTAACCAAAGCAGAATAGAGGGGTAGCATGACTTCCCTAGATCTAGACACTATGCTCCTATTGATGCAGGCCAAAATCCCATTGGCTTTTTTTGCTGCCACATCACATTGTTGGCTCATGTTTAACTTGTTGTCCACGAGGACTCCAAGATCTTTTTCACACATACTGCTCTCAAGCCAGGCATTGTCCCCCATTCTGTATCTTTGCATTTCGTTTTTCCTGCCAAAGTGGAGTATCTTGCATTTGTCACTGTTGAACTTCATTTTGTTAGTTTTGGCCCATCTCTCTAATCTGTCAAGATCGTTTTGAATCCTGCTCCTGTCCTCTGGAGTATTGGCTATCCCTCCCAATTTGGTGTCGTCTGCACACTTGATGATCCTGCCTTCTAGCCCTTCATCTAAGTCATTAATAAAGATGTTGAACAGGACCGGGCCCAGGACGGAACGCTGCGGCACTCCACTCGTCACTTCTTTCCAGGATGAAGAGGAAGCATTGGTGAGCACCCTCTGGGTTCGTCCATTTAACCATATCTTCCTTCTGAAGATATAGTGTTTTGTTTGTTGAAGAAGCTGGATATGTTTAGCCTGGTAAAAGAAGCTTGAGGAATGACCTGATAAAGTGGAGCAAGCATTCTGAACTCCATTGAATTGAACCCAACGTGGAACACAGGCCTCCCATGACCAAAAGAAAACACTGGAAGGGTTTTTGGGCATTGATCTTGAGTTTGGGAGTTGTAGTTCACCTACATCCAGAGAGCACTGTGGACTCAAACAATGATGGATCTGGACCAAACTTGGCACAAATACTCAATATGCCAAATGTGAAGACTTTGAGGGAAAATAGACCTTGACATTTGGGAGTTGTAGTTGCTAGGATTTATAATTCACCTACAATCAAAGAGCAGTCTGAACCCCACCAATGATAGAATTGGGACAAACTTCCCACACAGAACCCCATGACCAATAGAAAATACTTAAGGCCATCCAGTCCAAATCCCTTTACCAGGACAAAAAAAAATGTAATCAAAGCCCTCCTGTCAAAGAGCCACCCAGTCATAGATATAGATAGATAGATATGAATCACACACACACACACACACACAGTATTATAGATTTGAAAGGGACCCCTTATTTATTTGTCATGTCAGGGCAACCAGTCAATTGTATTACATTTCTAACAGAACAAAACAAACAGGCAGACAAAACACAAAATTTGCAAGTTTGGTAGTTGATTAAATGTCCTTTGACCAGTATCTGGCCACTTGGAGTGCTTCTGGTGTTGCTGCAAGGAGGTCCTCCATTGTGCATGTGGCAGGGCTCAGGTTGCATTGCAGCAGGTGGTCAGTGGTTTGCTCTTCTCCACACTCGCATGTCGTGGATTCCACTTTGTGGCCCCATTTCTTAAGGGCTCTGCATCTCGTGGTGCCAGAGCGCAGTCTGTTCAGCGCCTTCCAAGTCGCCCAGTCTTCTGTGTGCCCAGGGGGAGTCTCTCATTTGGTATCAGCCATTGGTTGAGGTTTTGGGTTTGAGCCTGCCACTTTTGGACTCTCGCTTGCTGAGGTGTTCCAGCGGGGTCTCTGTAGATCTTAGAAAACTATTTCTAGATTTAAGTCGTTGATGTGCTGGCTGATACCCAAACAGGGGATGAGCTGGCGATGTCTCTGCCTTGGTCCTTTCACTATTTCCGGCAGATGTCAGGTGGTGCAATACCAGCTAAGCAGTGTAATTTCTCAAGTGGTGTAGGGTGCAGACACCCTGTGATAATGCGGCATGTCTCATTCAGAGCCACATCTACTGTTTTAGTGTGGTGAGATGTGTTCCACACTGGGCATGCGTACTCAGCAGCAGAGTAGCATAGCGCAAGGGCAGATGTCTTCACTGTGTCTGGTTGTGATCCCCAGGTTGTGCCAGTCAGCTTTCGTATGATATTGTTTCTAGCACCCACTTTTTGCTTGATGTTCAAGCAGTGCTTCTTGTAGGTAAGAGCACGGTCCAGAGTGACTCCCAGGTATTTGGGTGCGCTGCAATGCTCCAGTGGGATTCCTTCCCAGGTGATCCTCAGAGCTCGGGATGCTTGTCTGTTCTTGAGATGAAAGGCACATGTCTGTGTTTTAGATGGGTTGTGGATCAGTTGGTTTTCCCTGTAATAGGCAGTAAGAGCACCTGGAGAGCTTCTGTTCAACCATCTCAAAGCTCCCTGCTTGAGCAGTCATGGCACCTAAAGAAGGACAATTATGTTGCATGTTCCAGAGTAGGCAAGCCAGACACTTTCCACATCAACACTGACAAAGAAACAGCAAGAAATACTGTTTACCCACAAGCATAAAGAAATTACATATATTAGAAACCAACACTTTCTCATTCCTTTATTTTCCAGATCACTTGACTGGGCCACAGCAACGCCTGGCAGGGGACAGCTAGTCTATATAAATAAAAATGTAATGTTCATTTGTGGGATTAACATAACTCAAATACCAATGGGCAAATTGACACCACATTTGGACACAAGACACCAACCAAAGAAATCTATGTCCTTCACTCAAAAAAGCAAAAAAAAGCAAAAAAAATTAACTGGAAAGAACTTAAACCCCCCACAAAGCTAAATGACTTTACAGAGCATGTGTTAAGGCAACACCCCCTCCCCGCCCCTCGCTCTTGCACAAGCGGAAAAAAACCCCCAAAACTGAGAAAGAGGCAGCTTGACAGTGGGAGGGAAAGGTGGCCCGTATATCTCTCTCGCTACCCTCTGCCTCTCTCTTCCCAAAGGATTGAGGGAGAGGGAGGGAGGGAGGTAGAGAGAGGAGGGCACCGTCCTCCAGATCCACCCGTCCCCTTCCTTTCCTTTCCCTTCCTTTCCCTCTTGGCACTTGGGTCGGCAACATGGAGGTGCCTCCAGTGGGCTGCTGGGAACTCACATGGGAGGGATTCTGTGTGTGTGTGTGGATATGTTTAGGCACACACACTCACCTATATGCACACACACTGGGTGAGCTTTCAACTCCCAGAAAGCTCACCCATACTGAGTTATGGGAAGGAATTTCGGGAAATGAAGTCCAGTATTCAAAGAAAGGACAAAAACAGGAAATGCATAAACAAATAACATTAATAATAATAATAATAATAATAATAATAATAATACCTACATGCCTTTAAGAATAATATTTGTGTCTATAATAATAATATTGTGTCTATAATAATAATATAATAATGTGGAGGCTGTGACAGACTTTGTATTTCTAGGTGCAAAGATGACTGCAGATGCAGACTGTGGCCAGGAAATCAGAAGACGCTTACTTCTTGGGAGGAGAGCAATGTCCAGTCTCAATAAAATAGTAAAGAGTAGAGACATCACACTGGCAACAAAGATCCATTGCATAGTCAAAGCCATGGTATTCCCTGTAGTAACCTACGGATGTGAGAGCTGGACCTTAGGGAAGGCTGAGCGAAGGAAGATCGATGCTTTTGAGCTGTGGTGTTGGAGGAAAGTTCTGAGAGTGCCTTGGACTGCGAGAAGATCCAACCAGTCCATCCTCCAGGAAATAAAGCCCGACTGCTCACTGGAGGGAAGGATACTAGAGACAAAGTTGAAGTACTTTGGCCACATCATGAGGAGACAGGAAAGCCTAGAGAAGACAATTATGCTGGGGAAAGTGGAAGGAAAAAGGAAGAGGGGCCGACCAAGGGCAAGATGGATGGATGGCATCCTTGAAGTGACTGGACTGACCTTGAAGGAGCTGGGGGTGGTGACGGCCGACAGGGAGCTCTGGCGTGGGCTGGTCCATGAGATCACGAAGAGTCAGAGACGACTGAACGAATGAACAACAACAACATAATAATATCTATATGCCTATAATAATATCTATACGTCTGTAATAATAACAATAATAATAATAATACCTATATAATATCTTGGGATTATGTCTGTTCTTGTTTTATTGTATTTTAAAGTTAATTGTATTGTTTTAATCTACTGCTGTAAACCGCTCCGAGCCAAATTGGGAGTAGCGGTATAGAAGTCAAATAAATAAATCTTTGAACTGGATTATATGGCAGTATGGACTCAGATAACCCAGGGCCCTTCCACACATCCATATAACCCTTTGGCCTTGAGGAGACTGAAATGGGCTTATATTAGGTTGACATTTTGCCACTTCAGTTGTGTATTGATAGCTTAGAAACCAGCTCTTCCTCTTTTCTTCCTTTCCCATTGCTGCACAATGGTCCACAGCAACGCGTGACCGGGTACAACGCTTATATATATATACTAGTGGTCCCTTGCCAGGCGTTGCTGTGGCCCAGTCTGGTGATCAGGAAAATAAAGTAATGAGAAAGTGTTGGTTTCTAATATATGTAATGTCTTTATGCTTGTGGGTTAACAGTATTTCTTTGCCTGTGTAGATGTGGAGATTGTCTGGTTTGCCTGCTTTGGAACACGCAACATAACATTATCCTTCTTTAGGGGTCCCTTTCAAATCTTTGATACTGCATCTGTCATATACATATGTGTGTGTGTGTGTGTGTGTGTGAATGGCTGGATGGCCCTTTGTCAGGAGGGCTTTATGTTTTCTTGCAGTATTTCTGAACCTGGGGTTTGGGAGCCTGGGGGAGGGGGATCGCAAGGGGGTGTCAGAAGGGTCAGCAAAGACCACCAGTATTTTCTGTTGGTCATGAGGGTCCTGTGTGGGAAGTTTGGCCCAATTCTATTGTTGGTGGGGTTCAGAATGCTCCTTGATTGTAGGTGAACTATAAATCCCAGTAACTACAACTCCCAAATGTCAAGGTCTATTTCCCCAAACTCCATCTGTGTTTATATTTGGGCATATTGAGTATTCGTGCCAAGTTTGGTCCAGATCCATCATTGTTTGAGTCCACAGTGCTCTCTAGAAGTAGGTGAACTACAACTCCCAAACTCACGGTCAATGCCCACCAAACCCTTCTAGTATTTTCTGTTGGTCATGGGAGTTCTGTGTGCCAAGTTTGGTTCAATTCCATCGTTGGTGGGGTTCAGAATGCTCTTTGATTATAGGTGAACTATAAATCCCAGCAACTACAACTCCCAAATGACAAAATCATAATTTTTTGAGTGATGGTCACTCCTTGTGTTGTGAGACATTTTGTTGCCAAATTTGGTGTGACTTTGCTCATTGGTTCTTTTGTTTTTAAGGTACTCATTACGCACAGAGCATTTGTGTGTGTGTGTGTGTGTGTGTGTATGTTTGTGTGTGTGTGTGTATGGCATTCCTAGTATTTTCTCTCTATCTTTTTTTATGATTGGTTGCCTCTCTTTTGAGGGGGAGGGTGAAACCCCCACCCACACTCCATTGTTGCCAGGAGGCAAAAACCCACAAAACAGTGAGTCTGCGAAAAGCAAACCATTAAGTAGTGAGGGAACACTGTATGCTCAAGAATCTGGAAACCAAACTCTATAAAGAACACTTGTTTAGACTGGAGAAGATAAAGCATCTAGTGAAAAGGATTGCCAAAAATGATTGTGGCCTCTCCAACTCCAGAGATGTCTTAGTTCTAGATCCCTATACTGGTGAGGAGTTGGACTAGATATCCCTCCAGGTTCCTTCCACCCACCCCTACAGTTCTATGATTCTATGGTTTCTTGGTCCTTTTCAATTGTCCATGGAGAGCTAAGTGCTGAGGTACATAAGAGATGAAAAGTCCTCCACCCCTCGAGTACCTGTATCGTGTCTAGCAAGCTTGACATTAAGTCTTAGTAAGCCCGAAGCAAGATCTCTGCTGTTTGAATCCTGAGCAAATATTTCTTGACATTTATTTATATTATAATCATGAGCATGTCTCTTTAGAATCAATTCTCTCTCAGTTCAGCTGAACTTATTCCCAGTTGAATAAGCCCAGGAGTACAGCTATACTGACATATCGAATCTATGCTTGCCAGGTGGAGAGTCCATTCTGGGTTTTAGTCCAAACTGCCAAATCCTATGAGCCAAATTAGCTCAGCAGTTGGGACTAATTCTTTAACATTTGGACTTGGGTGTTTTAATTGTAGTAGTTTAAGCATTGGACCATGACTCAGAAGATCCACTCTACCATGGAAACCCTCTGAGTGACTTTGGGGAGCTACGTTCTCTCAGCCTCAATGGAAGGCCAAAGGCAACCATCTTGGCAACAAATCGTGCCAAGAAAACCTGGTGATGGGTTTGTTTTTGGTCCCCATAAGCCAGAAATGCCTTGAAGGCACAGAATAGCAATTTTAGCTGAAGACTAAAGGAAAAAAAATCTTTGAGGGGTATATAGTAATATTGTATTTGCATTTACAAACTGAGGGTGCATCCAGACAGCTCCTTTAATGTGGGAGTTCCTGCAATTAAAAGGGGGCCATCCAGATGACACCCCAGAGAAACATGAATTCATTATTATTATTATTATTATTATTATTATTATTATTAACTTTATTTATACCCCGCTAAAATCTCCTGAAGGACTTGATGAGGCTTACAAAGGCCAAGGCCACCAACAAAACAACAGCATACAAATACAACAGTAAAACTCATAAAACAAATAATAAAACATCAAGCAAAACAATAGAACACTAAAAACAATGACACATGATGCATTTAAAACCTAAGGCCGGACCAATGTAATGGACAAAATTTAAAAAGTGCTGGACTTGACAGGTGTTATGTAGAGGTTTTTAGAGGTAGGTGCAATTTACAGACAATCCTAAATCTCTAACAAAGTGCATTTTGGACAAGGTGCTTGGGGTTAACCTATTCTGGAAAGGCACACTGGAACAGCCAGGTCTTCAAGCGCGCTTGGTGGGGACACGGGACAGGGCTTTCTCTGTGGCGGCCCCCCGACTTTGGAATGCCCTTCCAAAAGAGCTTCGTCAGGCCCCTACTCTAGCAGTTTTCAGAAGGAACCTAAAAACTTGGCTGTTCCGATGTGCCTTCGCAGATTAGGAATCCCCCAAGTCCTAGAAGCACTTTAGCACAACCAATGTTGCTGCACACCGCACTTTTAATCCTACGTTCCTCCTGCCATTTCAGCATTTTAACCCCTGTACCCCATTGCGCCGGCCGAACCAGTTTTAATAGTGTCCTGTTGTAGTTATTGTTGTTATTTTGCTTAACTGTTTGATTTGCTTGTTTATTATTGTGTTATGCTTTTATTGTATTGTGTTGAGGCTTCGGCCTGTGTAAGCCGCATCGAGTCCTGCGGGAGATGCTAGCGGGGTACAAATAAAGTTAATAATAATTCAAGCTCTTCCTAAAGACTGCCAACGTTGGGGCTTGTCTGATGTCCTTGGGGAGAGAGTTCCAGAGTCGGGGGGCCACCACAGAAAAGGCCATGTCCCTCATCCCCACCAAACGCACTTGCGACGCTGGTGAGATCGTCAGCAGGGCCTCTCCAGATGATTGGAGGGATCGTGTGGGTTTGTATATGGAGATGCGGTCTTGCAGGTAGGTGGGTCCCAAACCATTTAGGGCTTTGTAGGTGAGCACCTGCACCTTCAATTGGGACAGGAAGATGAACGGCAGCCAATGGAGCTCCTTAAATAGGAGGGTTGACCTCTCTCTGTAAGGAGTGCCAGTTAACAACCTGCCCACTGACCGTTCATTCAACACAAACCAGGAAAACCCTGGCTTGTCACAAATTGAATTATTAGTGGGTTTATTCCATGCCTTCTTGGAAGGTGCAGAATAAACCCACTACTTGGACTGCTCCACCAAAAGTTCTGGGCTTTCCAGAACAGTAATTCCATGTATTGTCGAAGGCTTTCATGGCTGGAATCACTAGGTTCTTGTGGGTTTTTTCAGGCTATAGAGCATGTTCTAGAGGCATTTTCTCCTGACGTATTGCCTGCATCTATGGCAAGCATCCTCAGAGGTAGTGAGGATGCTAACTCTGAGGATGCTTGCCATAGATGCAGGCGAAACGTCAGGAGAAATGCCTCTAGAACATGGCTCTATAGCCCGAAAAAACCCACAAGAACCTAGTAATTCCATGGTTTCCTTGGCTAAATTAGTTCAGAAAACTACAAGGACACCAACCTCCTCCCTCAAAACCCCCAATCCCTTTTAAAATGAGAGAACTTACCCAATATCCATTAGTGTGGTGCCAGAGCTGGCACATAGGAATTATGCATCAGGAGAAGGTGGGGGAAGGGGGAAGAGGAAAATTACCCCCCCCCCCTTTTTCCTGGTGCGTCATTCCTACACACCAGGAGAGCTCCAGCACCATGCTAATGGAGGCCGGGTAAGTTCTTTAATTTTTAAAAGGGATTTGGGAGAAGGAGTTTGAGTGTCTAGGTGTTCTCCCAGAAGGTTCCAGGAGTGCATCTGGACACCTGCCACAGAAATCATATGCTTTCTGGGGCATGTGTAGATTAGGACCCGGGAACATTTGTGTTTTTGAAATGCAAAAGTTCCCGGATTAAAGGGCTGTCTGGAAGTGTTCTGAGCATCCCTTATTCAGAATACCAGAATCCAAAATACTCTGAAATTGTCCACATGGGTGGTTGAGAGAGTGACTAAACTCTCTCAACCACCCATGGGAAGCCCTGGCCCTTGATCACTCCAATTGTAGGTCAGCTGTGATCAGCAGTGCTGTAGAATTTGAAGAGGCATGAATGGAGGGCAAAAGAGAGAACTGTGCCAAGAGGAAGGTGCGTCAAGCCAACCCCAACGGGACCGCCTTCCACCTGGAAACCAATGCCCTCACTGTGGTAGAAGATGCAGATCAAGAACAGGGCTCCACAGTCACCTATGGACCCACCACCAGCACACTGATCCTGGAGGACTATCCTACTCAGACAATGAGGAATTGCCTAAGTAAGTAAAAAAAATGAAAGGAAACCATTCTGTTTGCCTTTGCAATCAGATAAGGATTTCTTTTCTCTCTTTTCTAATAGTCGGACTAACCTTCAGCAAGCTTGGGAACTTTCTCTTAGTTTGCATAAGTCTTGTCTTCTATCTTCAATCTCATTAACTTCTGCATCTGACAAATTATCCTCAAAGACAGTTCCTCAGAGGAAGGCTGCCATGGGCCCCTTTCAGGAATTTTACCTTGAGAATCTACAGGAGAAGCACTCCGTTCATGAGAAGTCTCTGGCCTTTCAGCAAGGCCAGAACCAGGCCTTTCAACAAGGCCAGGACCTGACAACTGAGGCCCAGGAAAACCATTTATTTATCGAGTCATCAGCAACCAGTCAATTATATTACATTTCTAACAGAACAAAGCAAACAAACAGACAAAATACAAAAATACAAAATACAGAATACAAAATTTGTGAGTTTGGTAGTTGATTAAATGTCCTTTGATCAGTAGCTGGCCACTTGGAGTGCTTCTGGTGTTGCTTCAAGAAGGCCCTCCATTGTGCATGTGGCAGGGCTCAGGTTGCATTGCAGCAGGTGGTCAGTGGTTTGCTCCTCTCCGCACTTGCATGTCGAGGATTCCACTTTGTAGCCCCATTTCTGAAGGTTGGCTCTGCATCTCGTGGTGCCAGAGTGCAGTCTGTTCAGTGCCTTCCAAGTCGCCCAGTCCTCTGTGTGCCCAGGGGGGAGTCTCTCATTTGGTATCAGCCATTGGTTGAGGTTCTGGGTTTGAGCCTGCCACTTTTGGACTCTCGCTTGCTGAGGTGTTCCAGCGAGTGTCTCTGTAGATCTTGGAAAACTATTTCTAGATTTAAGTCGTTGACGTGCTGGCTGATACCCAAACAGGGGATGAGCTGGAGATGTCTCTGCCTTGGTCCTTTCACTATTGGCTGCTACTTCCCGGCGGATGTCAGGTGGTGCAATACCGGCTAAGCAGTGTAATTTCTCCAGTGGTGTAGGGTGCAGACACCCCGTGATAATGCTCTCATTAAGAGCCACATACACTGTTTTAGTGTGGTGAAATGTGTTCCACACTGGGCATGCGTACTCAGCAGCAGAGTAGCAAGGGCAGATGTCTTCACTGTATCTGGTTGTGATCCCCAGGTTGTGCCAGTCAGCTTTCGTATGATATTGTTTCTAGCGCCCACTTTTTGCTTGATGTTCAGGCAGTGCTTCTTGTAGGTAAGAGCACGGTCCAGAGTGACTCCCTGGTATTTTGGTGCGCTGCAATGCTCCAGTGGAAAACCATCATCCCCATTGACACCAGACCCAGTCCCAGGAAAACCATCATCCCCATTGACATCAGACACAATCACAATGTGAACTAAAACACTTTCAGTGTTTTTTTCTGGCTGATTTCCCATTTAGAAATAGTATTTGGCCATGGGTCTTTCCTCCCAGGGAGAAGACATCACAGCCCTTCCAAACATATGTGTGCATTGAGAGCGAGTGGCAGGATTGCAAACTCCCTCGTGCCTCCTTGCACCCCGTAATTAAAAACTGTGGATAATTAGGCAGTCATTAAAAATAGGGGCTGGCTGTTTTCCTGCAGAGGACAACAGTTAACCAATTTAATGTATGTTCTCTGCTAATTTGGGTGTCTTCAGCTCTTTTACAGATCTGGTTTGTTTGTTCAGCGGCGCTCTGTCAAAAGGGTGCTTTAGATGCATTCATTGATTTTGCAAACATACAAAAGGCACCAGCGCCCAGATCAGCTGACAAGCTTTTCTCTCTCCCTCACTCTTTCTCTCTCTCTGCCTCCCACAGTTGAAAAAGAGAGAAAGTTAACTTCCAAAAACATCACATTAGCAGCATGGCAAGAAAAGAGAAGCCATGACTACATCTTTTTTTGTAAACACAACAGCAGCCCCCAGATCAGCTGACAAGCTTTTCTCGCTTTCTCACTCACTTTCTCTCCCTTCCTAAAAAGAGAGAAAGTTAAGTTGCAAAAACATTAAATCAGCAGCATGGCAGGAAAGGAAAAAAACAAAAAAAGTGTATATCTTATTGTAGTTCCCAATTAGAGTATACTGAATGAATCTGTTAGACTTCACTGTGTGTTGGCTGATTCAATGAATCCTCTTGCTGAATATAATACTTGTTGTTGTTGTTCATTCGTTCAGTCGTCTCCGACTCTTCGTGACCTCATGGACCAGCCCACGCCAGAGCTCCCTGTCGGCCGTCACCACCCCCAGCTCCTTCAAGGTCAGTCCAGTCACTTCAAGGATGCCATCCATCCATCTTGCCCTTGGTCGGCCCCTCTTCCTTTTGCCTTCCACTTTCCCCAGCATAATTGTCTTCTCTAGGCTTTCCTGTCTCCTTATGATGTGGCCAAAGTACTTCAACTTTGTCTCTAGTATCTTCCCTCCAGTGAGCAGTCGGGCTTTATTTCCTGGAGGATGGACTGGTTGGATCTTCTCGCAGTCCAAGGCACTCTCAGAACTTTCCTCCAACACCACAGCTCAAAAGCATCTCTCTTCCTTCGCTCAGCCTTCCCTAAGGTCCAGCTCTCACATCCGTAGGTTACTACAGGGAATACCATGGCTTTGACTAGGCGGATCTTTGTTGCCAGTGTGATGTCTCTACTCTTTACTATTTTATCGAGATTGGACATTGCTCTCCTCCCAAGAAGGAAGCGTCTCCTGATTTCCTGGCCACAGTCTGCATCTGCAGTAATCTTTGCGCCTAGAAATACAAAGTCTGTCACGGCCTCCACATTTTCTGGATTTTGCAAAAGGGATTCATCCAACTGATGGTGGAAGGAGAACATTTCTGCATAGGGAACCATTCTAATTTGTTGTCAAGTCAATTTTGAGTTATAGTAACCCTATGAGTGAAGGATTTCCAAGTCAAACTGTCATCGGTTCTGTTCTGTCGTGTGCTGGGCCTGTAAAGAATTTCTTTTAATTAGGACGTGCGACTTGAACCCAGTGGGAAGCCAGGGGGCCGAGAAGTTCTCAGAGATTTTCCACCACAAATGATCTTTAGATGGCTTGTGAAGTATAACAAAGTCCTTTATTAATGAACAATCAAACAGAAACTTCTCTTGTCTTCAGGAAAGATAAACAAGTGGTTCCAATTTTGCCCACGAAGGACAGGCAACTGTCTTCAATAACTTCTTCTTTACTTTAAAGGAAAATCCCCTTTTTAACTTCTCCCAGGCTGACTGTAATCTAACCCTTACTGATGTGGGCTCCGCTACCGGGTCGAACTGCGTCTCGAAGCACCGAGTGGACCTACCAGTAAAGGTTTAGATATTTCCAGCTGGAGTTCTTTGGTCTTCCAAACTGTTTACCCTCCGAAATTCCTCAAAGCTTTAGGGCTGTTTCCCTGGAAATCTTTGGATGCTCTTAAGACTGTTCTTCCCCCGAAAGTCTTAAGGGTTGAAGCTTTTGTACAGGGGAAGCTTGCACACGTCCTGTACATTAGCTTTCCTTGCTGAGACTAACTAAAAAAATGGCTCCCTTCCCTTCCCAATTGCCCTGAGCAAGGGGCGGAACCAAAACTTAACGATGATGGACAGGTGATTTGCCCTACGACTGCAACCAAAGGAAGCCACCTTTCTGCAGAATCCCTGAAACCTGGACTGCAAGCAAACACTCGATACAAAGCAAATAAAGTTGGAGCTCCTGGTACAGCCGTACCAACACAGGTTCAAGTCTCACAAACTTAAGGCCTGGGCTCCCTTGCTTGCAATCTCTCCACTTGAAGCGTGGTCTTTACCTACTGCCTTCCATTATGGATTCAGCATCTTTTAGCTGTCCAGTGAACAAAAACTTTATACACAAAATTATTACAAACATTGGGCATAAAGTGTTGTCGAAGGCTTTCATGGCTGGAATCACTGGCTTTCTGTGGCCATGTTCCAGAAGCATTCTCTCCTGACGTTTCACCTGCATCTATGGCAGGCATCCTCAGAGGTTGTGATGTCTGTTGGAAACTAGTAAAAGGGGTTTATATATCTGTGGAATGTCCAGGGTGGGAGGAAGAACTCTTGTCTGCTAGAGGCATGTGTCTCCCCCTACAACCCATCAAGGACTTTAAGATCATCCAGGGAGGCCCTGCTCTCGGTCCCACCATCATCACAGTCGAGTTTGGTGGGGATGAGAGACAGGGCCTTCTCCATGGTAGGCCCTCGGCTGTGAACTCCCTGCCTAAGGAGGTTAGATATGTCCCCTCCCTCTTGATGTTCAGGAAGAAACCTAAATCCTGGTTGTGGGAGCAAGCGTTTGCAGATCAGATTGATTTTACTGTCAATGATTAGATTTCATTGGACCACAATTTGGATGGATTTGGATGACATTTTAACCTGGTGAACTGTTTTAATGTATGTTGATATTCATTTTTTAAGCATTTGATTGTATTTTATGATGTATTTTATTGTTTCAGCATCAAATTGTTGCCTGTTGGTAGCTCTCCTGAGTCCTTCCTTGGAGGTAGAGATAGGACAGGGTACAAATGTTCTAAATATATAAATAAATGTTGCAATTGGCCACCTTGATTAGCATTGAATGGATGGATGGCCATCTGTTAGGGATGCTTTGAATGTGATTTTCCTGCTTCTTGGCAGAATGGGGTTGGATTGGATGGCCCACAAGGTCTCTTCCAACTCAATGATTCTATGAAAGAAGTACTAAACAGAATTATATAATATAGATGCAACCTCAGAGTGATCCATAGCATTTCATGTTCTACACAATTATCTCTAGCCTCCATCTCCAATGGACTTTTGCAAGTTGTGATTGTATTTTCATGAAGCCCCAGCTCTCTTTGGCAGAGAAGGCAAAAACTACAACTCTCTATTCCGTCACAATTAAAGTGGTGTCAAACTACGTTATGGTAATTCTACAGTGTAGATGTATCCTGCATTAACATGTCAATGTACATTGCATACTACATGTGTGCATTGTGCAAAGGGGGGGGGGAGTCATGCACACCCATCATTCCTCAACCATTGCACTAATATTTATGCCGTGCTGAGATTATGTGGGATTTCAGCCAATGGGAATAACCCACAGGATCCCCGTCCATCTGATGTCAATTTCCATCAAAATAAAGCCTTGGTCACTTAGGAATGATGTCTGCAAAATCCACCCAAGTGACAGATGTGCTGGAGAATGGGGCAGATGTTTTGACGCTTGGGGAGTTGCCCATGTATTTTCTAAATAGATAGGGATTACCACAGCCTATGGATATAATCCTTTGGTAACCCGAAATGTCAAAGACAATGGGTTGGAGGGGTGGGGGAAATAAAAACGATAACATTGAAAATGTCTTAATGCGCTTATTGATCATAATTCGGCTCAACCGGTTCCGAAGTACGACTCCTTCTTGTCTTTCTTTTTTTCCTTTAACAATAAGCAATGAAAAATTAATGCTTTGGTTTTGCTACGGTGTCTCTCTTACCAAAATATCAGATATTTATTGATTGATCAAAATATTCCCATTGCGCCCTAGATCTAAAGATCTCAGGGCAGCATGCAACCAAATCAATGCATCTAACCAAAACCAGCAAAAGAAATCATTGGGCTAAAAGAGCATTTAGCAATTTGACAACTTAAAGCCAAACAGTTTAAACCCAGTGAAAACTGTTTGACAGTTTACAAACCATGCATATGTGCGGTTTGGAATAAAGTCAATAATTCTCCAAATGTTTTTTTCTCCAGTGGGGAACTATGTTTTTGTCAGAAGCCAGACTGACACCAGCTAAAGATGCTGAGTAGCAACCAGTTGGTAACAAGAATCATCATTTTGTTTCTCTGCTCCTCTCCTCTCTTTTTCTTTCATACACACCCACACACACACACACACACACACAGTCTGGTGATCAGGTAAACAAAGTAATGAGAAAGTGTTGGTTTCTAATATATGTAATTTCCTTATGCTTATGGGTAAACAGTACTTCTTCTTGTTTCTTTGCCAGTGTTAATGTAGAGATTGTCTGGTTTGCCTACTCTGGAACATGCAACATATAATTGTCCTTCTTTAGGGGTCTCTTTCTAATCTATGATTCTATATCTGTCATATACATGTGTGTGTGTGTGTGAATCATATATACCTATCTATATCTATGGCTGGATGGCTTTGTCAGGAGGGCTTTGATTATGTTTTCTTGCCCTGGTGAAGGGAGTTGGACTGGATGACCTTAAGGCAGAATTTCTCAACCTCAGGGTCGGGACTCCTGGGGGAGGGAGACATGAGGGGGTGTCAGAAGGGTTGCCATAGACCACCAGAAAACAGAGTATTTTCTGTTGGTCATGGGGGTTTGTGTGGAAGTTTGGCCCAATTCTATCGTTGGTGGGGTTCAAAATGCTCTTTGATTGTAGGTGACCTATCAATCCCAGCAACTACAACTCTCAGATGTCAAGATCTGTTTTCCCCAAAGTCCATCTGTGTTCATATTTGGGCATATGGAGTATTCGTGCCAAGTTTGGTCCAGATCCGTCATTGTTTGAGTCCACAGTGCTCTCTGGATGTAGTTGAACTACAACTCCAAAACTCAAGGTCAATGCCCACCAAACCCTTCTAGTGTTTTCTGTTGGTCATGGGAGTCCTGTGTGCCACGTTTGGTTTAATTCCATCATTGGTGGAGTTCAAAATTCTCTTTGATTGTAAGTAAAGTATAAATCTCAGCAACTAAAACTCCCAAATTACAAACACAATTGTTTTGATGGTCACTCGTTGGCCTGATAGGTGTGTTGTGTCCAAATTTGGTGTAAATTCATTCAATACTTTAGGACTGGGAGCTGAAGTCCAAAACATCTGGAAGACCAACATTTAGGAAACACTGCCGCTCTTCATAGGGCTTGTTCTCCAGACCCTTGATCATTTTAGTTACCCTCCTCTGGACACATTCCAGTGCGTCAATATCTCTCTTCAATTGTGGTGCCCAGAATTGGACACAATATTCCAGGTGTGGTCTAACCAAGGCAGAATAGAGCGTGGGGAACATGACTTCCCTAGATCTAGACACTATGCTCCTATTGATGCAGGCCAAAATCCCATTGGCTTTTTTTTTGCTGCCACATGACATTGTTGGCTCATGTTTAACTTGTTGTCCACGAGGACCCCAAGATCTTTTTCACACGTACTGCTCTCGAGCCAGGGGTTCCCCATTTTGTATCTTTGCATTTCGTTTTTCCTGCCAAAGTGGAGTCTCTTGCATTTGTCCAACTTCATTTTGTTAGTTTTGGCCCTTCATCTCTCTAATCTGTCAAGATCGTTTTGAATCCTGCTCCTGCCCTCTGGAGTATTGGCTATCCCTCCCTATTTGGTGTCGTCTGCAAACTTGATGATCAAGACCTTCTGACCTTTCATCTAAGTCATTAATAAAGATGTTGAACAGGACCGGGCCCAGGACGGAACCCTAGGTGGCTCATAGGACAGGTAAACTGGGCCAGAATCATTAAGGGCTTTATAGGCCAAAGCCAGCACTTTGAATTGTGCTCAGAAGCTGATAGGCAGCCAGTGAAGCTGGCGTAGCAAGGACGTTGTGTGCTCTCTGTACCCCGCTCCCATGAGCAACCTGGCTGCCAAGTGTTGGACTAACCGAAACTGTATGAGGGTAGAATACTAGAGGTGTGTAAAATCCTGCATGATGTGTAGAAAATGGGTATGGGAGCATTCTCTCTCTTTTCTCTCTTCTTAATAGGAGGAAAATGGGGTCATCTGACTAAGCTGACGGTGGTAGGCTCAGGGCAGTCAAAGGGAAGTGCTACTTTTATGCAGCGCATAGTTAAAGCGTGAGTTTCGTCATAAGATATTGTAATGGCCATCCCTTCTAAAAGAGAGATTAGGTATAAGAACATAAGAGCCATGCTGCGTCACGCCTGTTTAGTCCATCAGTAAAGCAGATGTCCAAGTGGATGGATGGATAGATTGACATGGATGGATGTACCCTTTCGCTGCAGTTGAAGGCAAACAGCTCGATGGTAAAGCTATTGATAGCTACAAGGAATCCCACTGGAGCATTGCAGCACACCCAAATACCTGGAAGTCACTCTGGACCGTGCTCTTACCTACAAGAAGCATTGCCTGAACATCAAGCAAAAAGTGGGTGCTAGAAACAATATCATACGAAAGCTGACTGGCACAACCTGGGGATCACAACCAGATACAGTGAAGACATCTGCCCTTGCGCTGTGCTACTCTGCTGCTGAGTATGCATGCCCAGTGTGGAACACATCTCACCATACTAAAACAGTGGATGTGGCTCTTAATGAGACATGCCGCATTATCACGGGGTGCCTGCGCCCTACACCACCGGAGAAATTACACTGTCTAGCTGGTATCGCACCACCTGACATCTGCCGGGAAGTGGCAGCCAATAGTGAAAGGACCAAGGCAGAGACATCTCCAGCTCATCCCCTGTTTGGGTATCAGCCAGCGCTTCAACAACTTAAATCCAGACATAGTTTTCTAAGATCTACAGAGACACTCGCTGGAACACCTCAGCAAGCGAGAGTCCAAAAGTGGCAGGCTCAAACCCAGAACCTCAACCAATGGCTGATACCAAATGAGAGACTCCCCCCTGGGCACACAGAGGACTGGGCGACTTGGAAAGCACTGAACAGACTGCGCTCTGGCACCACAAGATGCAGAGCCAACCTTCAGAAATGGGGCTACAAAGTCGAATCCTCGATATGCGACTGCGGAGAGGAGCAAACCACTGACCACCTGCTGCAATACAACCTGAGCCCAGCCACATGCACAATGGAGGACCTTCTTGCAGCAACACCAGAAGCACTCCAAGTGGCCAGATACTGGTCAAAGGACATTTAATCAACTACCAAACTCACACATTTTGTATTTTCTCTGTTTGCTTGCTTTGTTCTGTTAGAAATGTAATATAATTGACTGGCTGACGAGAAATAAAAATAAATAGCTACAGGTTGTAAGAGTGAGGTTTTTTTGGGAATGGGAAATTCTGTTAGTGACATAGACTTAACTTATGAGCACCCGTGTGTTTCAGACTTCGACTCCCACAATTCCTAACAGCTGGTAAGCTGGCTGGGATTTCTGAGAGTTGAAGTCCAAAACACCTGGAGGACTGAAGTTTGTCCATACCCGCTCTAGCATGACTATGGTCAACTGCTGTCTTTGGGTTGTATTGGAGGACCTAGAGATTTCTTCAAGCATTCATAGGCACTCCAGCATGATTCTGCGGTCAATCCCCAGCAGAAGGTTGTATTGGAGGACCTAGAGCAGTGGTTCCCAACCTTTTTTTGACCAGGGACAACTTTGAACAGGGACCTATCTCCAACATTAATACCAAATGGGTCATAAATATGTTTTTGGTCAACTTTAGATTCAGTTTGGTTATTTGGGGCATTGATTTAGAAAATTGCATTGGATAGACCACATCAGCTCTATTTCTGATACAGAACATACGCAGTAGCTGCCATCTGCTTGCCCACAGAAAATCATATTTAATAATCTAGAGCTGATGTGGTCTATCCAATGCAATTTTCTGAATCAGCACCCCAAATAACCTCAGGATAAGGCCTAAAAATGAAGACATGAAGATTTTTTTTTGGTTGGGCTGTGTTATTATCTGTGGATTTTGTTAACACTTGACACTATAAAAAGGTTTCACGAGACCAGTTGTGCTCATTGCAATGGCGTAGTAATGGTGAGGCTGCAGACAAACTTTTTAGTTTTTGTGGACTACTGGTGGTCGACAGACCACAGCTTGGGAACCCCTGACCTAGAGATTTCAGCTGGATCTACACTGTGATATAATGTAGTTTGAAACCCTAGATCCCCCAACACAACTTTATGGCAGCAATTGACCACAATCACAGTCAGTGTAGACTCATAAAATGCAGTGTAGATGGAGCCCTAGAGAGGTATTATCTAAGGTTAAAACACTGTGTGGTTTTATTTGCAACTTTTCCAATTTTGCAGGGGTCCTGGCACCCCTAACTCTCCAGCTGACTATAAT
Source organism: Anolis sagrei ordinatus (assembly GCF_025583915.1). NCBI lineage: Eukaryota > Metazoa > Chordata > Lepidosauria > Squamata > Anolidae > Anolis > Anolis sagrei. The sequence continues at coordinate 345,927,312 of NW_026844366.1, read as the reverse complement.
ATGAATTTCTAGCTACTGACTTTCTTCATCTCCAATGTGTAATAAAGCTATATTTTAAAAGAAAGTAAAATCAAGGTTATTTGGTGTCCACGTAGACCTGTAGAATGAATGCAGTTGGAAACCATGTTGCCATGGGTCAATGCTATGCAATGATGAAAGTTGTAGTCTTGAGCCTTGTCTGCCAAATAATGCTAATTCCTCAACAACTACAAATTATAGAATTCCTTCAGTTAATGTGCTGGTACGTCTGTACCAGGAGCTCCAACTTTATTTTCTTTCTGTTGTCTGTTTGCACTTATAGGGCAGGCCTCCTGTCCATCATAATTAAGCTTTGGTTCTGCCCCTTGTTCAGGGCTCTGGGAGGGAAAGGAGCCGTTTTTTGAGCAGTCTCACACAAGGAAGCTAAACTATAGGACGTAGACCAACTCGTCCCGTAGAAAAGCTTCTTTTCTCAAGACTATCCAGGGAAAAAAGAGCTTCCAGGGAAAAGGTCCCAAGGCTCTGGCTGAGAGCTCACAGCCTCTCAGCCTCACAGCAATCAGAGGGAAAACAGCCCTGAAGTTTCAAAGAACTCATTGAGGGAGGACAGCACTACAGATCCACCGAACTCCAGCTGAAATATCTTCAAGCCTCGGCTGGTAGGTCTACTCGATACCGAGACACATTTGGAATTGGTAGTAAGACCCACACCGATGAGGCATAGATAGTAAACAGCCTGGGAGAGGTTAAATAGGGTTTTTCCTACAGAGAAGGTTCAGTTAATTAAAGTCAGGTACCAGTCCATTGAGGACTAGACTAAGAAAGCCTTGAAGTGTTGTTTGAACCTTTGAAGATTTGTTGTTTGTTCCATAATAAAGACTTTGTTGTATCATTAAAGACTCTAAAGACCATCACTTCAGAAAAATCCCTGAGAACCTCTCTTTGAGGTGTCCCTGGCTTCCCGCTGGGCTTAAAGTATACATCCTATAGAAAAGTACAGCTGTTACAGGACTAGCGCGTGACAGAACAGTTAAAGTTGTGTCAAACTGCAGTGTTTCTCAACCTGGGGGGTGAGACCCCTGGGAGGGTCGTGAGTGGGGTGTCAGAGTGGTCACCAAAGACCATCAGAAAACATAGCATTTTCTGTTGGACATGGGGGTTCTGTGTGGAAGGTTTGGTCCAATTCTATTGTTGGTGGGGTTCAGAATGCTCTTTGATAGTAGGTGAACTATAAATCCCAGCAACTACAACTCCCAAGTGTCAGGTTTATCTTCCCCAAACTCCACCAGTGTTCACATTTGTGCATATTGAAGATTCACGCCAGGTTTGCTCCAGATCCATAATTGTTTGAATCAATAGTGCTCTCTGGATGTAGGTGAGCTATAACTCCAAAATTTAAGGTCAATGCCCACCAAATCCTTCTAGTGTTTTCTGTTAGTTATGGGAGCTCTGTGTGCCAAGTTTGGTTCAATTCTATCATTGGTGGAGTTCAGAATGCTCTTTGATTGTAGGTGAACTATAAATCCCAGCAACTACAACTCCCAAATGACAAAATCAATCCCCCCCTTCAACTCCACCAGCATTCAAATTTGGGCATATCGGGTCTTTGTTTGTTTCAGCACAACAGCACAACAACAGAGAGGAAACAAACATGGATATCTAATCACCTCTCAACAAAAGATTGCTCCAGGCACTGCCAGGCAATCAAATGCTAATCAAGGGGGTCAGTTGAAACATTCACACCTAGCACCAACAGACAAGAGCCCTTTGTCCCACCCTGGTCATTCCACAGATATATAAACCCATTTTCCTAGTTCCAACAGACCTCACTACCTCTGAGGATGCTTGCCATAGATGCAGGCGAAACGTCAGGAGAAAATGCCTCTAGAACATGGCCACAAAGCCCGAAAAAACCTACAACAACCCAGTGATTCCCTCCATGAAAGCCTTCGACAAAATATATTGGGCTCTTAGTTCACCCATGGGGATGACAGATGCTGGATATATGTATTTTCTGGCTGTGTGAGAGTTACTATTTTATAGGCCTAATACTATAACCCATATTATGCCATGCCATTAACTCTGTATTGATATTAATATAGAAATGGAGTAATTAGAAGCAAATCAAGACCAATAAAGTCAAACGTAACCAAATGTAAAACAGTTTTATTATAAAAACAGGTTTGTAGTTTGATTGTCATTTTTATTCAAAGTATTATTTCTTTGACTTTTTTGCTGGTTGCTTGAGAGTGCCGGTTAACTGAGAGTCTACTGCACTTCATTGCAAATAAGCCATTTGCATTGTACATTTGATTTATTGAAAGAGGTAATTTTCTACCTAAAGGGAAAACCCATCAGTCGAGGAGGAGAGCGGAGGACCTGGGGAGATGATGCGCTGCTCCATGAGCATGGCCAAGGGCCGCATGGGTGTGAGGGACATGGGAAACCGGGGGGGGGGGGGGGGGGGGGGGGGGGGGGGGGGGGGGGGAGCTGCCTCTCCAGGGAAGGGTGGTCTCTGTGTGACAAGATCTGAAGAGCATGAAAGAAGAGCCGAGGAGAAGAACTGAGCGGCTTCAGCCAAGGAAGGGAGAGTGGGAGGTATCTGCTATATCCTCCAGCTACAGGCCACAGCGCACTGCTCAGGTTCAAAGCTCGGAGAGGATAACAGCGCTTGGCAGTTTTAGGCCAGAAACAGAAAAAGGAAAAAGCTGAAATGACAAAAGAAAGAGAAACCGTTGAGCTGAGTATCACGAAGACCCCGATTCTGGAGATTTGGGTTGCATCAACGTCAACGGCTGGCTAGTGTTAGTGAGGGTGGCAAATCCACTTTGGGTTTTAGTCCAAACTGTAAATGAACTTGTATTATTCATGGCAGGAATCACTGGGTTGTTGTAGGTTTTTTTGGGCTATATGGCCATGTTCTAGAGGCATTTTCTCCTGATGTTTCGCCTGCATCTTTGGCAAGCATCCTCAGAGGTAGCGAGGTCTATTGGAACTAGGGAACTGGGTTCATATGACAAAGAACAAAAATGTATGTATGTAAATCTTAGCAGACTCTCAAGACAGTAATATACAACAGTATTCTATGTTCTCTATTGGCATAACTTGTCTGAGACTTTATAGCATTAAATAAATATGTTATCAGCACATTAACATAGAGAAATCAACAACAGACTAAAGGTAATAGAGTCCATCCTTTCAGTGAAGAAATTCCAGAGTCTTCATTTTTTGAAGATAAAGATAGAGACTCTGGAATTTCTTCACTGAAAGGATGGACTCTATTACCTTTAGTCTGTTGTTGATTTCTCTATGTTAATGTGCTGATAACATATTTATTTAATGCTATAAAGTCTCAGACAAGTTATGCCAATAGAGAACATAGAATACTGTTGTATATTACTGTCTTGAGAGTCTGCTAAGATTTACATACATACATTTTTGTTCTTTGTCATTTGAGATACTTGTGCATTGTTTGCTAACTGGGTTCATATATCTGTGGAATGACCAGGGTGGGGCAAAGAACTCTTGTCTGCTGGAGCTAGGTGTGAATGTTTCAACTGACCACCTTGATTGGCATTTGATGGCCTGGCTGTGCCTGGGGGAATTTTTTGTTGAGAAGTGATTAGATGTGCCTGATTGTTTCCCTTCTGCTGTTATGCTGTTGTAATTTTAGAGTTTTTTAAAATACTGGTAGCCAGATTTTGTTCATTTTCATGGTTCCTCCTTTCTGTTGAACTGGGTGAAATGCTGGACCACTCCAACAACCACCACATCAGACTACACAGAGAAGCCATTGAAATCCACAAGCATGTGGACAATTTCAACAGAGATGAGGAGACCATGAACATGAACAAAATCTGGCTACTAGTATTAAAAAAACTTTAAAATTACTTTAAAAAGATCCCCCCCAGGCACTTCCAAACCATTAAATGCTAATCAAGGTGGTCCTTTGTCCCACCCTGGTCATTCCACAGATATATAAACCCATTTTCCTACTTCCAACAGACCTCACTACCTCTGAGGATGCTTGCCATAGATGCAGGCGAAACGTCAGGAGAGAATGCCTCTAGACCATAGCCATATAGCCCGAAAAAACCTACAACAACCCATTGACCACTTTACTGAAACTATTACCATTTTTGCCTTTAGACGTACAAATACAGGAAGGAACTCACATGGAAACAGCCAGCACAGGGGGTCTCTGAGCCCAGTATGAGGCCCCTTCCACACAGCTGAATAAAACCCCACATTAGCTGCTTTGAACTGGAATATATGGCAGTGTAGACTCGGATAAGCATGTTCAAAGAAGATATTGTGGCATTTTCAGCTTTGATATTCTGGGTTATATCACTGTGTGGAAGGTCAATGAGTTTCTCACTGGCCGGCCATCTCCGAGAAAGGCAAAACAAGGGTCAAATCCCTAAGTCTACACAGGCTTCAGGATGCATCTACACTGTAGCATGAATGCAGTTTGACATCCCTTTAACTGCCATGGCTAAATGCTATTTTAATCAGGAGAGTTCTATGGTGAGACACCAACACTCCTTCATGAAAGGCTAAAGTCCTTGTCAAACTACAGCTCTCCTCATTCCATAGCACTGAGCCATGTCAATTAAAGGGGTCTCCAACTGCATTCATGCTACATTGTAGATGAACTCTAAGGTTGTCTCATACTCTCGCAGAGGTTGCTTGGCTCTCTGGGGAGACTTTCCCACTTACATCAACCCCAGAAGGATTTGCAGCATGACGAAGGCTTTGGACCGGTTCCCAGTCTCCCACTTATGACAAGGCATCTCACAAGACGAGGCGTGGGTGGGCTGGTGGGTGGTGGTGCTCAATTTAAACCCTGTTAGGAGAAGCCATATGCCGATCAAGCACGTGCTACCCACAAGGTTGAAGGGAAACATATTTCTTCCAAATCAAAACACAACACGTTTGAGGAGGAACTGCTGTTCATCTCAAACAGAGCTCGCAAAAATCGGTTCCACTCTTGAATGGTTCTTAGTGTCAGGAGGTTCTTCCTAATGTTTAGGTGGAACATGTCTTCTGTTGCTCCATATCCTAGACCAAAAAAGGTGGCTCCATTTTCAATATGATCTCCTTTCAAGTATTTAAACATTGCTATCATGTCCCTTAAGGATACTAGAGACAAAGTTGAAGTACTTTGGCCACATCATGAGGAGACAGCAAAGCTTAGAGAAGACAATGATGCTGGGGAGAGTGGAAGGTAAAAGGAAGAGGGGCCGACCAAGGTCAAGATGCATGGATGGCATCCTTGAAGTGACTGGACTGACCTTGAAAGAGCTGGGGGTGGTGACGGCCGACAGGGAGCTCTGGCGTGGGCTGGTCCATGAGGTCACGAAGAGTCGGAGACGACTGAACGAATGAACAACAAATCATGTCCCTTCTCTAGGGTAAACATACTCAGTTTCCTAAGCCATTCTTCATATGGATTCATGGCTTCTAGACCTTTTGATATTTTGGTTGTTCTTCTCTGGACACCATCCAGCTTATCCATCTCTTTCTTGAATTGTGGTGCCCAGAATTGGAGATAGTATTCCAGGTGAGGTCTGGCCAAAGCAGAATTGAGTGGAACTATCACTTACCCCAATCTAGATACTATACTTTTATTGATGCAGCCTAACAACAACAAAAACAACAACAACAATTTGCAATCCCAGGTGACAGCAGGATTGAAGAGAAACAACTAGAAAAGCTGACACAATATGAGGATTTAAAGATCGAACTGCAAAGACTCTGGCACAAGCCAGTCAAGGTGGTCCTAGTTGTGATCGGCACACTTGGTGCAGTGCCTAAAGACCTTGGCCTGCACTTAAACACAATCAGCGCTGACAAAATCACCATCTGCCAGCTGCAGAAGGCCACCTTACTGGGATCTGCATGCATTATTCGCTGATACATCACATAGTCCTAGACACTTGGGAAGTGTCCGACGTGTGATCCAATACAACAGCCAGCAGAGTCTGCTGTGGACTCATCTTGTTGTGTTATAATAATAATAATAATAATAATAATAATAATAATAATAATGCACTTTATTAATATTCTGTCCTTCTCCCCTAGGGGATTCAGAGCAGATTACAGCATTTACATACATAATCAAACATATACAATGAGACACACAAACATAAACAAAGGCAGAGGCTTCTCCTTTCATTTCTGGATTTTGGAGGTGGTGCTCATCTTTGGCTCTGGGCAGGTGCTTTCCCTATTTTCAAGCCAAGGAGCCTGTGTTGTCACCTCCTGGTTGTGTGGCTGGAAAGATTGCTTAGAGTGTCTCTTTGCCTTTTCCTGCTGAAGCAGTACCTATTTATCTACTCACATTTGCATGTTTTTCAAACTGCTAGGTTGGCAGGAAATGGAGTTGACAGAATGGAGCTCAACCTGTCTCTCAGATTCAAGCTGCTGAACTTCAGGTCAGCAATCCAGCAGCACAAGGGTTGAACCCTTTGCACCACCATGGCTCCTAAGATTGCCTTAGCCTTTGAGGCTGCTGCATCACACTATTAACTCATGCTCAGATTGTGATCTACTAAGACTCCTAAATCCCTCCCTCATGGACTGTTTCCAAGTTGGGTTGTTGTAGGTTTTTCAGGCTATATGGCCATGTTCACAACCTTTGAGGATGCTTGCGATAGATGCAGGCGAAACATCAGGAGAGAATGCTTCTAGAACATGGCCATATAGCCCAAAAAAACCTACAACAACCCAATGATTCCAGCCCTGAAAGCCTTCAACAATACCTTGTTTCCAAGTTGGACATCACCATCCTATATCTGGGCATTTAATTTTTATTCCCATACAGTTCTCCCTAGTGAAATCCATTTTGTTAGTTTGGGTTCAGCTCTCTAATCTGTTAAATTAATTTTAGATTCTGATCCTGTCCTCTGATATCATCTGCAAATTTGATCAGCATGTCTTCCAAGTCATTGATGAATATATTGAATATTTATTTATTTATTTATTTTGGTTACTTCTTCCCCGCCCTTCTCACCCCAGAGGGGGACTCAGGGCGGCTTACAAAGGCACAATTCGATGCCGGCATCAACATAACAGTAGAATAAAAACAATATAGCAGCAATTAAACAATTAACAATCAGTTTCTGCACTGCAACAATAAAACCAATAAAACCGATTTCACCTAATTAACGCTCAGCGTTCGCCATCTCATAGTCCAAATTCCAATTCCACTTTGTCAGTCCTGTCAGTCCTAGTCGTCTGATTGTCCTTATCTAGTTGTCAGATTGCCCGAAGGCCTGGTCCCACAACCACGTTTTAATTTCCTCCTGAAGGAGAGGAGGGATGTTGATGACCTAATTTCCCCTGGGAGTGAGTTCCACAGGTGAGGGGCCACCACTGAGAAGGCCCTGCTCCTCGTCCCCACCAACCTCACTTGTGATAGCGGTGGGATCGAGAGCAGGGCCTCCCCAGATGAGGGAGATGCTTTCGGACAGATACGCTGGACCGGAACCGTATAGGGTTTTGTAGGTCAAAACCAGCACCTTGTTGTTGTTTATTGCTTTAACTATTTTTAAATTGCTTTGGTTTTTTTTTACTGTTATATTGTGTGTTGAGGCCGTGGCCTTTGTAAGCCGCATCAAGTCCTTCGGGAGATGCTAGCAGGGTACAAATAAAGTTTAATAACCTTAAATTGTGCTCGGAACTGAACCAGCAGCCCGTGGAGCTGACACAACAGGGGGGTGGTGTGCTCCCTGTATGACGCTCCAGTGAGCAATCTGGCTGCCGCTCGCTGGACCAGTTGAAGTTTCCGAACAGTCTTCAAGGACAACCCCACGTAGAGTGTGTTGCAGTAATCTATTCGGGATGTAACAAGAGCGTGGACCACTGTGGCCAGATCAGGCTTCCCAAGATACGGGCGCAACTGGTGCACAATTTTTAATAGCACTGGGCCCAAGATAAGATAAGACCCTTTGGTTCCCTGCTGGTTACTTCTCTCCAGGAGACGTTTGAGCCATTGGGAAGCACTCTTTGGATGTGGCCATTTCACCAATTCCCAATCCACCTACAACAATACAACATTTGCTCCACAAATAATCAAACCAATAGCAGGAAGAGCTGATGCTTAATGTCAGGTGTCCGTGAAGATTAGCCTACATGAGTTAGTGAAAAGTTTAAGTATTGGAGTCAGTGGCACTTGAATAGGAATTGATTTCTATTTTCAGTGAAGAGTGAACACCAAAAGGAATGCACCTTTCTGCATGAGAAACTATGTTTAATATTTGAAAGCTGTATGCACAAGTAAAGCCACACTTTGGCGTATATTCTCCAAGTGAAATATATTGATGACCTCCGTTTTGTCAGCCTGCCGCCAGATATCAGCAGTGGGAAAGGCTGTGATTATGTCTGACGCTATGGAGAGCTCTTCTCCTGACCTGGGCTAACACTGTTGTCTCCCAGGTGCCGTTGTTTTCCCCCTTCCATCGCTCACCGTCACGATTCCCTGAGCGAAACGGCCTCGACATGAAAAACTCTCCGGCACAATAGATAAAAATGTGTCGACGGCACTTGAGAGCCCCAGAGCTTAGCGCTCATTTTCAAGGCTAAACGTCTCCTGCCTTGTTTTGGCTTTGGCACAGCCACAACGGTGACAGGGACGCTATAGCGCTGCAGCGCAGGGACCAAAAGGGCTAAGCGGAGGTTTAAGCCAAAGCTTTTCTGTCTAACACTTCCCATGCAAGTGGGGCAAAGACATGGAGACAGCCTCTCACTAAATCGAGAGACTTGGGAGGAAAAAGAAGTACAAGTTGAACATTACTTCTCCAAAAATGCTTGAGACCAGGACTATTTGAAATGTCAGATTCTTCTGGATTTTCCAATACCCGCGTTTTCATTTACATACATAATGATGACACTCAATCTAAGTATGGAATTCTTTTGTGTTTCATATTCACCTTATACACATATTGTCGGAGGCTTTCATGGCCGGAATCACTGGGTTGTTGTAGGTTTTTTCGGGCTATATGGCCATGGTCTAGAGGCATTCTCTCCTGACGTTTCGCCTGCATCTATGGCAAGCATCCTCAGAGGTAGTGAGGTCTCTTGGAACTAGGAAAAAGGGTTTATATATCTGTGGAATGACCAGGGTGGGGCAAAGAACTCTTGTCTGCTGGAGCTAGGTGTGAATGTTTCAACTGACCACCTTGATTAGCATATAATGGCCTGACAGTGCCTGGAGCAAACCTTTGTTGAGCCCTGGTCATTCCACAGATATATAAACCCTTTTTCCTAGTATTGTCGAAGGCTTTCATGGCCGGAATCACTGGGTTGTTGTAGGTTTTTTCAGGCTATATGGCCATGGTCTAGAGGCATTCTCTCCTGATTTTTCGCCTGCATCTATGGCAAGCATCCTCAGGTAGATGTCTCACTACCTCTGAGGATGCTTGCCATAGATGCAGGTGAAACGTCAGGAGAGAATTCCTCTAGACCATGGCCATATAGCCCGAAAATATATAAACCCTTTTCCTAGTTCCAACAGACCTCACAACCTCTGAGGATGCTTGCCATAGATGCAGGTGAAATGTCAGGAGAGAATGCCTCTACAAGATGGTCCTCAACCTGATGTTTTTGGCCTACAACTCCCAGAAATCCCAGCCAGTTTACCAGCTGTTAGGATTTCTGGGAGTTGAAGGCCAAAAACATCTGGGGACCCCAGGTTGAGAACCACTGCTCTAGACCATGGCCATATAGCCCAAAAAAACCTACAACAACCCATTTATACACATAGCTTGAAGGTGATTTTATATACAATATATTTTTAATAATTTTGTGCACAAAACCAAATTTGTATACACTTATTTATTTATTTATCTATCGTGTTAAGAGCGAACCAAACAGTTGTATGGCATTAAGAAAAAAAGCAAACAAACAAAACACAAAGTTTGCAAACTTGGTATTCGATTAAATGCTCTTTGACCAGTAGTTGGCCACTTGGAGTGCCTCTGGTGTTGCTATTAGAAGGTCCTCCATTGTGCATGTAGCCGGGTTCAGGTTGCATTGCAGTAGGTGGTCAGTGGTTTGCTCTTCTCTATACTCGCATGTCATGGATTCCACTCTGTGGCCCCATTTCTTAAAGTTGGCTTTGCATCTCATGGTGCCAGAGTGCAGTCTGTTCAGCGCCTTCGAGGTTGCCCCTATCAGTGTGTATTTTATGTATGATGTATGTTTAAATGTAATTTTATATCATAGGATTGGTATTGTAATAGAATTGTGTTGCCAAGATGTATGTTTACACAGAAGGGTTAAACAGCGAAGTTACGGGCTGTGAGAATGTGACCCTGAATTCTTGCCATGTGAAAGTTTAGGGAGCGCCAAAAGATAAACTCCCTTCCAATTGCAGTTTGTTTTAAGTGCCTCTTTCATTTTGTGTTCTTCACATCTGTCCGCTGATGGTGTATGTTGTGTCTTTGAACTGCTCAAGTAAAGCTGAAACCTGCTTTTTACCAAAGACTCCAGAGTCCATTATTCAGTGCTTCCGTGATTCTTTGCCCACGTTAACAGCCCCATCTTCTGTGTGCCCAGGGAGGAGTCTCTCATTTGGTATCAGCATGAGTTGGGGTTCCGAGATTTAGCTTGCCACTTTTGGACTCTTGCTTGCTGAGGTGTTCCAGTGAGTGTCTCCGTAGATCTTAGAAAATTATTTCTTGATTTGAGTCGTTGGCATGCTGACTGATACCCAAACAGAGGATGAGCTGGAGATGTCACTGCCTTGGTCCTTTCACTATTGGCTGCTACTTCCCAGCCGATGTCAGTTGGTGCAAATTTGTATACGCTAACCCATTAGAAAGCAAAGGTGTCACTATCTCAGAAACCCATGTGGACAGAAACCCACATGGACAGTATCTCAAAAACCCATGTGGAGTATTTCACATTTTGCAATTCTTTTTTAAACATTGGTCAGTATTCTTTGTCAGATTTTTTTCCTAGCCCTATACCACTCCCTAAACTTGATATAAGTGTCATTCACCCATGCTGCTATCACTCACACAAAGAATCTCATTCTCCCCATGCATTCGATGTCTAGTAAAGTACATGGAGGTATATTTACAAATATGGCAATAGATCTTCAATCATAACTAAGCGTTCATTTATACCAGTGGTTCACAACCTGTAGTCCGTGGACCACCAGTGGTCCCCAAGAACTAAAACATAGTTCATGGCCTCACTGTTACTACATTGTTGCAAGTGAGAGCAAGTGGTATCATGGAACCCTCTTATAGTGCCGAGGTAATGGGGATGTCGGGAGGAGAGAGGCTAGGACATGGAACAATGGCTTAAAACTACTAAAAAGGAGATTCCATCTGAACATTAGGAAGAACTTCCTGACTGTGAGAGCTGTTCAGCAGTAGAACTCTCTGCCCCGGAGTGTGGTGGAGGCTCCTTCTTTGGAGGCTTTTAAGCATAGGCTGGATGGCCATCTGTCAGGGGTTCTTTGAATGCAATTTTCCTGCCTCTTGGTGAGGGGTTGGACTGGATGGGCCACGAGGCCTCTTCCAACTCTATGATTCTATGATAAGGTAGTTCAACCATTGCCATCACTATAGCCACTTGAAAGGTATCAGTCCAGAGGACAACACTGAATCATTCTGGGCCACAGGGTCTTTGGAGTCACTCAAAAAGGCTATGATGCCAATCCTTCCATGTGCCAAACTTTTTAAATTACAACCCCATGAACCAACCAACCACATTGTCCTGCTGGTGCACCATAGCTTGTGGGTCCCATTTCAGGGATGGCAGCTGAAAACCCACATCATACTTCATAAGAACTCTCCAAGGTTCTGACCCCAATTCCCAGGCAGCTCCAGCACCCTGGAGAGCTCCTTGAAAGCTATCCCTGCAGCTGATTCCGTGACCTCCAATGGCTGCAACTCTGTGAAGGAAGATTCTGCAGACAAGGTAATCAAATCTCACACTCTGCTGCCCAAAGTGATGACCCAAAGGAGGCCAGGAGTTGCTTCCTTCGCTGTCTTGCCCTCTTGGCTGCCTTTGCCCACCTGCCTCCCAGAGCACTGCAGTTTGTGTTGCCAAGCTAACAAGAGGGGACTCATGCTTGGCTTCCTCCGCAACTGTCCAGCCCCATGGGGAGGCCAGGGGCTTTGATATGGTCTTCTTCTAATCTGCTGTGGCAATGATGGCATCAGAACCGGGGATATTACAAAAGATGGAAGCAGGCAATTAAATGGGTGAGAGTGAACCATTTCCCCCTCTGTATTGCAGATAAAACCAAATCACATAGTTGTGATAAGAATCCAGGAGGCAAGAGACAAGGCAAGGGAAGGCAGGCCTGACTCGAGATTGTTCTTCCTATTGATCTCTCCAAACCCCTTTCCCTCATAGAATCATAGAATTATAGAATCATAGAATGAAAGAGTTGGAAGAGACCTCATGGGCCATCCAGTCCAACCCCCTGCCAAGAAGCAGGAATATTGCATTCAAATCACCCCTGACAGATGGCCATCCAGCCTCTATTTAAAAGCTTCCAAAGAAGGAGCCTCCATCACGCTCCGGGGCAGAGAGTTCCACTACTGAACGGCTCTCACAGTCAGGAAGTTCTTCCTCATGTTCAGATGGAATCTTCCTATCCATATCTCTTTAAACGCCTTTCCCTCTTTCTTCCTATTGATCTCTCCAAACCCCCTTCCTTATTTCTTCCTATTCATATCTCACCAAACTCCTTTCCCTCTTTCTTCCTATCAGTCTCTCCAAATCCTCCTTTTTCTTTCCTTCTATCCACATCTCTCCAAACCCCCTTTCTTCTTTCTTCCTATCCATATCTCTCCAATCCCTTTTCCCTTTTCTTCCTATTGAGAAAATAATAATAATAATAATAATAATAATAATAATAATAATAAGCCAAAAGATCTCAGCCGGCATTTGGAAACAATAAACATCGACAAAATCACGATCTGTCAACTGCAAAAGTGCATTCTATTGTCAAACAGCCCTCACTGTTAGAAAACAAGTTTGGCTCCT
>NW_026844366.1:345751822-345909322 GCF_025583915.1 Anolis sagrei ordinatus | reverse complement strand
TGTCCCCAATTTTATCCACAGCTAATATTGCTTTCGTTAGAAGAGCAGTCAAGCTTTCAGACTTGTTACTCAGTGGATTGAGAAGAAGCGCTTACTCAGATTGCTGTGTAGTTGGAGATATATACATTATACAATGTTTTAACAACAGCAGCTATAAAGCTTTGGGTTACACATGGCTCCAAGAACTGAAAGCTTACGAACTCCTTTTATTCAGCTGTGAACTGAAAACATTTGCTATGCACTGGCCCAAACAAGTACAATTACCGATGTGCGGAAACTTATGCATCTGGGCCCCCAGTCTACTAAGGATTTATGCCACTTTAACTGCCATAGTTTCATCCTATGGTATTGTCAAAGGCTTTCATGGCCGGAATCACTGGGTTGTTGTAGGTTTTTGGGGGCTATATGGCCACGGTCTAGAGGCATTCTCTCCTGACGTTTCACCTGCATGTATAGCAAGCATCCTCAGAGGTACCTCTGAAGATGTTTGCCATAGATGCAGGTGAAACGTGAGGAGAGAATGCCTCTAGACATGGCCATATAGCCTGAAAAAACCTACAACAACCTCATCCTATGGTGTTTTGGAATTTGTAGTAGTGGCAGTAGAGCTCTCCAACAGAGAAGGGTCAATATCACACCGAACTACAAATTCCAGAATTTCATAGCATTGAATCATGGCACTTGATGTCATGTCAAAATGCGATAATTATGCAGTATGAATAAAGCTTTAAAATACTTCAGTCCTGGTTGCAGGAGTTGGCTTTCCCCTTCTACAGAGACATTTTCCCTGCTATAAAGCATTAAGGAGAAGCCCAGTTCCCCCTCCTCTCCTAAGAAATTCTCTGCTCACAACCTTCACCTTAGAAGGCATCTCAAGAAACTTCTAATCCAAAAGTCTACTTCTTATTTCGGGCTACAGCTTGGACCCTTCTGCCTGGGGAATTCTTGGAGCTCTCCAAGCATGCTCTCATTGCATCCAATCCATTTTCCACCCACCCATGAGTTCCCTCCAAGTGGATTACCTTCAGTGACCACAGCAGCCGTTAGAACTGCCACGAGGGCAAGTAGGATGCCCCTCATGGTGGGGGGTCTGGTCCGGATCTCTCTTGGTGAGTCCCGACCACAGATGATCCGATGGAGAAATCGTTCGGAAGATCGGATGAAGAACTCAGCTTGGACCTCTGGTATTTATGGGGAGCCGGGTGAATGGAAGGGAGGAGTTTTGAGGGAGGGTGGAGCAATTGTGCATTGTCCTGGATCACCCCCGCCCCATGGCATCATGACCCAGATGGGTCCTCCTAGATGTTCCTCCTCCATTGAACAAGATATTATCCAAAGATTGAATGGAAAAGATTTCATGGAACACTTCCCACCCGTTCCCCGCAGAGTTTCCTTGGCGCCCCAATCCGGAATTTGCCACCCTCTACATCCGGCTCTACAGATCCAAATAGATGGAATAGATAAGTGGGACTGTAACTGCCCACGAGTTCAGAAATGTCAAGCACACCTCAGAAGAGAAGAATAAGAGAGAAAAGATCAGAATGATGATTAAGATCTTTGACGGAACTCACAGAAGCAGAAAGACCTGGGCCAAATTCTTGTTGTGAAACAAAAGGCGCTCGGTGAAAGTTTGCAGGCTTCCCAGAAAGCATTGCTTTGCTACCATGTTAAGCAGACATCTGCAAGTCAGTCAAAATTGGGTTCGGAATGGCTTTTTGCACACATTCAAAATTTGCAAAAATTAGAGTATTGGTGACTTAAATCACCTTTTCTGACTTGCTGGACATAACAAGATTGGCTGTCAGATTTTATTAATGTATATCCCTAGACTATTTATTTATTTATTTGCTTCATTTGTATACCGCTCTTCTCAGCCCTCAGGCGACTCAGAGCAGTTAACAACCAGTTTCAACAACACAATACAAAACCATTAATCAATTAAAACAGTAGTATCAATTAATTAACACCAAAATATCAATACAACAGTACAGCACTATAACAATCCATCATGTCTCATCAATAGAATCAGCATCCGAACTCATTGTCCATTATTCCATTCCAATAATCAATCAATTGCACTGCTTAGTTGAAAGCCTGTTCGAAAAGCCAGGTCTTCACACTCTTCCGGAATGCCAATAGAGAGGGGGCCGATCTGATGTCTGTAGGAAGGGCGTTCCACAGCCGGGGGGCCACCACTGAGAAGGCCCTGTCTCTCGTCCCTGCCAGGCGTGCTTGTGAAGCCGGCGGGACCAAGAGCAGGGCCTCCCCAGACGATCTTAACATCCTAACTGGTTCATAGGAGGAGATGCGTTCGGACAGGTAGGTCGGGCCAGAACCGTTTAGGGCTTTAAAGGCTAAAGCCAGCACTTTGAATTGTGCCCGGTAGCAAATTGGCAGCCAGTGGAGCTGGCGCAACAAGGAGTTGTATGCTCCCTGAGTGCCGCTCCTGTTAGTATCCTGGCTGCCGAGCGTTGGACCATTTGAAGCTTCCGAGCAGTCTTCAAAGGCAACCCCACGTAGAGAGCGTTGCAGTAGTCTAAACGGGATGTAACCAGAGCGTGGACCACCGTGGCCAAGTTAGACTTCCCAAGGTACGGGCGCAGCTGGCACACAAGTTTTAGCTGTGCGAATGCTCCCCTGGTCACCGCTGAAACCTGGTTGATTATACTATGATTATACAGTGCAATATCTTTACCCAAGGGTGACTAAAACAAGCAAGGGTCTGGAGAACAAGCCCTATGAGGAGCATCTTAAAGAGCTGGGCACATTTAGCCGGCATAAAAGAAGGCTGAGAGGAGACATGATGAGGTCCATGTATCATGAGGTGAGGGAAGACATAGAGAGGAGGGAGCAAGCTTATTTTCTGCTGTCCTGGAGACTAGGATGCAATGGAACAATACCTTCAAACCAGCCCTATGAGGAGCGGCTTAAAGAGCTGAGCATGTTTAGCCTTCAGAAGATAAGTCTGCGAGGAGACATGATGAGGGCTATGGATCCAGATGTGAGGGGAAGTCATAGAGAGGAGGGAGCAAGCTTGTTTTCTGCTGTCCTGGAGACTAGGATGCAATGGAACAATGCCTTCAAACCAGCCCTATGAGGAGCGGCTTAAAGAGCTGAGCATGTTTAGCCTTCAGAAGATAAGTCTGAGAGGAGACATGATGAGGGCTATGGATCCAGATGTGAGGGGAAGTCATAGAGAGGAGGGAGCAAGCTTGTTTTCTGCTGTCCCGGAGACTAAGATGCAATGGAACAATGCCTTCAAACCAGCCCTATGAGGAGCGGCTTAAAGAGCTGAGCATGCTTAGCCTTCAGAAGATAAGTCTGAGAGGAGACATGATGAGGGCTATGGATCCAGATGTGAGGGGAAGTCATAGAGAGGAGGGAGCAAGCTTGTTTTCTGCTGTCCCGGAGACTAAGATGCAATGGAACAATGCCTTCAAACCAGCCCTATGAGGAGCGGCTTAAAGAGCTGAGCATGCTTAGCCTTCAGAAGATAAGTCTGAGAGGAGACATGATGAGGGCTATGGATCCAGATGCGAGGGGAAGTCATAGGGAGGAGGGAGCAAGCTTGTTTTCTGCTGCCCTGGAGACTAGGATGCAATGGAACAATGCTTTCAAACCAGCCCTATGAGGAGCGGCTTAGAGAGCTGCGCATGTTTAGCCTTCAGAAGATAAGTCTGAGAGGAGACATGATGAAGGCTATGGATCCAAATGTGAGGGGAAGTCATAGAGAGGAGGGAGCAAGCTTGTTTTCTGCTGCCCTGGAGACTAGGATGCAATGGAACAATGCTTTCAAACCAGCCCTATGAGGAGCGGCTTAGAGAGCTGCGCATGTTTAGCCTTCAGAAGATAAGTCTGAGAGGAGACATGATGAAGGCTATGGATCCAAATGTGAGGGGAAGTCATAGAGAGGAGGGAGCAAGCTTGTTTTCTGCTGCCCTGGAGATTAGGATGCAATGGAACAATGCTTTCAAACCAGCCCTATGAGGAGCGGCTTAGAGAGCTGCGCATGTTTAGCCTTCAGAAGATAAGTCTGAGAGGAGACATGATGAAGGCTATGGATCCAAATGTGAGGGGAAGTCATAGAGAGGAGGGAGCAAGCTTGTTTTCTGCTGCCCTGGAGATTAGGATGCAATGGAACAATGCTTTCAAACCAGCCCTATGAGGAGCGGCTTAGAGAGCTGCGCATGTTTAGCCTTCAGAAGATAAGTCTGAGAGGAGACATGATGAAGGCTATGGATCCAAATGTGAGGGGAAGTCATAGAGAGGAGGGAGCAAGCTTGTTTTCTGCTGCCCTGGAGACTAGGACACGGAACAATGGCTTCAAACTACAGAGAAGGAGATTCCACCTGAACATGAGGAAGGACTTCCTAACTGTGAGAGAGAGCTATTCAGCAGTGGAAGTCTCTGCCCCGGAGTGTGGTGGAGGCTCCTTCCTTGGAAGCTTTTAAACAGAGGCTGGATGGCCATCTGTCAGGGGTGATTTGAATGCAATATTCCTGCTTCTTGGCAGGGGGTTGGATTGGATGGCCCATGAGGTCTCTTCCAACTCTATGATTCTATGATTTGTATTGTCGAAGGCTTTCGTGGCAGGAATCACTGGGTTGTTGTAAGTTTTTTGGGCTCTATGACCATATTCTAGAAGCATTCTCTCCTGATGTTTTGCCTGCATCTATGGCAGGCATCCTCAGAGGTTGTGAGGTTTATGATTTCTGAATTTACTGGGTTAACAGTGGAAATGAATGATTTATAATGGTGGCCCCTCGACTCTGGAACTCACTCCCCAAGGACATCAGGCATGCCCCAACTTTGGCAGTCTTTAGGAGGAGCTTGAAAACATGGTTGTTCCAGTGTGCCTTCCCAGAATAAGGAAACTCCCAGCAATATGTCCCTAAATGCACTTTATCAATGATCTAGGATTGTCTGCACGCCCCTTCCTCTCCGAAATCCTATCCTAGTTGTATATATCACCTGGTCATGCCAGGAGCCCCCGGTGGCGCAGTGGGTTAAACCCCTGTGCTGGCAGGACTGAAGACCGACAGGTCACAGGTTCGAATCCTGGGAGAGGCGGATGAGCTCCCTCTATCAGCTCCAGCTCCTCATGCGGGGACATCAGAGAAGCCTCCCACAAGGATGATAAAACATCAAAAAAAATAATCCGGGCGTCTCCTGGGCAACGTCCTTGCAGATGGCCAATTCTCTCACACCAGAAGCGACTTGCAGTTTCTCAGGTCGCCCCTGACATGACAAAAAAAAAAAAACCTGGTCATGCTCAGCATCATTTTTTTAAAAATTAATTCTTACATTTGGCCCAGCCATAGGTTTTTAGGCATTGTTGTGCTATTGTTAATGTTTACTGCTTGTTTTTTGTTTATGAGTTTCATTTTATTGTTTTGTATTGCTGTTGTTATTGTTTTTACTCTTGTATTGTGGTCTCGGCCTCATGTAAGCCACACCGAGTCCCTTGGGGAGATGGTAGCGGGGTACAAATAAAGTATTATTATTATTATTATTATTATTATTATTAGATTTCCGTAAAGTTGTGCTGGACAGCCTATACATAGGTAGATCTTATCTTTCATAATTTACCAGTATTGATCAGTAGTAACTTCCAACAGTAGAGTACAGAATTGCTTAGAGGACCTCGAAAATTCCTGGAGAGGATGTATTTTTGTTGATTTTTCAGAAAAATATAGGCTGTTGATGTCTGAACTTAAAAGAAACTGGAAGCAAATGCATTTTACCTCTGATGTCCTAGATTCCTGTTCCAACATTGAAACCACAACTCCACAAGGTCTCCTAAAATTACTCTAAACATTCTTTAAGAATTCATCCAAAGAACCAAAAAAAAAATAGTCATATTTGGTGGATAGAGTTTAGAAAAGTATGTTGCTCTGGAATATATGATCCTATTGGCTAGGGGAGTCTGGGAATTGTAGTGTGAAACAGCAACTTTCTCCACCTCTGCCAATCAAGAACTATGGGTTGTTGTAGGTTTTTTCAGGCTATATGGCCATGTTCTAGAGGCATTCTCTCCTGACGTTTCGCCTGCATCTATGGCAAGCATCCTCAGAGGTAGTGAGGTCTGTTGGAACTAGGAAAAAGGGTTTATATATCTGTGGAATGACCAGGGTGAGACAAAGGACTCTTGTCTGCTGGAGCTAGGTGTGAATGTTTCAACTGACCACCTTGATTAGCATTTGATTGCCTGGCATAGATGCAGGTGAAACGTCAGGAGAAAATGCCTCTAGAACATGGCCATATAGCCCGAAAAAACCTACAACAACCCAGTGATTCCGGCCATGAAAGCCTTCGACAATACAATCAAGAACTATATTTAACATCTTTCAAAGGGAACATTTTCATAAATTGGTTGGTAATATGGAGTGGGTGACCAAAAACCCTTAAACCTCATTGAGTATATTCATCCATTGCAAACCTCCCCACTGTAGTAATTTTCTATGAAGCTGGCTTATCACAAGCCTATAAATAAGTTTCTTCCAAAAGACAGCAATCACCAACTTTAGCCATTTTCCCCTCGACAAGGAAGTGTTTGACATTCACATTGTTCTTGAAGGGCTTTTCTTTTTTGAAATCAAGGCCTATTCTGTGCAAAATATGTACATATTTGTTTTGTGAAGAAAACAGTTTTTCTGTGCTGGAAACATAATGTTTTTGTGTGGAAAACAATATTTCTACGCAGAAATATTATTTCCTGGATGGGAAATGTTGTTTCATGTGCTAAGACATTTCTTACAATGCAAATCATGCAAATTTCGTGAAGTTCGATTCCCAGTTACAACTTTTTCTGTGCAAGGAACCATTTCTAAGCAGAGGAAAATTGTGCGTAGAAATATTGTTTTCTCCATGGAAAATTAATAAACCCCAAACTGTGAAGATTCTCATCCATCCAGTATTTCTTTTAACAATTTCTCAAAATTTGGGAAAAAAAATTGACCGTTTTATGGATATTTTTAAATATCTTTCCATCTGTAAACAATGCAAAGACTAAATTAGAACTATTGTCTGACAAGGCCACATGACCCGTGTCAGCACAGTCTGTTCTATGGTTTTCTCCCAACTTTACTTATTAACTTATGAGAGCCATATTTCTCGATGTCCTTTGTCTTAACAAAGGCTATGTACTAAGATATCAAAAAGACTATGTCCATTAAACATACATTGTTGAAAAGAGGACGTTATGGCATCACGGTAACTGATGCTGTTAGAGTGCGTCCTTGTCCCAAATTGGAAAGGCGACATTTTGCGTTATTCTTCTAATGTTTTACCTTTACTAGTTTCTTATCTCCACTTATAGAATCATAGAATCAAAGAGTTGGAAGAGACCTCATGGGCCATCCAGTCCAACCCCATTCTGCCAAGAAGCAGGAATATTGCATTCAAATCACCCCTGACAGATGGCCATCCAGCCTCTGTTTAAAAGCTTCCAAAGAAGGAGCCTCCATCACACTCCGGGGCAGAGAGTTCCACAGCTGAATGGCTCTTACAGTCAGGAAGTTCTTCCTCATGTTCAGATGGAATCTCCTCTCTTGTAGTTTGAAGCCATTGTTTGCGTCCTAGTCTCCAGGGAAGCAGAAAACAAGCTTGCTCCCTCCTCCCTGTGGCTTCCTCTCACATATTTAGACATGGCTATCATATCTCCTCTCAGCCTTCTCTTCTTCAGGCTAAACATGCCCAGCTCCTTAAGCCGCTCCTCATAGGGCTTGTTCTCCAGACCCTTGATCATTTTAGTCGCCCTCCTCTGGACAAATTCCAGCTTGTCAATATCTCTCTTGAATTGTGGTGCCCAGAATTGGACACAATATTCCAGGTGTGGTCTAACCAAAGCAGAATAGAGGGGTAGCATTACTTCCTTGGACCTAGACACTATGCTCCTATTGATGCAGGCCAAAATCCCATTGGCTTTTTTTTTTGTACAATATTCCACTTACATGAGACTTTCCCCTAAAATAGGTGTTTTCAAACATGATTCACCTAAAGTATGCTCTGCGTTTTCAACTGGATGCAATAGTTCTAGCAAAACGGCCCGGATATTTCAATTGGTACAACGGGCGGTAGCCAGGTAACTAACCGCTGCTTCTTACAGGGAGCGGTCAACCCTCCTGTTTAAGGAGCTCAATTGGCTGCCGTTCATTTTCCAGTCCCAATTCAAGGTGCAGGTTCTTACCTACAAAGTCCTGAAGAGTTTGGGACCTTCCTACCTGCGTGACCGCACTTCTGTGTACGAACCCACACGATCTCTTTGATCATCTGGAGAGGCCCTGCTCGCACTCCCAAGTGTGTCACAGGCACAATTGGTGGGGATGAGGGAGAGGGCCTTCTCGGTGGTGGCCCCTTGACTCTGGAACACGCTCCCCAGGGACATCAGACATGCCCCAACTCTGGCAGTTTTTAGGAGGAGCCTGAAAACATGGTTGTTCTAGTGTGTCTTCCCAGAATAAAGCAATACCCTCAACAATATGTCCCTAAATGCACTTTATCCCTGATTTAGGATTGTCTGCATGCCCCATCTCTACCTGAAAACTCTATCCCAGTTATATCCTACCTTGTCCATGTCCAGCATTATTTTTAAAATTTTAAATTATTACATCTGGCCCAGCCATAGGTTTTAAATGCTTGTTATTATTGTTACTGTCTATTGTTTACTTTTGTTTATGAGATTTATTTTAACTGTTGTATTGATTATTTTCTTATTGCTTTTACTGTTGATGTACTTTGGGTTCGGCCTCATGTAAGCCACACTGAGTCCCTTGGGGAGATGGTAGCGGGGTATAAATAAAGATTATTATTATTATTATTATTATTATTATTATTATTATTATTATCATCATTTTGAAAATGCACATGTGTATTGTTGAAGGCTTTAATGGCTGGAATCACTGGGTTGTTGTAGGTTTTTTGGGCTGTTTGGCCATGTTCTACAAGAAAAACCTACCACAACTCAATGCACATGTGGTTCAAATGTGGACCTTTTTCCTGTAACATGTACCAAATATAAAAATTTCATAGCTAAGATGGGTATCATTTCACAACAAGTTTCAGAAGATATCAAATTTTGTAATTTTACAGAATGCTTTTGCAACCAGGCAATACCCATCAATGTGATGACTTTTGTTTAGTTTGTGCACAGTATGTCCATAGTACGTCTGTTTGAAAATGTGTTCCATGTGTCTCTTATACAGTACTTGCAATATCCATACTTGTGTTTGTGTTTACAATGCCATGCTTGTACTTAAAATATGCTACTTGAAATATATGGTTTACAATGTATGTGGAATCATTGTGTTTATAATACAATATGCTTATAATATACTACCTGTGCCCTGCCACGCGTTGCTGTGGCCTATAGTGAATCTTTTCAAAGTAGAGGTAGATATCTGGACTATTATGAAAGAGAGGTACCTACCTATTCCTTCCCCCTTTTTCTCCCCCTTTCTCTCCTTTCTTCCTTCTCTACCTCTTTCTTTCTTTCTTTCTTTCTTTCTTTCTTTCTTTCTTTCTTTCCTTCTTTCGCTCCTTGGTTTCATCCTTCTCTCTTTCCTTCATTCCCTCCCCCTTTCTTCCTTTGCCTCCTTTCTTCCCTCCATGTTTCCTTCCTTCTTTCACTTTTTATTTTCTTTTCTCCTTCCTTCTTTACCTCTTTCCTGCCTTTCCTTCCTTTTATTTTTCTTTCCTTTCTACTTTCTCTTCTTCCTTCCTTCGGTACCTCTTTCTTTCCTGCCTTCCCTCCTTCCTTTCTTCCTTCCCATTGCTTACCAATCCCTTCCTTCCTTCCTTCCTTCCTTCCTTCCTTCCTTCCTTCCTTCCTTCCCATCTTTCCTTCTCCTCTTCCTTCTCTATCTCTTTCCTTCCTTCCCCCTTTTTCTTTCTCTTCTGCTCTCTTTTCTTCCTTCTCTCTTTCCTTCTTTCCTTCCCTCCCTCTTTCTCTACATCTTCCCCCTTCCTTCACTCCCTCTTTTTCCTTCATTCCCTTTTTTCTTTCCTTCTCTCCTTCCTTCCTCCCCCCTTTTTCTTTCTCTTCTGCTGTCTCTTTTTTCCTTCTCTCTTTCCTTCTTTCCTTCCCTCCCTTTCTCTACAGGAAGGGGCAGGGCGGGGTTTGGAGGGGGCGTTTGGAGGGGAAGAAGAAGGAGGGGGAGGAGGGATGATTTGGCAGGGCGGGAAGGGGCGGGGCGGGGTATGGAGGGGGGGGGGTTTGGTGAGGAAGAAGAAGGAGGGGAGGAG
Organism: Anolis sagrei ordinatus; assembly: GCF_025583915.1. NCBI lineage: Eukaryota > Metazoa > Chordata > Lepidosauria > Squamata > Anolidae > Anolis > Anolis sagrei. The sequence goes on along the minus strand of NW_026844366.1, from coordinate 345,899,080 downwards.
GTAAAATTGAGGAAGAAGAAGGAGGAGATAAGATTGGGGCAGGGCAGGGCGGGGGAATGAGGGGGCATGGAGTTGCATGTGGGGCAGGGCGGGGGAGTGAGGGGCGTAGTGTTGCATGTGGGGTGGGGTGGGGGAGTGAGGGGCGTGGTGTTGCGTGTGGGGGGGGGGGGGGAGTGAGGGGGCGTGGTGTTGTGTGTGTGGGGGGGCAGGGGGGTGGAGGGGGTGAGGGGCGTGTGTTGCAGTGGGTGGGTGGGGAGTGAGGGCGTGGTGGTTGCGTGTGGGGGGGGGGGGGAGTGAGGGGGCGTGGGTGTTGTGTGTGTGGGGGGGCAGGGGAGTGAAGGGGCATGGTGTTGTGTGTGGGGCAGGGCGGGGCAGTGAGGTGGCGTGTTGTGGCATGATCGTGCTGGGCAAGGCGGGGGAGGGAGGTGCGGAGGGTGCGTTGGCCATTCGGCCATGTGCGCGCCGGGGACTTTGCGCCATTGCGCATGCTCAGTTGTTTTGTCCTTTGTGAATGTGTTGTTGTATTGTTTAGTATTTTGAATCGATTTCGGCATACCTTGTGGGTTGAGGTATGTGCATGGGAATTTTGTTAAATTTTCGTTGGGGGGGGGTTGAGTTTTGCTGTCCCGTTGGACGCCCCTTACAGATTTATATATATAGATGGGATCCATTTTCTGACAGTGTTCTGGTCTCTTAAAAAAGTGAGAAATGTCTGTGGAATTACTCCATTTGCAACAATCCAAAGATGATATTTTCTCCAAAAAGGTTCCTTGGAATTATCAGTTGTTGCAGGACATAAAAAGACCTGCTTTGGGATGATGATAATGATACATTATATTATTTCCCTGCCTCTCTCCAAAGCTCAAAGCAGGGTACAACAAAAAGTTAAAATATCCTCATATTATATTATTGTCTTCCAGAGATAGAGTCTTGGTGGTGGATCTGTAAATGACAGTGAAGGCCTATTCTGGATCTTCATGGTCCTTTGCAGTGAGGACATAGATTTCCACATGGAAGACTGTCTTGACAAAGGTCTGCTTGAGGCGCCTCCTTCCTCCTGGCACATTTCTCCCTTGTGCCCTCCATTCGTACCTCTTCAAGATCCATGGCACGTTGGGTAACAGCCGACCTCCAGTTCCAACGCTCGAGGGCCAGGGCTCCCCAGCTCTTGGTGTCAATGCCACACTTTTTAAGGTTAGCTTTAAAGTCATATTTAAATCTCTTTTGTTGTCCACTGGCATTCTGTTTTCTGTTCTTCAGCTGAGAGTAAAAACCTGCTTTGGGAGATGATGATCAGACATTTGGACAACTTGGCCAGTCAGGAAAAGTTGATGGCAGAGGATCATTGCTTCAAAACTGGTGGTCTTTGCTTTTCCAGAATGCTGATGTTTGTCTGCCTGCCTTCCTTAGAGGTTGCAGGATTTTTTGAAGGCAACGCCATTGGAATCTTTTCAGAAGTCGAGAGTGATATTTGTAGACGTTCCATATTTTAAAACATTACAAATAGTTAAAGCACTGAGCTGCTGAGCTTGTTGATCGAAAGGTCGCAGGTTCGATTCCGGGGAGCGGCATGAGCTTCCGCTGTCAGCCCTAGCTTCTGCCAACCTAGCAGTTCGAAAACATGCAAATGTGAGTAGATCAATAAGTACCACTCCGGCGGGAAGGAAATGGCGCTCCATGCAGTCATGCCGGCCACATGACCTTGGAGGTGTCTATGGACAACACTGGCTCTTCGGCTTAGAAATGGAGATGAGCACCACGCCCCAGAGTCAGACATGACTGGACTTAATGTCAGGGGACTACCTTTACCTTTACCTAGAACTATTTAAAATCCATAGATTAAAACATATAAACATTAATGTCATCCGTACCTATAAAATATCAGTCTAAAATCAGTAGATTAAAATCAGCTGGAGAGGCCTGCCTGAAAAGATAGCTCTTTAATGTTTTTTAAAGTTCAGATGGCATGTTCAATCACTGAATCATTCCTGGCAGGTTGCTCCATTGTCTTTGGACAGTCAACGAAAAGGTCTTTTGGGTGACAGTTGCCAGTCTAGTCCTGGCTGGTTGAAGTAAACATCTTCCAGAGAGTTGTTGTAGGTTTTTCGGGCTGTATGGCCATGTTCTAGAAGCATTCTCTTCTGACGTTTCACCTGCATCTATGGCAGGCATCCTCAGAGGTTGCCTGCCTCTGAGGTTGACTGTCTCAGGTCCTCGGGTCCCAGAGGACCTGAAGATATGGAGCAGATTGTATGGAAGAAGGAGATCTTGTAGGTAGCCTAGACCCAAATCACATAGGGCTGTAATGGTAATAACCAGCACGTCATACTTTTCCCAGAAACTAATTGGCAATCAGTGGAGTGACTTTACTCTGGGTGTGATATGCTCACTCCTAGAGGTACCCTTAACCAATTTCGCTGCCATATTTTGAACTAATTTCCAAATTTCGTAGAGAGGTACCCCAATGTACACTTCTTTGCAGAAGTCCAATCTTAAGGTAACCAGTTCACATATCTTTAGGTCTTCCAATTCTGGGAAGCTACATGCTTTATAGTAATTTAGTAGACACTGACCACTGTCTGAAATTAGATACTAGACTAGATGGCCCCTTGCTCATGTTTATGTCCTTCTTATGTTCTTAAGGGTAATCTGTTTAAGCATGTACTCTTAATCTCATTAACTGGGAAATAAGTTTCACCGAGCAAATGAGTCTTCCCATATTAACTTCTCCAGCATCTACATCAGGTATGGGCAAACCCAGAACCCTTGGGTTCTTTTCTCAGGGCCTCCTTTCTCTCAAAGTCCTATTTTTTGCTTCCTCTTCTCTTTCTTTCCTTCCTCCTTCCCTCCCTCCCTCCCTTCCTTCCTTACCTCCCTCTTTTTCCCTCCCTCCCTCCTTCCTTTCCACCGTTTTGTCCATCCTTCCCTTTTGTCTTCCCTCCATCCATCCATCCTTCTCTCCCTCCCTCCCTTCCTTCTCTTTTTCCTTCCTCCTTTCCTCTTGGGGATGTTTAGCTGGGAGAAGAAAAGGTAGAAAGGGAACATGAGAACCATGTTTCAAGATTTCAAAGGGTGTCCCATTGAGAAAGAAGAGGAGGGAAAGTGACTTTCTGCTGCTCTAGAGAGCAATGGGTTCAAATGGCAGGGAAAATGATTCAACTGAAAAGATTAAGAAGAACTTCCTGAGAGTAAAAGCTGTTAGAGAATGGCATAGGCTGCCTCGGAGTGTGGTGAAGTCTCCTTTTCTGGAGGCTTTTCCGCAGAGGTTGTCTGCTGGGGGAGCTTTGATTGTGCCTTCCAACATGGCAGGAGGTTGGACTGGATGGCTCTTGGGGGTCTCTCCCAGCTCTAGGATTCTAGGATTCTGTATTAGGAGTAGGCAATATGGAGTCTCATGGATGCACTTTTTCTTTCTCGTCCACCATCTCATCCTGAGAAAGGCTAATCCTTTTGAGACCCAAACGTTTTCTGTCTTGCCTTCATTTTCGACCCTACCTACAAAGCCCTGAACGGTTTGGGACCCACCTACCTGTGTGACCCCATCTCTGTATACGAACTCACACAATCTCTTCAATCATCTGGAGAGGCCCTGCTCTCGATCCCACCAGCATTGGTGGGGACGAGAGAGAGGGCCTTTTCGGTGGTGGCCCCTCGACTCTGGAACTCACTCCCTAAGGACATCAGGCAGGCCCCAACTCTGGCAGTCTTTAGGAGGAGTTGAAGACATGGTTGTTCCAGTGTGCCTTCCCAGAATAATGATCCCATAGTACTTTGTCCTCCAAAGCACTATACATATTAGGTCTGCTTGTACGTTTTCCACAAACGCCACTTTCACCTTTTCGCCCATGTCCTGGCATCATTTCCAATTTTAACTTTACATTTGGTCTTCCCACTGTTTTTAATTGTGTGTTGTCTTATTGATAATTGTTGCATATTTTATTGTCTATGTTTTATTTTAATTGCTTTTATTGTTGTTATTATTGCCTGTATTGTTGTATTTGGGCTCGGCCTTATGTAAGCCGCACCAAGTCCCTTGGTGAGATGGTAGCGGGGTACAAATAAAGTGTTATTATTGTTGTTGTTGTTGTTGTTGTTGTTATTATTATTATTATTATTATTATTATTATTATTATTATATTACACATCTGTCAAAGCAACTCATAGAATCATAGAATCAAAGAGTTGGAAGAGACCTCATGGGCCATCCAGTCCAACCCCCTGCCAAGAAGCAGGAAAATTGCATTCAAATCACCCCTGACAGATGGCCATCCAGCCTCTGTTTAAAAGCTTCCAAAGAAGGAGCCTCCACCACACTCCGGGGCAGAGAGTTCCACTGCTGAACGGCTCTCACAGTCAGGAAGTTCTTCCTCATGTTCAGATGGAATCTCCTCTCTTGTAGTTTGAAGCCATTGTTTCATTGCGTCCTAGTCTCCAGGGAAGCAGAAAACAAGCTTGCTCCCTCCTCCTCCCTGTGGCTTTCTCTCACATATTTATACATGGCTATCATATCTCCTCTCAGCCTTCTCTTCTTCAGGCTAAACATGCCCAGCTCCTTAAGCCGCTCCTCATAGGGCTTGTTCTCCAGACCTTTATCATTTTAGTCGCTCTCCTCTGGACACATTCCAGCTTGTCAATATCTCTCTTGAATTGTGGTGCCCAGAATTGGACACAATATTCCAGATGTGGTCTAACCAAAACAGAATAGAGGGGTAGCATTACTTCCCTAGATCTAGACACTATGCTCCTATTGATGCAGGCCAAAATCCCATTGGCTTTTTTTGCCGCCACATCACATTGTTGGCTCATGTTTAACTTGTTGTCCACGAGGACTCCAAGATCTTTTTCACACGTACTGCTCTCGAGCCAGGCATCCCCCATTCTGTATCTTTGCATTTCGTTTTTCCTGCCAAAGTGGAGTATCTTGCATTTGTCACTCTAACATCTTTCTCCGCCCCTCTGGTTGCACGACACACAAGGACAGTTTCAGTTTCCTATCCTTCATCACTGTACTCCTCATGTCTCCCCTTCCTACAATACTTGACAGAGGAACCTATTTAACCTACTACCCAAGCCAATTGCCACCCCCCCCCCCCATAATAGTGTAGGGTAGGCAAACAAAGAAAACAAAAACAAAAAACAAGAAAGGGGGGCATTCTTATCCTGACCTAAAGCAGGCAGAAAACCTACTCTGTAGTTGAGGCAAGAGGGTGTGTTTACGAATTCCAGACAAGAGGGAATGTAGGCTCAATGGATCTCCAGTGTTCCTGCCATACATCAAGGGAGCCACTCACCGCATAGGGAAGCTGATGAGGAAACACAACATACAAACTATCTACAGACCCACCAATAAAATCCAACAAATACTACGATCAGTAAAGGACAAGAGGGACCCTCTCACCTCTGCAGGAGTCTACCGTGTACCATGCAGCTGTGGACAAGTCTCCATAGGGACCACCAAACGCAGCGCCCAGACACGAATCAAGGAACATGAAAGGCACTGCAGACTACTTCATCCAGAGAAGTCAGCCATAGCAGAGCACCTGATGAACCAACCTGGACACAGCATATTATTTGAGAACACAGAAATGCTGGACCACACCAACACCACCATGTCAGACTACACAGAGAAGCCATTGAAATCCACAAGCATGTGGACAATTTCAACAGAACGGAAGAACCTGAAAATGAACAAAATCTGGCTACCAGTATTAAAAAACTCTAAAATTACAACAGCAACAACAGAGAGGAAACAACCAGGCACAGATTAACACCTCCCAGCAAGAGATTTTCCCAGGCTCAGGCAGGCCTTCAAATGCTAATGAAGGTGATCAGTTGAAACATTCACACCTAGCTCCAACAGAGAAGAGCTCTTTGCCCCACCCCAGCCATTCCACAGATATATAAACCCATTGTCCTAATTCCAACAGACCTCACTACCTCTGAGGATGCTTGCCATAGATGCAGGCGAAACGTCAGGAGAAATGCCTCTAGAACATGGCTCTATAGCCCGAAAAAACCCACAAGAACCTAGTGATTCCAGCCATGAAAGCCTTCGACAATACATCGATCTCCAAGTGGCTTCAAGCAATGAGAAGAAATCAGATTATCTGAAATGATTGCAATCTGAATTGTTTGGGATGTGGGCAGGATTTGGAAGACCTATATTTGCATAAACATACAGGATGAGATATTGTGGAAATGGGACCCAAGTCTAAACATTACATTTATGCTTCATATACACAAGATGGAACATGTCCAGATAAAGGCAACCACAATGCTCAAGGTTCTGGAAACCATGACTTTTTCTGAAGAGTGGCTTAAAGAGCTGGGTATGTTTAGCTTACAGAAGAGACAGTTGAGAGGGAACATAACTTTCATGTTTAAATACTTGACAGGACATCATTTCTAAGATGTAGCAGGCTTGTTTTCTGCTGCTCTAGAGACTAGGGCCCCTTCCATACAGCTGAATAAAATCCCACATTTTCTGCTTTGAACTGGAATGTATGGCAGTGTGGACTCAGATAACCCAGTTCAAAGCAGATATTGTATGATTTTCTGCTTTGATATTCTGGGTTATAGGGCGGTGTGTAAGGGCCCTAAGACATGGAGCGATGGATTCAAACTGCAGGTGAAGAGATTCCATCTCAACACCGGGAAGAACTTCCTAATGATAAGAACTATTTGACAGTGAAATATGATACCTGGGAGTCTGATGGAGTCTCCTTCAGAGACTTTTTAGCAGAGGCTGGATGGTCATCTATCAAGAGTGCTTTGATTGTGTTTTCCTGCATGACAGATGGGGGTGGGACTGGATGGTCCTTTTAACTCTATGATTCTACTAGGTAAAGGTAAAGGTTTCCCCTAACATTAAGTCCAGTCATGTTGGACTCAGGGGGTTGGAGCTCATCTCCATTTCTAAGCTGAAGAGCCAGCATTGTCCGTAGACACCTCCAAGAACATATGGCTGTCATGATTGCATGGAGTACCGTTACCTTCCCGCCGGAGCGGTACCTATTGATCTACTCACATTTGCATGTTTTCAAACTGGTAGGTTGGCAGAAGCTGGGGCTAACAGCGGGAGCTCATCCTGCTCCCCAAATTTGAACCGATGACCTTTCGGTCAGCAAGTTCAGCAGCTCAGCGGTTTAACCCACTGCGCCACCAGGGGCTCCTACTACTCTATGATTCTACTTTTGTATATCATATAAACATAACCCAAAATTAGTTCTATACAATGCTTTTAATACTTTTAATATTTTTGGGGATGAAACAAAGTTTGTGTATACCCCAACAGAAAATGAAGATTTCACAGTCTCAGCCACCCATGTCAACAATTTCAGATTTCAGGGTGTTTTGGATTTGGATGCTCCACTTGTGTAGGCTTACAGCATAGACCAGTCCGAAAAGAGAATAAAAATGCCATAATATAAATCAGGGGAGATGTAAAGGCCCATCCACACAGCTCTATAACCAAGAATATCAAGGCAGAAAATCCCACAATATCTGCTTTAAACTGGGATATCTTAGTTTACACTGTCATATATTCCAGTTCACAGCAGATAATGTGGAATTTTATTCAGCTGTGTGGAAGGGGCCTCAGTCTACTAAATGTGAGAAGGATGGATGGAAAGAATATCTCAAAAATATCCCCCCCCCCCCAAAATGGACAGAAAAATAATTTTCTGAGTGTAAAGCAATTTTTGTGCAAAGAATCTTGGATTGATGAAAAATTTCACACTTCAGAATTTATTGTCAGCAAAATGTGCAGTTGGTGGTTTTGTGCAATTAACATCTTTCCCAGTACAGGAAACTTCATTTTCTATGGAAAAATAATATTTTTGTTCAAAAATTATGTTTTGAATGGAAATTATTGTTTTTGAGCAAGAAAGTATTGTTTTCTCTGCAAACCACATTCAAAAATAAATCTCCAATTTCAGCATTCTCTCTGATGGAAATAACATGTATCTACATTAATGGTATTTCCTGTGCAGAAAAAAAAAACATTACTGAGGACCTATTCTGCAAAACATTCACAGGAGTGTGTGATTTGCATAGAATAAGGTGGTTTCTTGATAAGATATTGTATTTTCTATGCAAATCAAATGCTTGTTTTTGTGCAAAAACTAAGTCCCGAAATGTGAAAAAGCTTTCTATTTTACACATTCCTCCCTTGAAGAAGAAACTTCCTGAAACATTATATCAGTAGTCAATGTTGCATGGAATTCCACACACACACACACACACACACACACACACACACACACACACATATATATATATATATATATATATATATATATATATTTCTGTTCAGATCTTTATGCAGGTTGAAAAAGACCTGACCATCAAGATCAATTTTGCTTGAAGGTTGCATCTACACTGTGAAGTTAAATCAGTTTAATACTACTTTAACTGCCATGGATCAATGCTCTCGAATCATGGAAGTTGTACTTTGGTGAACACCTAAACTCTTTAACACAGAAGGCTAAAGAACTTGCAAAACTACAACTCTCACAATTCCAGAACATTGAGCTACGGTGGTATCAAACTGCATTAATTCTACAATGTAGATGCACCAGAAGATGTAGATGCACCAGAAGCTACAGACCAATCTCCCTGCCGTGCCCCCTTTTTCTCGTCCCCACCGATCGCACCTGCGATGCTGGTGGGATCGAGAGCAGGGCCTCTCCAGATGATTGAAGAGATTGTGTGGGTTCGTATACAGAGATGGGGTCACGCAGGTAGGGGGGTCCCAAACTGTTCAGGGCTTTGTAGGTAAGAACCTGCACCTTGAATTGGGTCCGGAAATTAATGGCAACCAGTGGAGCTCCTTGAACAGAAGAGTTGACCGCTCCCAGTAAGGAGCCCCAGTTAACAACCTGGCTGTTGCCTGTTGGACCATCTGGAATTTCCGAGCCATTTTCAAGGGCAGCCCCACGTAGAGTGCATTGCAGTAATCCAGTCTAGAGGTGACTAAGGTTATATTGCTGTGATTTTGAGAAATGATTTGGAGAAAGGAACCAAGTTGGAATGTGTCCAGAGGAGAGTGATCAAAATGAGCAAGGGTCTTGAGAACGAGCCCTATGTGGAGTGCCTTAAAGACCTGGGCATGTTTAGAGAAATTTGAGAGGAGATGTGATGAGGGCCATGTATAAATATGTGAATGGAAGTCATAAGGAGGAGGGAGTAGGCTTGTGTTCTTCTGCCCTGGAGACTAGGATACAATGGAGCAATGGCTGCAAACTACAGGAAAGGAGATTCCACCTGAACATGAGGAAGAACTTCCTCACTGTGAGAGCTGTTTAGCAGTGGAACTCTCTGCTCCAGAGTGTGGTGGAAGCTCCTTCTTTGGAGGCTTTGAAGCAGAGGCTGGATGGCCACCTGTCAGGGGTGCTTTGAATGGAATTTTCCTGTTTCTTGTACTGGGTGGCCCATGAGGTCTCTTCCAACTCTATGATTCTACATTCTAAGCTGAGACACTTACTCAAGGTGCTGATCCAACCTAGCTACATCTTGAAAGGCTACAAGAAACTCATGAGAAGAAGGTGGTGAAACATCTTTAGAGTGGGTTGTTGTAGGTTTTTTTGGGCTATATGGCCATGGTCTAGAGGCATTCTCTCCTGACGTTTTGCCTGCATCTATGGCAAACATCCTCTGAGGATGCTTGCCATAGATGCAGGCGAAACGTCAGGAGAGAATGCCTCTAGACCATGGCCATACAGTCCAAAAAAACCTACAACAACGCAGTGATTCCAGCCATGAAAGCCTTCGACAATACATCTTTAGAGTATCGGTTGACAACACGAAGGGTACTCAAACTATCTAACTCTATTATTATTGTCCACTTCACTCTTCCAGCCTAAGCTTTGCTGCATTTTGAACAAAAGAGACTATTTCCAAGGTTGGCTTTGGGGGGTTTTGCCCTCTTCGGAGGTCACACAACTTGGGGATAGAAACCCTTTTGTTAACTTTCTTGAAGATGAGTTTCTCTCAGGGACTCCAGTATTTTTGCCCAATGGAAATTGGAGGCAAGGTCTGGAAGAGACCAACTGCCCCATCTTCTCCCACACCAGGTCCCGCCCCTCTTTTCCATTGCACACCACAAAGAGAAATGTAACAGTTGAAGGATGCTGTCCACATTCCATACCAAGTCCTATGTGTAGTTTCATTATTTCATTGGTTGGACAGCAAGGGATACTCAACCTACATGGAGCAGAACTCTATTTTTTTAATGAAAGTATGAACCAGGAGGAGACAGCAAAGCCTAGAGAAGACAATGATGCTGGGGAAAGTGGAAGGCAAAAGGAAGAGGGGCCGACCAAGGGCAAGATGGATGGATGGCATCCTTGAAGTGACTGGACTGACCTTGAAGGAGCTGGGGGTGGTGACGGCCGACAGGAAGCTCTGCCGTGGGCTGGTCCATGAGGTCACGAAGAGTCGGAGACGACTGAACGAATGAACAACATGAACCAGGTTCTACAGGATCATTTTTCCCAACATTAGGTCCAACAATTATGTTGGCTTTCAACTCCAGTTTGATGTGAGGGTGCATCTGCACCATTTTTCCTGCCATTGCTCAGTTCTATGGAATTCTGGGAATCATTGTTTGGTAAGACACCATCTGGGAGTTGTAAGAGTATAACTCCCATAGTTCTATCATAATGAGCTATGGCGGTGATGTCAAACTGCATTAATTCTACAGTGTAGATGCACTCCTAGTTACGCGAATGGCTCAGGTTGGACAAGTATATCCCAAAAGATGTGTTCAAGGGGAGTTCTAGAAAAGATTAAGACAAAAAAGTGACATAAGGAACCCAAGTGGTTGCAATTCAAAACAAGGAGACATGCTGAAAATTATTGTGGCTGCGCCACTCTTTTATTATTTCAAAAGAGGAAACAAGTATTTCTTTTCCAAGCACCAAAGATTGCTGGCTGTCATGCCCAACCCCTCTACATTCAACCTTTGTGATGATAGGCTGGTCTCCAGTGATATTTAGGATGTGGTCGAGGAGGTGGTGGCGGCGGAGGAGGAGGAGGAGGTGGAGGAGGAGGTGGTGGTGGAGGAGGAGGTGGAGGGGGAGGTGGTGGCGGCGGAGGTGGAGGTGCCATCGGCAGGTGGCAGCAATGATATCCATGTCTGAAGTCAGTACAAGCACAGTTCAAGGCGTAGTTCACACCATACGGGCAATGTTTGGCACAGCCGCCATGACAGTGACCACATTTGGGTGGTGTAGCTGCAAAAGAGAAGGCTTGGATTAGTTCATTTCAGGATTAGAAAGATTTGCAAGAGGAGCTATGCTCATCTTTCTGCTCTTGGCAGCTTTATTCTCTTCTGTCCCACTTTCCTGACTGCATTTAAAGTGCTCCAGTTACCCTTTCCTTCTCCCGCTTTCCTCTTTCGTCCTCAGGTTACTGTATGCACTCATGAATAAATCTAAAAATTTCAGTCCAAAAATCAGGCCAAAAAGGCTGAGTCGACTAACCCATGGATCAATCTAATTATTGTACCTTAAATCTTCTCAAAAAAGGAACCCTCTCCTGAATAGAAAAGCAAAAGGCAAGAGTTTATTCTGGGGACCCTTCCAGGCAGGGCGAATCCCAGTTCCTCTCGAGATTTAGGCCACACCATGAGCCCAAATCCTGTGATTTTCATTTTCATGGGCCACACCCCCTTCCTTGTCAAATCAGTACAGGAAAGGGGAAAGGGGGTGTATGGTCTTCAGCCCTCTTTTCTATTTTTAAACAACTTAAATGCTGAGAGGTACCATTCCTGGAGGCTCGAAAGCTCAGTTGCATCATTTCCAGGTGCAACTGAATGTTTTCAGGCCTATTAAAATGGTATTTATTTATTATTTATTTCCTATATTTTTACCTCGTTCTTCTCACACACACACACACACACACACACACCCCGGGGGGGGGGGGGGGCTCAGGGCAGCCTCACAATAAGCACCATACGATGCCATAACTCTCTGCTTTTAAGTTGTTTCAAAATAAAACATGGGGCGAGGGTGGGCAGGGTTACACCACCTTGGGATCTCAGAAGGCTTACACTTGCAATGATCCAGAATCACTTGCAATGATTCTGAGCACAATTCAAAGTGCTGGTTTTGACCTACAAAACCCTATACGGTTCCGGCCCAGTGTATCTGTCCGAACGGATCTCCCTCTACGTCCCACCTCAGAGTTTAAGATCTTCTGGGGAGGCCTTGCTCTCGGCCCCGCCTCTATCACAAGTGAGGTTGGCGGGGACGAGGAGCAGGGCCTTCTTGGTGGTGGCCCCCCACCCATGGAATTCACTCCCTGGGGAAATTAGATCAGCGACATCCCTCCTTTCCTTTAGGAGGAAACTAAAGACATGGATTTGGGACCAGGCGTTTGGACAATCTGGCAGATAAATAAAGGACTACGATGATGGATAAGAAGGGGCAAAGTGGAATGAGATTATGGACTCTGAATGGAGACCACTGAGCATGAGATTAGTTTTATGATTATGTTATATATCGATTGTTTTAACTGTTATAACTGTTTTAATTGCTGTTTTAAACGTTATCTGTATTATTGTGTAGGCATGGAATTGTGCCTTTTGTAAGCCACCCTGAGTCCCCCTCCGGGGGTTGAGAAGGGTGGGGTAGAAGTACTTGAAATAAATAAATAAATAAAATCTGGATTCTTTCAGGTTTTTTTAACCTGGTGTAAACCTGGAAAACTCTGGATTAATCCGGATTAGCCTGAATTATCGTTTGGACACCTCAGGCTAATCTGGAATCCATCATGGAGCTGTCCTATTTTACTATCTCCATCATGATGTTGCTTTGCCTTTAGGAGTGAGTGGGCAGGAAAATGTGATTTCAATTTAACTAAAATCGCTTCAATCCAAACTGTGGTACATTTCTGGGTGGAGGCCACTAAGGGGCACTAGAGAGAGAGAAGGACAGTCCATTTTAAGGGGGTGGGGGAGCTGAAAGAGGAAAACTATTTCCCCCATTTTTCCTGGCTATTCCCCTCCACTCTTCATATATATATATTATATATGGATGGGTGGGGTTGCCTCTGAAGACTGTTCGCAAGCTTCAGATAGTTCAGCGCTCGGCAGCCAAGTTTCTTACGGGAATGGGTTAGAACCGATATGCGAGAACCAGGACAGAGTAATGTTTCTCTTCCTTTGTGCCTGGAAGACTTGGCAGTTCTCACTGATTCCTTGAAGAATGGTTTCACAGAAGAATGCCTCCACCTTTTGCTCCTACAAGGTACTATAAAAGATTTGCTTTTGAAAATTGGAATTGTTAGCTTCTGGGCCATGGGAAGATGGCAACCCAATATTCCCTCTCTTCAGTATACCCAGACTCTTCTAAAGCATTTTGGATTAGTGAAAAAATTGGTAGAGTTTCATGGGTTATCATCTATCAACAAGGAGCACATAGTTAGACAATGCCTATCTGAAACAGCCTGGATGCCCTGGCATTTCAGCTTCATTTTGTGCACGCTGAAGGCTTCAACATCAGTCTCCTCTCTTATGAGAGTAGAAGAAACATTCAAATGGGTTGTTGTAAGTTTTTTCAGGCTATATGGCCATGTTCTAGAGGCATTTCTCCTGACGTTTCGCCTGCATCTATGGCAAGCATCCTCACTACCGAAAAAACTTACAACAACCCAGTGATTCCGGCCATGACAGCCTTCGACAATACATTAAACACTCAAAAGCTGGGATGAACAACTGTTATTATCTAGTTCTGAATTTTAAGCCCAAAATGTTGGCTAACATACTTTAGGGCTAATGAGAGCTGTACAGTTCTAATTATCCGCATTTGTGAATTTGATTATTTGCAGATTTGATGAATATGGCCCTTCAACACAACCACTTAACCCAGAATATCAAGGCAGATAACCCACAATATCTGCTTTGAATGGGGTTATCTGGGTCCACACTGCTATATAACCCAGTTCAAAGCAGATAATGTGGGATTTTATACACCTACTAGCCGTCCCCTGCCACGCATTGCTGTGACCCACTCTGGCGGTCATGGGGTTTCTATGTGGGAGGTTTGCCCCCATTTCCATCATTGGTGGGGTTCAGAATGCTCTGTGATTGTAGGTGAACTATAAATCTCAACAACTACAACTTCCAAATGTCAAGATTCTATTTTCCCCAAACTCCACCAGTGTTCACATTTGGGCATATTGAGTATTCGTGTAGTTTGTTCCAGATCCATCATTGTTTGAGTCCACAGTGATCTCTGGATGTAGGTGAACTACAACTCCAAAACCACTGCCCACCAAACCCTTCCAGTATTTTCTGTTGGTCATGGGAGAACTGTGTGCCATCGTTGGTGGGGATTCAGAATGCTCTTTGAGTGTAAGTGAACTATAAATCCCAACAACTACAACTCCCAAATGATAAAATCAATTCTTTTGAGTGAAGGACATACATTGGGTAGTTAGGTGTCTTGTGTCCAAATTTGGTGTCAATTCGTCCAGTGGTTTTTGACTTCTGTTAATCCCAGAAACGAACATTACATTTTTATTTATATAAATAGATGTGGAAGGGGTTGAGGTCCTCCAGAATGACTCAGGCCCCTTCCACACAGCTGAATAACATCCTACATTATCTGCTTTGAACTGGAATATATGGCAGTGTGGACTCAGATTACCCAGTTCCAAGCAGATATTGTGGGATTTTCTGCCTTGATATTCTGGGTTATATGACTGTGTGGAAGGGCCGTCAGTAGCCAACATCCACCAGAGAATGACCACAAAGTTGCCTTGGATGGTTTAGATATTCTTAGGCCCCTTCTGCACAGCTAAATAAAATCCCACATTATCTGCTTTGAACTGGGATATATGGCAGCGTGGACCCAGATATTCCAGTTCAAAGCAGATATTGTGGATTATTGTACCTTGATATTCTGGGTTATATGGCTGTGTGGAAGGGCCCTCAGAGAGAACTTCTCTAACGTGATTGTACGGTCAGCTTCCAATGGAACTTCTTTAAGCATTTGCAAGTCATCTAGTGCAATTTTGTGGTCAGTTTCCAGACTTTGGTTGCCCACCTTTGTCTTAGGTTGTGTCTACTCATGCTCAATAAATTGGACTCACTTTTCAGCTGTTGCAAGAAGCTTAAATGATGTATGGCTGGTTTTGCAGCAGAAGCACAGCTTCCAGAAGTTAATCTAGTGCAAGAGGTGACATGATTTGCTGCAGGGCTTCCAGGAAGATCCAGAACAATCCTGGACAATGGGATTGGGTTGGAACCAGACTGAACTAGTGTCCTCATATCAAAGAGACCCACCACTGGCTAGAAGCAGTTCACCAGCAGAGTCTTGCTGGCAATTTCACCTCTGCTGATTGTGACCCTAAATCAGAAGTGATATTGCCAGAAAGCCTCTCCGAAGAAACTGATTTTTGATGGCAAAATGGTGGCAGCAGTGGCCCTAATGCACTGTTTGGCCCAGCCACCTGGACTCAGATAGGGTTCATGCTTTTTCTGGGCCAGTTCTGGAGCACACTAGATTATTTCAGTAGATTCAGTCTTAAAGGGCCCTTCTCCCCTTCCAGAACAGCATTAAGAATACAAAAAGTTTATCCACCCAGCACTTCTCAACATCCATCCATTATATTTCTAGAAGATCTCTAAGATTCAAGTGATAATACAGAACTGGGAAGTGTTACTCTTTTGGATTGCCTTTCCAGAATTGTTAGTTAGAGGAATCTGGAAAATTTCAATCCAAAGATGCAACTTTTCCAAGACTGTGGGACTTCTGGTCCCTTGGGTTAGAAAGGATTACAGGAGACATATATACCAACACTGCCATCCATCCAAGATATATAAGTGAATTCCTTCCCCAGTTACCTTCAATGGCTACGGCGACCAGCAGGAGAACCGCGAGTGCAAGGAAAATGGCCCTCATGGTGAGGGTTTGGTTGGATGATCTGATGGAGAAGTAGCTTGCGAGATCAGATGAAGGGTGAGGTCCAGATCCCTGCTATTTATGGAGAGTTCATTGAATGGAAGAGGTGGGGCTTGCAATTGAGCAACACATCATCATTTGTCTCAGAATGTCATTGTGTCATTTTGACCTCAATGGGAAGAGGACAAAATGCTTCACTGCCACCTCACCCCCTTTTCCAACACGGACTCCATCTGATCCTATCACATGCCGAATCTTGCCATTCTCCAGATCCGGGTCTGTGGATGTCAAAAGATGTAGAGGACAAAGGGTGTCCTAACAGTCTGTGAGATGAATAATATGAACTTCAACTTCAAAGAGAATAAAAAAGGGGGGAAAGATTGAGATCAAGATCAAGATTCTAAGTTTAGAAGATGGCTGGCAAACCAAAACCTGGAATGAGATTTTCATTTTTGGTAAACATTAACAAGGCTGTTGAAAAATAGCTGAAGTGGTGGGAGGCTCAAGCTCATGCGTGTCTTCCAGAATGCTTTGATTCAAGTGAAAGATGCCTCATAATCAAATTTGACTTGAATTAGGTTTTTACAAATAATAAAAAAAAGAATTGGGCTGTTGTCAGTTTTTTCGGGCTATATGGACACTTTCTAGAGGCATTCTCTCCTGACGTTTAGCCAGATTTTGCTAATCTGGCTAAACTCTTCTGATGTCTGAGGTGGAGTCTCCATTGGCCTGGAGAGCCCAGTTGAGGTGGTTCAGTTCATCTTGAAGGAAGTGGGGTTCGCAGATCCTTTTTGCACGGTCTGCCAAGGCTTTAATGGTGCTTCTTTTTTGACTTGGGTGATGGTTGGAGTTTTTATGTACATATCTATCCATGTGTGTGGGTTTTCTGTAAATGGTGTGACCCAATTGTTGATCAGGTTTACGGATGACTAGGACATCTAGAAAAGGCAATCTTCCTTCATTTTCTTTTTCCATGGTGAATTGGATGTTTAGGTGGATGCTGTTAAGATGGTCCAGGAACCTGATTAGTTCTTCTTCTCCATGGCTCCAAATAGTGAAAGTGTCATCCACATATCTGAACCATATTGTGGGCTTTTTTTGTTGCTGTTTCCAGGGCTTGTTTTTCAAAGTGTTCCATGTAGAAATTAGCTATGACCAGGCTGAGCTATGGAGAGCCCTCTCAACCAGAGAAGTCAGCCATAGCAGAGCAGAGCACCTGATGAACCAACCTGGACACAGCATATTATTTGAGAACACAGAAATGATGGACCACTCCAACAACCACCATGTCAGACTACACAGAGAAGCCATTGAAATCCACAAGCATGTGGACAATTTCAACAGAAAGGAGGAGACCATGAAGATGAACAAAATCTGGCTACCAGTATTAAAAAAACTCTAAAATTACAACAGCAAAACAGCAGAGGGAAAACAATCAGGGACATCTAATCACCTCTCATCAAAAGATTGCTCCAGGCACTGCCAGACTATCAAATTCTAATCAAGGTGGTCAGTTGAAACATTCACATCTAGCTCCAGCAGACAAGAGTCCTTTGTCCCACCCTTGTCTTTCCACACAGATATATAAACCCTTTTTCCTAGTTCCAACAGACCTCACTACCTCTGAGGATGCTTGCCATAGATGCAGGCGAAATGTCAGGAGAGAATGCCTCTAGACCATGGCCATATAGCCCGAAAAAACCTACAAAAACCCAGTGATTCCAGCCATGAAAGCCTTCAACAATACATGTTTCAATACTTGAGTAAGCTTGTTCTTTCACTGATTTGCAGAGTAGGGCAACAGAAGTAAAGTTCAGTGAAAGAGATTCCACCTAAACATTAGGAAGAATTAATTTAGCATCTTAAAGCTTTAAAACAGACTGTCAAATTTGAAAATTATTTTGAAACTTCATAGAGTCATATATTCATAGTGTTTCAATAGATCCCAAGGACCAGCTACTCCCATTCTGACACAGAGGAAGATGCAACAAGAGCATTCCTGACAGATGGCCACCAGGCCCGTAGCCAGGATTTCGTTTCGGGGGGGGGGGGGGGGCTGAATTTTTTTCGGGGGGGGGGGGTGGGGGGGGTGAGTTTCGGGGGGGGGGGTCTGAGTCTGAGTGAAAGAGGGTCTACCCTAGCAAACCTTTTGTATCATTACCCCAATACCCCCATGCATATGGGATATATTGAGTATGGTGATCAGATCATGATATGAATAAACATAACAGTTTAAATAATGCACCAGTAAGGTCTTTTCGCGAACCACCATGAGAATTTGGGGGGGGCTGAAGCCCCTCAAGCCCCCCTCCTGGCTACATGCCTGATGCCCACCAAACCTTTCCAGTAATTTCTGTTAGCCATGGAAGAGACTCCTCCATACTCCAAAGCAGTAGTGTAATCCACCTTCAAAGAGCTTTTACCATCAGGCAGTTCTTCCTAATATTTGGGTGGAACCTGTTTTCCTTTGATTTTAATCCACTGCTCTGTGTCCTAGGACTTCATCCCGCGGGATTGTGCATGTAGCAGGGCTCAGGTTGCATTGTAGCAGGTGGCCAGTGGTTTGCTCTTCTCCACACTCGCATGTCGTGGATTCCACTTTGTAGCCCCATTTCTTAAGGTTGGCTCTGCATCTCGTGGTGCCAGAGCACAGTCTGTTCAGCGCCTTCCAAGTCGCCCAGTTTTCTGTGTGCCCAGGGGGAGTCTCTCATTTGGTATCAGCCATTGATTAAGGTTCTGGGTTTGAGCCTGCCACTTTTGGACTCTTGCTTGCTGGGGTGTTCCACCAGAGGCACTCCAAGTGGCCAGATACTGGTCAAAGGACATTTAATCAACTACCGAGCTTGCAAACTTTGTGTTTTGTTTGTTTGTTTGTTTTGTTAAAAATGTAATACAACTGTCTGGTTGCTCCTGACATAAATAAAAAATAAATCCCATGGAATAAGTAAAGCTTTTAGGTTTGTTGTTTTACCCTTTGCAAAGCTTTGCAAAGCCCCATTTTGAAATTAAATGGATGATTTTCCTACCACCATCACACAGTTTCCCTCCTTCCACTTTCTTTTCTAATTATTTGTTTGCCTTCTCATCACACAGGAGACATAGTTCTCCTCCCACTATCTCTTTCCCTGATTTCTTTGGATATTACAATTTTTATTTATAAGTACATATCGTTCTTAATTCAAAAGGTAAATCTATTTATTTTATGTTTAAAAAGAGATATAAATTACTGTTCTTTCCTCCTTGATCCCAAAACACATTGGCGGAAGAACGGAATCAATACTGCTCATCTCGGCTCCTCTCTCCAAGTTGCTTCTAGTGTGAGAGAATTGGACATCTGCAAGGATGTTGTTCAGGGGATGCCTGGTTGTTTTGATGTTTTACCATCCATGTGGGAAGCTTCCCTCATGTCCCCACATGGGTAGCTGGAGCTGACAGAGGGAGCTCACCCACGCTCTCCCCGGATTCGAACCTCTGACCTGTTGGTCTTTAGTCCTGCCGGCACAAGGGTTTAACCCATTGTGCATCCAGGGCTTCCCCTCCATGATGATATCATTGTTATATTTACAAGCAGGCAAGTGAAAATTCCCATCACATGGTAAATTGGACATTTTTGCCAATTGACTTAGGAAGCATAGGGAAAAAAACACACTTTAGAAATGTTGAAATATTAGGAACCCACTGTATGAGCTTGCACCATGTAATAGACTCCATTGGTAGCTGTTTCTTAAATGTGTGGAAAAACTGATTTTATTGTGTGTGATGAAGTCCTTAGTCTCTGCAGCCACAGAAAATAAGCTTCCTCCATCTTCAATATGATATCCTTTCAAATATTTAAATATGGCTATTATCTTGCCTCTTAATATTCTCTTCTCCTGGCTAAATATTCACCACTTCCTAAGGCATTTATCAAAGAGGTTCATGTTTTCCAGTCCTTTGAATATGTTGGTCACCCACCTCTAGACACTTCCCAGCTTGTCAATCTCCTTCCTGAATTGTTTTGGCCAGAACTGGACATAGGGTTATTCCTGGTGAAGTATGACCAAAGCAAAATAAAGTGGGATCAATACTTCCTAGACCAGTGCTTCTTAATCTGTGGGTCTCAACCCCAAATGGGGTTCCCATAGCTCAATGTTGGGGTCACCCAACACTGCCTGAGCTCTGTGAGTGCAGCATTTTTCCAAATGAAGCAGAGAGTCTTTGAGGACTGGGACATCCGTAGGGATACCAAAGTGCTTGTTTATAAAGCTATTGTCCTCCCAACCCTGCTATATAGAATCATAGAATCAAAGAGTTGGAAGAGACCTCATGGGCCATCCAGTCCAACCCCCTGCCAAGAAGCAGGAATATTGCATTCAAATCACCCCTGACAGATGGCCATCCAGCCTCTGTTTAAAAGCTTCCAGAGAAGGAGCCTCCACCACACTCCGGGGCAGAGAGTTCCACTGCTGAACGGCTCTCACAGTCAGGAAGTTCTTCCTCATGTTCAGATGGAATCTCCTCTCTTGTAGTTTGAAGCCATTGTTCCGCGTCCTAGTCTCCAGGGAAGCAGAAAACAAGCTTGCTCCCTCATCCCTGTGGCTTCCTCTCACATATTTATACATGGCTATCATATCTCCTCTCAGCCTTCTCTTCTTCAGGCTAAACATGCCCAGCTCCTTAAGCCGCTCCTCATAGGGCTTGTTCTCCAGACGCTTGATCATTTTAGTCGCCCTCCTCTGGACACATTCCAGCTTGTCAATATTTCTCTTGAATTGTGGTGCCCAGAATTGGACACAATATTCAAGGTGTGGTCTAACCAGAGCAGAATAGAGGGGTAGCATTACTTCCCTAGATCTAGACACTAGGCTCCTATTAATGCAGGCCAAAATCCCATTGGCTTTTTTTGCCAGCCACATCACATTGTTGGCTCATGTTTAACTTGTTGTCCACGAGGACTCCAAGATCTTTTTCACACGTACTTCTCTCGAGCCAGGCATTGTCCCCCATTCTGTATCTTTGCATTTCGTTTTTTCTGCCAAAGTGGAGTATCTTGCATTTGTCCCTGTTGAACTTCATTTTGTTAGTTTTGGCCCATCTCTCTAATCTGTCATGATCGTTTTGAATCCTGCTCCTGTCCTCTGGAGTATTGGCTATCCCTCCCAATTTGGTGTCGTCTGCAAACTTGATGATCCTGCCTTCTAGCCCTTCATCTAAGTCATTAATAAAGATGTTGAACAGGACCGGGCCCAGGACGGAACCCTGCTGATGGCACTCAGCTCGTCACTTCTTTCCAAGATGAAGAAGAAGCATTGGTGAGCACCCTCTGGGTTCGTCCATTTAACCAATTACAGATCCACCTCACCGTAGTTTTGCCTAGCCCACATTGGACTAGTTTCCTTGCCAGAAGGTCATGGGGGACCTTGTCGAAGGCCTTACTGAAATCCAGGTACGCTACATCCACGGCATTCCCCGCATCTACCCAGCTTGTAACTCTACCGAAACATGGACTGTCTACAGACGTCACATGCAACTCCTAGAACGATTCCATCAGCATGACCTCCTCCAGGTATTCATTCAAAGGAGACATGCTCCCCTTAGCTTTAGCAGTTTTTGAAGGCATGGTGAAACACATGTGGGTGTCATCAGCAAACTGATACCCACCCCATGCTTCTGGATCTCTCCTTGTGGTTTTATGTAAATATTAATGAGCATGGGGGATAGAATGGGCCATTGTGGGATACCATATAACAGCTCCTTTTTTTGTGGAGCAACTACCCCAAACACCACCTTCTGGAACCTGCCTGAAAGGTGCAACCAGAACGACTGCTACACAGTGCTTCCAATTCCCAGCTCCTCCAGACATTCCAGAAAAATATCGATGGTATCAAAAGATGCTGAGAGGTCTAGAAGCACCAACATGGACACGCTCCCCCTATCAGTGTTGAGATGGAGATCATCCACTAAGGCGACCATAGCAGTCTCAACTCCTTATCCTCCTCTGAAGCTGGTTTAAAGTGGGCCAAGGAAGTGTCATCCAAGACTGCCCGGATCCTAATGTGCCATCCTAATGTGAGGTAAAATGGGTTAACCAATTTTAGCCCACATTGTGGACTAGAAGTCCCAGGATGTTGCCTGGACATCCAGGTTCAACTTCTGGTCAAAGGATAAAGGGCTAGTGGACAAGTCCTAAAGTCTCTTAGAATACTTTTACATGTACTGATATCAAACCAGGTGTCCCCATCCCAAATCTGTGCATTTCATTTCCCTCAAAAGTATAATAGAGTCGGATCTCTACATTTGTGGGTTTGGCATTGATGGTTTTGATTATAAGTGGCATTGCCAGGTTTCAGGGTGTGGGACGACTGCTATTTCAGCCACTATGCACTCCTATTGAGGTCTATGAAGCAGAAGGTTTCGATGGGGGTTGGATGGCAACTGAAATCTTCACTACTCCATTCTCCATGGCTTTGAGGAAGGAACAGCAACATTCTCCGTGGCTTTGAGGAAGAAACAGCAACATCTTTATTAATGACTTGGATGAAGGGTTAGAAGGCATGATCATAAAGTTTGCAGACAATACCAAATTGGGAGGGATAGGACAGGAGGAAGATTCAAAATGATCTTGACAGATTAGAGAGATGATGGGCCAGAACTAACAAAATGAAGTTCAACAGTGACAAATGCAAGATACTCCACTTAGGCATAAAAAACAAAATGCAAAGATACAGAATGGGGAACGATGATACCTGGCTCAAGAGCAGGACGTGGGAAAAAGATCTTGGAGTCCTCGTGGTCAACAAGTTAAACATAAGCCAACAATGAGATGTGGCGGCAAAAAAAGCCAATGGGATTTTGGCCTGCATCAATAGGAGCATAGTGTCTAGGTCCAGTAAAGTAATGCTACCCCTCTATTCCGCTTTGATTAGACCACACCTGGAATATTGTGTCCAATTCTGGGCACCACAATTCAAGACAGATATTGACAAGTTGGAATGTGTCCAGAGGAGGGCGACTAATATGATCAAGGGTCTGGAGAACAGGCCCTATGAGGAGCGGCTTAAGGAGCTGGGCATGTTTAGCCTGAAGAAGAGAAGGCTGAGAGGAGACATGATAGCCATGTATAAATATGTGAGAGGAAGCCACAGGGAGGAGGGAGCAAGCTTGTTTTCTGCTTCCCTGGAGACTAGGACGCGGAACAATAGCTTCAAACTACAAGAGAGGAGATTCCATCTGAACATGAGGAAGAACTTCCTGACTGTGAGAGCCGTTCAGCAGTGGAACTCTCTGCCCCGGAGTGTGATGGAGGCTCCTTCTTTGGAAGCTCGTATACAGAGGCTGGATGGCCATCTGTCAGGGGTGATTTGAATGCAATATTCCTGCTTCTTGGCAGGAGGTTGGACTGGATGGCCCATGAGGTCTCTTCCAGCACTGTGATTCTATGATTCTATGATTCTATCTCTCTTGTTAGCTATACAAGGACTGGGGCTCTCTGCTCCTAAGCATTAAGAATGAGAAGTGCCAGCTGTACCTTACATTTCTCCTTGTTCAAATTCATTTTGTTAGTTTTGGCCCAGCTCTCTAATTTGGTGAGGTCAGTTTGACTTCTGGTCCTTCTCCATTTGGGGTCACCTGGAGATACAGTAAGTATGCCTTCTCTTCCAACATTGAAGTCATTGATGAAGGTGTTGAATAGCTCTGGGCTCACCCCCCTCAAAATACTGCTGCTTGCATTATTGCCAGATTTTACACTATTTGAAGCAGCTCTCTTACTACTGCTGCCCTAACGATTCATTTCTCAGCTATCTTCTGGTCTTTTGGAGCCCCTGTGGTGCAATGGGTTAAATCGAAGACCGACAGGTTGGAGGTTCGAATCTAGAGATAGTTCAGATGAGATCCCTCTGTCAGCTCCAGCTCCCCTTGTTCAGACATGAGAGAAATCTCCCACGAGGATGCTAAAATATCAAACATCCAGGCGTCCCCTGGGCAAAGTCCTTGCAGATGGCCACTTCTCTCACATCTGAAGTGACTTGAAGTTTCTCAAGTCGCTCCTGACACACACACACAGACACAAAATAAAATCTGGTCTTGAAATGTAGGCTGTGATTTGGATTGTAGTTCAAAAGAGGAACTTATTCAAGTTTTGCATATGAAGCCCTGTCTGGAATTCATCTTTTTTTTGTAGGAGAGATGGACCTCTGTGACGACCATAACAATACTAGTACCAATATTTTTGAAATACTACAGCTATTCAGATTCTGATCTGGTCTGTCGAGAAATGCATTTATTTCAATAAAGCTGAATCCATAGTTCACCAGTCCTGGTCCCATAATTACTTCTAGATGTTGGTTCAAGCCAACATCTAGATTGGTTTAAAGACTACAAATCCCAGAATCCCAAATCCTGGGGTGAGAGTAGCTAGGTATTCTGAAAACTGTAGTTCTCAAACCTACTTTTCACAAATATTGAGTGTAAGACCCGACAGTATAAGATCTTTCAGGGGTGGAAGCTCTGGAGAACCTTTTAAAATCACAGTGCTAAATGTTTATAATAATATTGGGAATAATTCATAGGATACTCCTTAAGGCATCACGGAGAGGTGTGATCCTTCCACCCAGACAAGAAGATGGAGAAATGCACACATAGCTTTACGTGGTTCTTACACTGAATAAAATAATTGAAAAATCTATGCTGTTATAGCTGCATTTTCATGCCTTGTTAATTGTGGGTTTTCAAATACTTTCTGACTTAAAGTGATTAAGTCAAACTGACTTAAGGTGATCTTTTTAAAATATTTTATAAAATATTTTATTTTAGTTGATTCATCCCAACAATTAACAAACCTTTGCCATACAAGACTTATCTCATTATACATTATTCCAAAAGTAAATATTCCTTAAATTGCAGCGGCAGAAATACAGCTTAATGGTGTAACATTAGAAAATGTTGACCATTTCTGCTACCTTGGCAGCCACCTCTCCACAAAAGTCAACGCTGACACTGAAATACAACAACACCTGAGCTCTGCGAGTGTAGCATTTTTTCCAAATGAAGCACAGAGTGTTTGAGGACTGGGACATCTGTAGGGATTCCAAGGTGCTTGTTTATAAAGCTATTGTCCTCCCAACCCTGCTATATACCTGCAAAATGTCGACTATCTACAGACGTCATATGCAACTCCTGGAACAATTCCATCAGCATTGCCTCTGAAAAATCCTGCAAATCTCTTGGAAAAACAGGCGGACAAATGTCAGCATGCTGGAAGAAGCAAAGACGTCCAGCACTGAAGCAATGATCCTCCGCCATCAACTTCGCTGGACCGGCCACGTTGTCCAAATGCCCGACCACCATCTCCCAAAACAGTTGCTCTACTCTGAACTCAAGAATGGAAAACAGAATGTTGGAGGACAGGAAAAGATAAAGATGTGCTCAAAGGCAACCTCAAAAACTGTGGCATAGATGCCGAGAACTGGGAAGCTCTGGCCCTTGAGCGCTCCAGCTGGAGGTCAGCTGTGACCAACAGTGCTGTAGAATTTGAAGAGGCACGAATGGAGGGAAGCTTTTAAACAGAGGTTGGATGGCCATCTGTCAGGGGTGCTTTGAATGCAATATTCCTGCTTCTTGGCAGGGGTTGGACTGGATGGCTCATGAAGTCTCTTCCAACTCTATGATTCTGTGAGGGCAAAAGAGAGAAATGTGCCAAGAGGAAAGCATGTCAAGCCAACTCTGACCGGGACCGCCTTCCACCTGGAAAATGATGCCCTCACTGCGGGAGAACATGCAGATCAAGAATAGTCCATAGTCACCTATGTCCCCACCGCCAGTACACCAATCTTGAAGGACAATCCTACTCAGACAATGAGGGATCACCTAACATTCCTTAAACGATACTTTATATATTCCTTAGATGTGTGTCACCCTTAATCCACACCCTCCCCCCATTCCTCCACCCTCCTTGAACAGCAGGTCTACATGATGACATTTTGTCAATTTAACCATGTGGAAAGCCTGGTTCAAAATGCTTAAGGTGATCTTCTAATGGGATTTCCTTGGCAAAATGTGTTCATAGCCCAACTGCCATCACTTTCATGTGAGTCTGAAAGAATGTGACTTTCCCAAAGTCATCTAATGCAGTGGTTCTCAACCTGGGGTCCCCAGATGTTTTTGGCCTACAACTCCCAGAAATCAGTATACCAGCAGTTAGGATTTCTGGGAGTTAAAGGCCAAAAACATCTGGGGACCCCAGGTTGAGAACCACTGATCTAATGGGTTTCCAGCAAGGATTTCACCCAGGCATGGACAAACTATGGCCCTCCAGGTGTTTTAGACTTTAACTCCCACAAGCCTACTGGCTGTTAGGAATTGTGGGAATTGAAGTCCAAAACACCTGGAGGGCTGAAGTTTGCTATGCCTGAGATACACTGTCAAATGATTGCAATTTGACACAACATTCGCTGCATTGGCTTAATGCTATGTGGATGGCAGTATGATGCACCCTAAGATATATCAAGAAAGCCCATTAAGGGAGAGACATCCACACTTTCAAGATCAGCCAAGCTCTATGATCCCTGTGCCAGCTGAATGCCAATTATTGTCCTAACTCTCACACTTAAAACACTTTTGCTGACCTCTTGTGGCAGCTTCTGAAAAAAACCAAAGAGGGAATGTATAGTGTACAGACTAGGCATGGTTAGGTCCAGTTGGAATCTTCGTAATTTGGAATAAATTTGGAAAAAAATCCCTTTTTGAAATGATTTTGAGCTTTTTTAAGAAACCGGAAGTCCCTTTGCCTTTCCAAAGCTAGTCTCGTCATTTTTCTTCCAACTCAGGAAGTGAGTCGGAAATTGCCGAAGGCTTTCATGGCCGGAATCACTGGGTTGTTGTAGGTTTTTTTCGGGCTATATGGCCATGGTCTAGAGGCATTCTCTCCTGACGTTTCGCCTGCATCTATGGCAAGCATCCTAGAGGTAGTGAGTACCTCTGAGGATGCTTGCCATAGATGCAGGCGAAACGTCAGGAGAGAATGCCTCTAGACCATGGCCATATAGCCTGAAGAAACCTACAACAACCCACTGAGTCGGAAATGATTCTGGTCCCTGGCCTTGACACAAGCCAGAGAAGCCAGTTTTAAACCGGAGAAGGAAGGAATTTCCTCCACTTGCTTTTCCCCGCTCCTGGAGTAAAACAACTACTTTCAAAGTAAAGACCACCCAATGAAACAGAAACTAACACTTTCAAACCATTAACGAAAGGACTCAGAAATCTCCAAAGTTTCCAAAAGTTTTGAACATTTTTTTTTTTGTAAAAATCAGAATTGACTGAAACAAGTTTTGAACCATTTTTTAATCAAACAAGCCTAGTACAGACAGGTAATGCTAATACGATAGTTGTTGCCTGGACGTATCTTCGGATGTCTGCATCTAGAGATGATAGGATTATGTAAATGTAGAGTCCAGGGCACTGGGGACGATGAACTATAGATTCTATATTCTCGAGATTCTATAGAACGCTTGAGGATCTAGAGCAGCATTTCTCAACCTGGGGGACAGGACCCCTGGGGGGGGGGAGTTCTGTTGGTCATGGGAGTTCTGCATGGGAAGTTTGGCCAATTCTATCATTGGTGGGGTTCAAGGGGCTCTTTGATTGTAGGTGAACTATAAATCCCAACAATTCCCAAATGTCAAGGTCTGTTTCCCCAGACTCCACCAGTGTTCACATTTGGAAATATTGAGTTTTCGTGCCAAGTTTGGTCCATATTCATCATTGAGTCCACAGTGCTCCCTTGATGAAGGTGAAATACAACTCCCAAACATTTGGGAACATAGAGTATTTTTGCCAAGTTTGATCCAGATCCATTATTGTCTGAGTCCACAGTGCTCTCTGGATGTAGGTGAACTACAACTCCAAAACTTAAGGTCAATGCCCACTAAACCCTTTCAGTATTTTCTGTTGGTCATGGGAGTTCTGTGTGCTAAGTTTGGTTCAATTCAATTATCATCATCATCATCATCATATTTAATTAGTTCTTAATCGCCCTCCATCCGAGATGCTCTAGGCGATTTACAAGCTAAATTCTAAAAGATAAAAATACATACATACAAAAATTAATAATTAACATAGATCAAATGTTCTAGTGAAAAGCCAGGTCTTAAGTGTTAGAGTAAAAGGCCCTAAGTCACGCATGGCTCTCAAGTAGGGCGGCAAGGAATTCCATCATTGGTGGAGTTCAGAATACTCTTTGTTTGTAGGTGAACTATAAATCCCAGCAACTACAACTCCCAAATGACAAATCAATCCCCCCCCCCCCCCAACCCCACCAGTATTCAAATTTGGGCGTATTGGGTATTTGTGCCAAATGGGGTCCAGTGAATGAAAATACATCCTGCATATCAGATATTTACATGACGATTCATAACAGTAGCAAAATTACAGTTATGAAGTAGCAATGAAAATAATTTCATGGTTGGGGGTCACCACATCATGAGGAACTGAATTAAGGGGTGGCGGCATTAGGAACATTGAGAAACACTGACCTAGAAGTTCCCAGAGAGATGTTCTCTCAAAGTATTTTTATTGGTGAGTTTTCCATTTTCTTGGGATCTTATGCCATTAACCTAGTGAATGTGGATGGTGGACTGTGCTCACTTGTAACTTGATTGGAATGATTCCAAAGCTGGAAGGAACAGAGAGGGAAGAGAGAAAGTTATCAATATTTAGGTGCCTTGGCCATCCTAGGAGAAAGTCAGAGATGAGGATGAGTCAGATGAATGGGACGAAGCAGAGGACTGCCTTTCCCTGGTATACCATCAGAGGGAGGCAAAGTCCACTAAAGTCTCTCTATCTTTCAACTTCTATAGAAAAGACATATATTTCTGTTTTATTGACTATTCTAAAGCCTTTGACTGTGTGGATCATAATAAATTGTGGCAAGTTCTTGGTGGTATGGGCACACCAAATTACCTTATCTCTCTCCTGAGCAATCTGTATAAGGACCAAGTAGCAACAGTCAGAACTGACCACGGAACAACAGACTGGTNGAAAAAATGTTTTGATATCGCTTCGTAAATGCTAAAAATAACGAATGTTTTACGAATAACGAAATTAACGAATGAAACCGCACAGGCCTAATAGATACGATTCACACATACACAGATATAGTATCATAGCTTTGAAAGGGACCCTTAAAAAGGACAATGATAAGTTGCATGTTCCAGGATGGGCAAACCAGACACTCTCCACATCAACACTGACAAAGAAACAGCAAGAAATACTGTTTACCCACAAGCATAAAGAAATTACATATAGTAGAAACCAAAACTTTCTCATGACTTTGTTTTCCAGATTAACAGACTGGGCCACAGCAACGCGTGGCAGGGGACAGCTAGTAAATAAATAAATTGCCAAGAGGGGATTCAAACCCTGGTCTCCCAGTGTCCTAGTTCAACCCTTAAACAACTACTCCATGCTGCCTCTCCAAAGCTATGCCTATGGCTTGTGGATTGATATTTGGGGGCCAAAGCCTAGCGTGTTAGCAGTTTAGCTACATACCAGCTGGGATTGGGTTGAAGAAGTAAGTCCTAACACATTCATTGACGAGAATACGCTGGATCCTGGGATTGGTCTCATTTACAATTTCTTCCACAGCCATCACAAAAAGGAGTGGGGTTTCAGAATTATTCATCTTGAGGAAATGTCTGAAGTAATCCAGATGCATGGGGTTCTGCAGCAGTTCTGTAAGTGATCTGGAAAAGTTAAAGAGAGAACAGGGGTGGTCTCACACAAGGCTCTCAAAATGAGTCTGGCATTGCAAACCCATCTCAGTTTTGAGCTGGAGCATGCCAGGATAGCCACTCTTCATATTGCATCAGTCAGTTCCCAAAGTATTTGATGACCTTACAAATGCATTTATCTTAGTGCAACTATTGGGAATTGTTTTCTCCCAGTCTATGCATTGCCTGTTTGTCCATGCCTCCCCACTTGTTTTCTGGATTTGTCTGCATCTATGGCAAGCATCCTCAGAAGTAGTGCAACTGCTATTTACCAAATAAACAGGGGCGTCTAAACTGCATTCACACTTCTGATGACAGTAGGATGCCTCTGTCTGAGAAATAATACAATCACACAATCACCAGTGCCATACCTAGGCTTTGCCAGGGGCTTTCTTGAAGGTGGCCCTCTCCTCATGAATGACAAACTTGATCTGGTCCAATGAAGACTCCTTCTTGCAACTATTGGCCGGATGAAAACTCCTGTAGGGAATATGAAGCAATATCCCCACGTGATTGCAAATCTTGTCATAACTACGCTTGTTCTACGGTGTTCTCTGCTCTGAGTAAGGGATGCTCAGAAAGTTTAGAGCTAAGGCTGCTTTCTGAGGCATCACAATGTCAATAACCTTGCAAGATCTCATGGCCTTAACATGAAATAATTTTATTTAATACTAGCCGTCCCCTGCCATGCGTGGCTGTGGTCCAGTCTATGTATATGTGTTTTTTGTGTGTATATATGCATATATGTGTGTGTGTGTATATGTGTGTATATTTATTATTTATTTATTTGATGCATTTATTAACCGCCATTCTCAGCCCTTTAGGGCGACTCATGGCGGTGTACACACATATAAAAGACAATTTACAAAAGGCAATTACACAACCTATAAACTACATAACAATTACAAAAACTACACTAAAAGTCCGCTTCGTCTCATAGTAGAATCATAACCAATCTCATATTCCTTATTCCATTCCAATCATCTTTACCACATTATTATAGCACTTAATTAAATGCCCTCTCGAACAGCCAGGTCTTGAGGCTTTTTCGGAAGGACATGAGGGAAGGCGCCTGTCTGATGTCTGCAGGGAGAGTGTTCCACAGCCGGGGGGCCACCACCGAGAAGGCCCTCTCCCTCGTCCCCGCCAGTCGTGCCTGTGAGGCAGGCGGGATCGAGAGAAGGGCCTCCCCAGACGATCTCAAGGTCCTCGTGGGCTCATAGGCCAAGATGCGGTGCGAAAGGTATTTTGGGCCGGAACCGTTTAGGGCTTTGTAGGCCAAAACCAGCACCTTAAACTGGGTCCGGTAGCAAATCGGCAGCCAATGGAGCTGGGACAACAAGGGCGTTGTACGCTCCCTGCCCCCCACTCCAGTTAGTAACATGGCTGCCGCGCGCTGAACCAGCTGAAGCTTCCGGGCCGTCTTCAAGGGCAGCCCCACGTAGAGAGCGTTGCAGTAGTCCAAGCGGGATGTGACAAGAGCGTGTACCACCGTGGCCAAGTCAGACTTCCCGAGATACGGGCGCAGCTGGCGCACGAGCCTGAGCTGTGCAAATGCTCCCCTGGTCACCGCTGACACCTGGGGATCCAGGCTCAACGATGAATCCAGGGTCACACCCAAGCTGCGAACCTGCGCCTTCAATATTGTACATTGTATGCTGATGTTTTTAACAGTATTGTATTATGGTTTTATTTGTTATAATTGTGTGGCATTGAATTATTGCCAATTGTAAACCGCTCTGAGTTGCCCTCGGGCTGAGAGGTGCAGTATATAAATGTAGTAAAATAAATAAATGAATGAATAAATAAATCTCATCCTAAGAGTGTTGGTGCCCACCAAACTACAAATCCAAGGACTTCTTAGCATTATGCCATGGCTCTTAAAGTGGTGTTAATGTCGATACACTAACTTGAAGAAAGGATGAGTTTTTAAACTGTAGGAGTGTGTGTGCCTTTAAGTTGCTTGTCAACTTGTGGTCTGGTGCCCCCGATGGCACAGTGGGTTAAACCCCTGTGCCAGCAGGACTGAAGACCGACAGGTCGCAGGTTCAAATCCCGGGAGAGGCGGATGAGCTC
The DNA here is from genome assembly GCF_025583915.1 of Anolis sagrei ordinatus. Taxonomy (NCBI): domain Eukaryota; kingdom Metazoa; phylum Chordata; class Lepidosauria; order Squamata; family Anolidae; genus Anolis; species Anolis sagrei. The sequence goes on along the minus strand of NW_026844366.1, from coordinate 345,867,351 downwards.
CCTCTATCAGCTCCAGCTCCTCATGCGGGGACATGAGAGAAACCTCCCACAAGGATGATAAAAACATCAAATCATCCGGTCATCCCCTGGGCAGCGTCCTTGCAGACGGCCAATTCTCTGACACCAGAAGCGACTTGCAGTTTCTCAGGTCGCTCCTGACACGACAAAAAAAAACAAACACTTGGTGTGGCCTCACAAATTTCATCATGTTTCAAATGATGCCTTAATTGTGCAGTGTAGATGTATGGTGTTGATGTAGTTTGCAGCAATTGCAGTGAAGACAAGGATGCCAGAGAAATGTGAGAAGAGATGAGAGAAACGGGCACATTTTAAAAAAGGACTGAAACAGGGGGACAGGATTAGTTGAGGCTGCCTCTGCCAAATTGGCACAGTTGGAGGGTACAAAGATCCAATGACGAATGAAAACCATGACAAATAAATCAGGTCTGTACAATTTATTATTAGGATTATTATCATTATCATTATTATTACCACCAGAGGAAGCAAATGGCTTTTTTCTTTAAAAAAAATACACATGCGCACACAGACAACATTGTTTCCTAAGAAGCTGCTTCTCCTTTCCTGTGACTCTCCAGGGGTTCAGCCTTTGTGGTGTTGGCTTGGTCTCCAGTAGGGCCACCAGGCATAAGGATACGCATATGGGTAGTGGTAGGGGTAGGGGTAGCGGTAGTGGTGGTAGAAAGGACCAGCTGGAGCGGCATGGATAGGGGCTGGAACAGGCTTCGGGGCTGGAGCGGGAGCCGGAGCTGGGGCTGGAGCCCGAGCTGGTGCCGGAGCTGGCGCTGGAGCTGGTGCCTCAGTTGGAGCAGGAGCTGGAGCCGCAGCTGGAGCTGGGGCTGGAGCTGGGGCAGGAGCTGGAGCTGGAGCTGGAGCTGGATGTTTTACATGATGTGGCCGTGGCAAAGGATGTTTCAGGACATGCAGAGGATGTGGATATGGGTGTGGGTGTAGGTGTGGATGTGGATGTGGGTGTGGGTGTGGGTGAGGGTGTGGATGTGGATGTGGGTGAGGGTGTGGATGTGGATGCACTTTTAGTGGAGCTCCTGTGCAGCAAGTGCCCCCATAGCCTGCACAGGCACAGTTGGCCACAGCTGCCTCTCCAGGAGAACACTTGTGGTCACAGCGTCCATAACAGTACGAGCGGCAATGGTGTTTGTAGCCTGCAAGACAGAAAGTCCAGGGTGAAGACATAGTAGCAATAAAGGTGGTGGTCATAGTTGCTGATGTCATAGAATTGTAGATTTGGAAGAGACTTCCAGAGTCCTCTAGTCCAGTGGTTCTCAATCTGTAGATCTCCAGATGTTTTGTCCTTCAACTCCCAGAAATCCTAAACTGGCTGGGATTTCTGGGATTTGTAGGCCAAAACATCTGGGTACTGACAAGTAGAGAACCATTACTCTAGTCCAACCCCCTTCTGCCAGGCAGGAAAACGCATCCAAGGCACTCTCATCCACCATCTGTTTCAAAAGCTGCAGAGGAGGAGACTCCACCACACTCTTTTGTGGAGCGGTGACTCCCAGGCAGCATATTCTACTGCCAAATGGGGCTTACCATCAAGAAGTTCTTTCTAAAGTTTAGGTGGATTTTTTCCTCCTCTGCTATTTGAATATATTGCTCCATATCTATCTCAGGAAACAAGCTTGCCCTCTCCTCCACATGATATCCTTTCAAATATTCAAACATGGCTATCACGTCCTCTCTTCACCTTTCCTTCTCAGGCTAAACATACCCACAGCCCTTCCACACAGGCATATCCCAGAATATCTGGGCAGAAAATCCCACAATATCTGTTTTGAACTGGGTTATCTGAGTCCACACTGCCATATATCCCAGTTCCCTAAGGGGACCCCAGTTCCCTAAGCTGCTCCTGGTTTGGCTTCCAGATTTCTTTTATCATTTTGGTCATCATTCTCTTGACACATTCCAGCTTCTCATGTACCTTCAAGTCATTTCTAACATGTCACCCCTTTCAGAGGACTTCATAGCCAGATTCATTCAGAGTGGAGTCGCCTTTGCCTTTCTTTGAGATTAAGAATGGATTTCCATGGCTGTGCAGGGATCTGAACCCTGGTCACCAGAGTCATAGTCCAATACTTGGATCACACTGGCCTACATACCCTCCAATATTTCACAGGTGAAAACAGATACTAATAATGCCTGAGCAACATCAAAGTTGGCAAAAAAAGTCAGTTCCTTGAGATTGAACATCTTTGGCCCTCTCCTAAGAGAGTCAAATAAGGAAGTCTCAGTTTCAGCTTTACCAGGTCCTTCTGCTGAAACATTGCCTACAGCATTTTGTATTCCTTGGTGGTCTCCCATCAAAGTACTATATTGAGGTAAATGCCCTTCTCTCTGGAGAGCCAAGCACTACAGGTCATATTTTCTGCATAGAACCCACCAACTGTCCTCAAATGAATGATCTCTTCCAAGATTGGCAATCCACAGGGGAGAAGGGAGATGCATCAGGAAAGAGAAGTCACCAATTTTTGCATAAACAGGGAATTAAGCAGAGCGACACTTCTGAGTTAATTACCCCACCCTCCCAAATTAAATATTAGCAACAATGAGAGTCCATGACTTCCTTAAAATCCACCTCTATCCTTTCCACTGCATTTTCTCTACACAAAATTATATCATTCCAATGTTTAGGAACAGAACATTCTTTCAAGGATTAGTGTCATCCCCTTGCAGCTAATTTTGCTCATTGTCCTAAAGTTCCTTCCACGCAATCACTTCCTTGTGGATGATTTTGGATGACCACCTTAGTATAGTAGTATAAAGGTAAAAGTTGCTTCCATTTCATAAGAAAGGGAACAACTGCACACAATCACAGAGTGACAGCTGACATCAAAACAGTGAAGCTTCTATGTCAGTGGGCTCTGGAATCCATTCCAGATTTTGGATTGCTTTCAATGAGCTATCCAAAATGATGAACCTATTTGAATTCAGAATCTCATCTAACTCCTTAAAGTTCAACCTAGAACCTGAATTGGATTCACTGCCCTACGTGAGAGCCATCATCTATATTGGGCCATCAAAAGCCATCCATTCCAATCTTCCCATTACCCTCAATCATTACCTGCAGAGACAATGGATGCAAGCAAGAATGCTGTAATCGTGAGGAAGATGATCTTCATGGTGAATGACTGGATCAGAGCTCACCGTCAGTCAAGGTGGTTGACAATCCGATGAAGGTCTGATGAGGAAATCAAGTCCAGAGCTTGAGTATTTATGGGAAGTTCATTGAATCAAAAAGGGAGGAGTTTGGTGATGGTCAGACCAATGTTCCAGATTAGTATCATGTCAGCTTGACTCCCGTCCCCATCTCAACATGTCCTCACACTAATGTATGTTATCAGGGTACAATAAAAATGGTTCACTGCCAATCTTTCATAACGTCCTGTATGGAATCTCCTTGGTGCCAAGAACAGGAACTCTCCTCCTTGTCTTGACCGTTTGGGTGCAAACAGATCAAGGGTACAGATCAAGTTTACAAACAGCCCATGAGAGAAGAACATCAAGAACATCACAGAGGACAATTGTGAGAGAGAACAAGATCTGGAGTGAAGATTACAGTTTGAGACACATACCAGGACAAAATGTGCACACGAGAATACAATAAGATGTCATGACAGTAGGCACAACTGCACATGTTTGAGACAGGAACATCTTCAACCTGTTCACCAAGAGAGTTGTGTCAACAGTGAACAGCTTGCTGGGATCAACTTCAGAGAGAGGGAAAGTCTCCTGTGATAAATTCATTAAGAGGAAAAATCTCATATTCACTTAGGACTCAAAGGACAGCCTTTGAGGTAGTGTCCAAAGTACCATCTAGTCAGGCTTCTTGGAATCTGTTGCAGTTGCTTGAATCAACTCGTCCTGCCACATGTAAGCTTGGATTTTTTCCAACTTGATTAATAACATTTAGCAGAAATGTATTGATTGGGTGGGTCCAAGAGTTAGTAAAGAACTTATTACTGTATTTCTTCAATTCTAAGACATCACCGATTGTAAGATGCAAACCAATTCTCAGTACCATCAACAGAAAAAAGTTTAATCTATATATGTATTCTATATTATATCTTACTTACTTACTTAGGCGATCCCTCATAGCTTGAGGATGATTGTCTTCTGGATGTGGTATCTTGGTGGTTGGTACGTAGGTGGCTGTGGAGCCCTATTCATGATCTGCATGTTCTCCCACAGTGAAGACATCGGTCTCCATGTGGAAGGCGGTCCCGGCCAGGTTTGGCTTGACGTGCCTTCCTCTTGGCTCAGGCAGTGTTGTATTTCAGTGTCAATGTTGACTTTTGTGGAGCGGTGGCTGCCAAGGTAGCAGAAATGGTCAACATTTTCTAATGTTACACCATTAAGCTGTATTTCTGGCATTGGAGAAGGATTGGCTGGTGACTGCTGGAAGAGCACTTTGGTTTTCTCAATGTTCAATTACAGGCCAAGCTTCTCATATGCTTCTGCGAAGGTGTTTAGAGTGGCTTGTGGGTCTTGTTCTGAATGTGCACAGATGACGTTGTCATCAGCATATTGAAGTTTTATAACAGATGTTGTTGTGACCCTGGTTTTGGCTTTCAGTTTGCTGAGGTTAAATAGCTTGCCATCTGTCCGATAGAAGATTTCCACTTCTCGTATGCTTCTGCAAAGGTGTTTAGAGTGGCTTGTGGGTCTTCTTCTGAATGTGCATAGATGATGTTGTCATCAGCATATTGAAGTTTTATAACAGATGTTGTTGTGACCCTGGTTTTGGCTTTCAGTTTGCTGAGGTTAAATAGCTTGCCATCTGTCCGATAGAAGATTTCCACTTCGGTGGGAAGCTTCCCACCAACAAGATGAAAATGGAAATGGAAAATAAGGTTGGGACAATAACACATGAGGAAGAGCTTCCTGACTGTGAGAGCCGTTCAGCAGTGGAACTCTCTGCCCCGGAGTGTGGTGGAGGCTCCTTCTTTGGAAGCTTTTAAACAGAGGCTGGATGGCCATCTGTCAGGGGTGATTTGAATACAATATTCCTGCTTCTTGGCAGGGGGTTGGACTGGATGGCCCATGAGGTCTCTTCCAACTCTTTGATTCTATAATTCTATGACATCCCTGTTTGACACCTGAATCCATCTTAAATGGGTCACTTTGGAAATCATTGCTGTCCAAGACTGTTGCCATCCTGTCATCGTGGAGGAGCCGCAGGATGTTCACAAATTTGTCGTAGCACCCATTTTTTTATGATATATAGTATCATAAAAGTGTGAATATGTTTGTGCATATCTATTAGGGCTGTGCAAAAATCCGGAGTGATTAGGTAAATCTGTGCTTATGACCTGCTTTATGAAGACAGAGAAACATGACACCCCACCCAACACAAATGAGTGAAAACAACCATCTACAGAGATTTCGTAAGAAAGTCACAGTGAGACAGCTTTTTCAGCACAAGCAAACTGTACTGGACAGCGCAGGCAAACTTGGTATGCTTAAAATGCATTTTATTGTTATTTTGTTGTTTTATCCCACTCCCCTCCTCCCCTCCTTGTACATGCAATTTATACAGCAAACTACAGAAGTTACACTTGAAATCTCAATCTCAATTTTTCCACTCCACATCTTAGCACATCCTCCAAATAATTCCTAACTTGTCCCCAAATCGTCTAAATTGTGGTAACCTTTTCGATTTTATCTATTTTGTTCCATGTGCAATGAGTTATTTCCACATGTAACATATTAAATGTGAGGTCTGTTGGAAACTAGGAAAATTGGGTTTATATATCTGTGGAAAGTCTAGGGTGGGAGAAAGAACGCCTGTCTATTGGAGAGAGGTGTGAATGTTTCAATTGGTCACCTTAGAATCATAGAATCATAGAATCAAAGAGTTGGAAGAGACCTCATGGGCCATCCAGTCCAAACCCCTGCCAAGAAGCAGGAAATATTGCATTCAAATCACCCCTGACAGATGGCCATCCAGAGCCTTCCAAAGAAGGAGCCTCCACCACACTCCGGGGCAGAGAGTTCCACTGCTGAACGGCTCTCACAGTCAGGAAGTTCTTCCTCATGTTCAGATGGAATCTCCTCTCTTGTAGTTTGAAGCCATTGTTCCGCGTCCTAGTCTCCAAGGAAGCAAAAAACAAGCTTGCTCCCTCCTCCTCCCTGTGGCTTCCTCTCACATATTTATACATGACTATCATATCTCCTCTCAGCCTTCTCTTCTTCAGGCTAAACATGCCCAGCTCCTTAAGCCGCTCCTCATAGGGCTTGTTCTCCAGACCCTTGATCATTTTAGTCGCCCTCCTCTGGACACATTCCAGCTTGTCAATATCTCTCTGGAATTGTTGTGCCAGAATTGGCATTTGATGGCCTGATAGTTTTTAGGAGTGCCTTGTTACTGCCTGGGGGAATTCTTTGTTGAGGGGTGATTAGCTGTCCCTGATTTTTCTTGTTTGTGTTTGAGTCTTGTTCTTTATTTACTGTTATAATTTTAGAGTTTTTTTTAATACTGGTAGCCAGATTTTGTTCATTTTCATGGTTTCTTCCTTTCTGTTGAAATTGTCCACATGCTTGTGGATTTTGGTGGCTTCTCTGTGTAGTCTGACATAATATTTGTTAGAGTGGTCCAGCATTTCTGTGTTCTCCAATAATATGCTGCGTCCAGGTTGGTTCATCAAGTGCTCTGCTATGGCTGACTTCTCTGGTTGAGTTAGTCTGCAGTGCCTTTCATGTTCCTTGATTCGTGTTTGGGCAATGCTGCTGCGTTTGGTGAAACCTTTGTAGACTTGTCCAAAGCTGCATGGTATACAGTAGACTCCTGAGGAGGTGAGAGGATCCTGCTTGCCCTTTGCTGAATGGAGCATTTGTTGGATTTTCTTGGTGGGTCTGTAGATAGTTTGTAGATTGTGTTTCCTCATCAGCTTCCCTATGCGGTCAGTCGTTCCCTTGACCTCACTCCGGGGCAGAGAGTTCCACTGAGAATCATAGAATCAAAGAGTTGGAAGAGACCTCCTGGGCCATCCAGTCCAACCCCCTGCCAAGAAGCAGGAATATTGCATTCAAATCACCCCTGACAGATGGCCATCCAGCCTCTGTTTAAAAGCTTCCAAAGAAGGAGCCTCCACCACACTCCGGGGCAGAGAGTTCCACTGCTGAACGGCTCTCACAGTCAGGAAGTTCTTCCTCATGTTCAGATGGAATCTCCTCTCTTGTAGTTTGAAGCCATTGTTCCGCGTCCTAGTCTCCAAGGAAGCAGAAAACAAGCTTGCTCCCTCCTCCCTGTGGCTTCCTCTCACATATTTATACATGGCTATCATATCTCCTATCAGCCTTCTCTTCTTCAGGCTAAACATGCCCAGCTCCTTAAGCCGCTCCTCATAGGGCTTGTTCTCCAGACCCTTGATCATTTTAGTCGCCCTCCTCTGGACACATTCCAGCTTGTCAATATCTCTCTTGAATTGTGGTGCCCAGAATTGGACACAATATTCTAACCAAAGCAGAATAGAGGGGTCGCATGACTTCCCTGGACCTAGACACTATGATTTATACATGATAGCCATGTATAAATATGTGAGAGGAAGCCACAGGGAGGAGGGAGCAAGCTTGTTTTCTGCTTCCCTGGAGACTAGGATGCGGAACAATGGCTTCAAACTACAAGAGAGGAGATTCCATCTGAACATGAGGAAGAACTTCCTGACTGTGAGAGCCGTTCAGCAGTGGAACTCTCTGCCCCGGAGTGTGGTGGAGGCGCCTTCTTTGGAAGCTTTTAAACAGAGGCTGGATGGCCATCTGTCAGGGGTGCTTTGAATGCAATATTCCTGCTTCTTGGCAGGGGGTTGGACTGGATGGCCCATGAGGTCTCTTCCAACTCTTTGATTCTATGATTCTATTGATGCAGGCCAAAATCCCATTGGCTTTTTTTGCCACCACATCACATTGTTGGCTCATGTTTAGCTTGTTGTCCTCGAGGACTCCAAGATCTTTTTCACACGTACTGCTCTCGAGCCAGGCATCTCTCATTTTGTATCTTTGCGAGCTGTTCAGCAGTGGAACTCTCTGCTCTGGAGTGGAGTGTGGTGGAGGCTCATTCTTTGGAGGCTGTTAAACAGAGGCTGGATGGCGATCAGTTGGGGGTGCTTTTAATGCAATTTTCTTGCTTCTTGGCAGAATGGGGTTGGACTGGATGGCCCACGATGTCTCTTCCAACTCTTCTATGATTCTATGATTCTATGTATGCCAAGAACACTTTTCCTCTGGGTGGATCTCCGTCTTGACTCTCGTGGCTTGTTCTCGGTCTTGTAAAACCTTAGACAATACATTTTCCATCTAATGTATAAAAGTCTTCCACTAACCTTTTCCCTCTACTTTCAGTTAATCTCAATGTTCCGCCTATCATTTCGTCTTGGTATGTGACATGCTCTCCTCAGCCTGTCAGGGCTGAGGGAGAGGGTAAGGTAAAGGAGGAGGTGCTGCTGGCATTTCCTTTAAATATAGGAGCCACGTAGCTTCGGTGTTCTGGAAGAGAGCTGGAGATCTAGGGTTGCGAGTGAGCAAGTGATTCAGTAGCAACATGTACCACGCAAGCTTAGTTTGTCTCAGCTTAGGATTTCTTTTAGAATCTTCACAGCCAAGTTTAGGATACTTTTAGGATCATTTTTCTTTGTGTGTGTGATTGTGTGTGTGTGTGTGTGGCGGGGTGTGTGTTCGCTTATGATTCTTTTGACGGAGGGATTTCATTTTTTCCCCTTTGGATGGCCCTTTAAAGAAAATATATTATCTGAGAAATGGGTTGTTGTAAGTTTTTTTCGGGCTATATGGCCATGGTCTAGAGGCATTCTCTCCTGACGTTTCGCCTGCATCTATGGCAAGCATCCTCAGCGGTAGTGAGGTCTGTTGGAACTAGGAACGTGGGTTTATATATCTGTGGAATGACCAGGGTGAGACTCTTGTCTGCTGGAGCTAGGTGTGAATGTTTCAACTGACCACCTTGATTAGCATATAATGGTCTGACAGAGCCTGGGGCAAACTTTTGTTGAGAGGTGATTAGACGTCCTTGTTTGTTTCCTCTCGGTCTTGTAAAACTTAGACAATACATTTTCCATCTACTGTATAAAAGTCATCCACTAACCTTTTCCCTCTCTGGCTACCAGTATTAAAAAACTCTAAAATTACAACAGCACAACAACAGATAATTTTTTAATACTGGTAGCCAGATTTTGTTCATTTGAACAAAATGAACAAAATCTGGCTACTAGTATTAAAAAAAATCTAAAATTACAACAGCACAACAACAGAGAGGAAACAAACAAGGACATCTAATCACCTTTCGACAAAAGTTTGCCCCAGGCTCTGTCAGACCATTGTATGCTAATCAAGGTGGAAACATTCACACCTAGCTCCAGCAGACAAGAGTCCTTTGTCTCACCCTGGTCATTCCACAGATATATAAACCAACTTTCCTAGTTCCAACAGACCTCACTACCGCTGAGGATGCTTGCCATAGATGCAGGCAAAACGTCAGGAGAGAATGCCTCTAGACCATGGCCATATAGCCCGAAAAAACCTACAACAACCCAGTGATTCCGGCCATGAAAGCCTTCGACAATATCTGAGGAAATGATTATAGAACACTAATAACTGGAAAGTATTGGATTGTATGCAGCAAACACTTGAAAATGTATGTCTATTTGAATAAATAAAACATTGTTAAAATCCAAAAAAGTCTACGAATGGCTTTATTTTCTAGTCTAGTTTAATTCTATTTTAATTCTAGTCTTCCTGCTTTCCTTTGGTTTTAAAAACATAACTCAATTCAGTGCAAAGTCCTGTGTGTGTGTGCTTTAATATTTGCTGAAATCTGTTAAGTGTTTCCATCCTGCTCGCCCCCCAGTGTCTGTGTTTTGTGGAATTAGGAGCGAAAACAAAACTTATAAAATTCCCTAAAAATCTGTAGATGTGCAAATCTTTCTGAAACTTGGAAGGCAGGGAATGATGCTCTGGTTATGTTGTGTTGTTGTAGAGAAATTCAAGGCAATAGCTTTTGTAGTTTCTTTTAAGTTGTTCATAAAATCTTGAAAAATTTCCTAAAAATCAGTGGATGAGTGAAACATTCTGAAACTTGAGGAGCTTAGAGTGGTAAATGTGTGCGTATTTCATCCAGATAGACCTAAAAATGAGGGAGAGAGAAGCCCCAGAAGTGTCCCCATTGGCACAAATAGATGAATAACGTAACAAAAAAACTAACACATTTTTGGAGCTTCTTATTAGACATGATGTTGATCTCTTACTAATTTTTCAAAACACTTTAGAATCAACATGGGGGTCACCCAAATTTTGTAAATACAAACGAAGCAGATTTGTAGCATTTCACACTCCTCTAGTATATATGTATGTATCTGGTGTGTGTATTTTTCAAGATGGCTCCCACATCCAAAGAGTAAACTCCAGTGGTGATGGATCTGGACCAAACTTGGCACACAGCCCCACTATGAGGAAAATTACAGAGAAATGGTTCATATATTCAGAATGGATAAAAGGAGGCGAAGCCAATGTAAATATTGTACAGAGATGGGAAAAGCTGAGCAGAATGGACTATTGTAATGCACTCTACATAGGGCTGCCTTTGAAGACAAGTCGGAAACTGCAGCTAGTGCAAGGAGAAGCAGCTAAATTATTATAAAGTGAGCTTTAGGGAGCATATCACCCCCTATAAGTCTATCATCAAGACCACATCTCCCTCTACAAACCAGTGAGGGCATTAAGATCTTCTGGGGAGGCCCTTCTTTTGGTCCCACCACCATCTCAAGCATGGTTGGTGGGAACGAGAGAGAAGGCCTTCTCGGTGGTGGCTCCCCAGCTCTGGAATACCCTCCCTAAAGAAAATAGATTTGTCCCCTCTTTCCCGGCCTTCTGGGTAAGTCTAAAAACACAGTTCTTCAGACAGGCCTTTGATCCTGAGTAATCCATGACCAATGTGATGAATCATTGATAGGACTGGTCCACACTTTGATTGCTTGTTATGACAGATAGCCTGCCCACAAGTTCCACTGTGTTTTAGGAATTTTATAATTTTCAAATATTTATAATGTTATCAATGAGATTTTATGCACTGTTGATTATACTTATGTCATTGTATCTATACTTATGTCTTGTCATTTGCATGTGGCACTTTGAGTGCTTCTGTGAGTCACCCAGAGTCCCCTTGGGGAAATGGTGGCAGGGTACAAATAAAGATGATGATGATGATAATGATGATGATGATGATGGTTATTATTATTATTATTATTATTATTATTATTATTATTATTATTATTATCCCTCCCTCCTCCCTGCTAAGGGAGGACTCAGGAGACATCCTGGGCATTCATGTGCATTTATTGGGAAGGAGAAGACACAATGCCTTCTTGGAAGCTGGACAGTGGGCTCAGATCTTCTCAGCCCTTCTCAGCTGTTAGGACATCACCTTCTCTCCTCTTCAGCTCTTCTTGGGGTAAAAACAGTAGGGCGAGCAGTCATAGCCTTTACAGGCAGTGTCATATTTGCCACACTTGCTGGAGAAATAGCCTCCTGCAGCATGACAGCTTGGGACTTTTTTGTAGAAAGAAGAAAAACCCACAACTTAAACAGAGCAGAAGCATATTCCTCCATACATATCCCAAACTATATGGCCTGCTGGGTCACACTGGTGATTATAGGATTTGACTTTAGTAGAAAAAATTATATTCTCATCACATAGCCAAGCTGCTGTTCCCCAAAAGAACCTCGAGAAGGAGCTCTTACACTCCAACACAGCTGCCAAAAAGATGGTAATTCTCCAGCCATGCGTTTCAGATGCATTGGTTATCTCTCATTCCAGTCATCAGACAGACATGCTATAGTCAAAAACCTAGAGCTCTGCACGGCCTCACCACACTAGAGCATGGATCCACTGTAAATCCCAACACCTTTCCCCTGAGTTCAAAGTAGATACAAGCATTGAATGAAAAGTAATGCTTCCACCTTCGTAACTCCTCTACACATGGAAGTACTGGTATGCGACAGGTACTGGCTTGTTCAGTAGACTCTCCTCTACAGTTCCATTTTGGTGGGATGCCTTAGCATTGAACAGTTTTATTGTTAAAGTGCAAAGTATGGAACCCTGCGCAGATGGTCGGTCAATGCGCCTTAAGCAACGTGCAGTCATTGAATTCTTTACAGCAGAAGGTGTCACTCCAAAAGAGATTCATCAGAGAATGCAAGCCGTGTACGGTGATTGTGTTGATGTGAGTACTGTGCATCGTTGGGCGAGTAAGTTTAAAGATGTTGAGGTGGGAACAGGTGAGAAGGAGTGACATGGGAATTGTATGCTCACTTTAAGCCGCTCCAGTTATTAACCTGGCTGCCTCTCGTTGTACACAGTAGAAAATACTGTGGTCTTTGGCAACCTCTCTGACACCCCCTCATGACACCCCAGGGGTCTCGACCACCAGTTTGAGAAATGCTGCCTGAAGGCCACCCAGTCCACCTCCCTTCACCAGGGCAAGAAAACAGAATCAAAGCCCTCCTGAAAAAGAGCCATCCAGCCATAGATATGGATAGATAGATATGATTCACATACACACATATATATCATAGAATTGAAAGGGACCCCTAAAGAAGGACAATGATATGTTGTGTGTTCCAGAGTAGGCAAACCAGACAATCTCTACATCAACAATGAGAAAGAAACAGCAAGAAATACTGTTTACCCACAAGCAGAAAGAAATCACATATATTGGAAACCAACACTTTCTCGTTACTTTATTTTCCAGATAACTAGACTGGCCCACACCAACGTGTGGCAGGGGACGGCTAGATATATAAATCAACTGATTCTCAGGTTGTTATTGCTTTTTGAGTAGGGGGCAGTTCTGTGGATTTCTGGGCCAATCGGACAGTTGCCAGATCCCGATAAAAACTACTAACACAGTGTTTCTCAACCTGGGGGTTGGCAGGCCCACACTTCCCATTGAAATACTAATAAGTTTATATTTGTTAAAATTGTTCTTCATTTTAATTATTGTGTTGGTTTTTTGTTTTGTTTTTTGCACTCCAAATAATATATGTGCAGTGTGCATAGCAATTCATTCATGAAGTTCTTGTGGGTCTTTTCGGGCTATATGGCCATGTTCTAGAGGCATTTCTCCTGACGTTTCGCCTGCATCTATGGCAAGCATCCTCAGAGGTGAGGTGCTTGCCATACAAACATCAGGAGAAATGCCTCTAGAACATGGCCATATAGCCCAAAAAAACCCACAAGAACTTAGTGATTCCGGCCATGAAAAGCCTTCGGCAATACAAATTCATTCATGGTTTTTTCAAATTATAATCCGGCCCTCCAACAGTTTGAGGGACTGTGACCTGGCCCTCGGTTTAAAAAGTTTGAGGACCCCTGGTCAAAATGGTAGTGGAGGATGACATCTTCCCCTATGAACCAGTGCGTACCTTGAGATCTTCTGGGGAAGCACTGCTCTCCCCGCTCCCACTGTCACATGCACAGTTGGTGGGGATGAGGGAGAGAGCCTTCTCGGTGGTGGCCCCCCTGGCTCTGGAACTCCCTCCCTAGGGAGATCAGACAGGCTCCCACCTTGTCCTCCTTTCGTAGTCAACTAAAAACCTGGATGTTCCGGTGCGCTTTTGACTAAGCAGCTCACCAGTAATTTCTTGTCTCTACTTGAAGTTCCACACTTTACACCGGCCCACATTTTACACTTGCCTACGTTCTACCTCACATGTGTTTGACAGAATTTCCTACCCAGTTTAGTGTATTGCTGTACTTTTCTGCACTCCTGTAAAATGTATTGCACTCATTGAATCTGTACCTCAGCTATGTTTCTTTCAGCTGCATTGTTTTCTATATTGCTTTCAATTGTGTTGTTATTTGTTTTATCTGATGTTTTAATTGGTTAAAGTGTTTTACTTGCGTGTTTTAATTGTAATCTTGGGCGTGCCCTTTGTAAGTCGCCCTGAGTCCTCTAGGGGAGATGGTTGGTGGGGTATAAAAATAAAGTTGTTGTTGTTGTTGTTGTTGTTGTTGTTGTTATTGACACAAAAGCACAGTATGTCACAGCAAACGAGATCTCTATGCTGGATTTCGTATCACAGAATCATATAATCAAAGAATCAAAGAGTTGGAAGAGACCTCATGGGCCATCCAGTCCAACCCCATTCTGCCAAGAAGCAGGAATATTGCATTCAAATCACCCCTGACAGATGGCCATCCAGCCTCTGTTTAAAAGCTTCCAAAGAAGGAGCCTCCACCACACTCCGGGGCAGAGAGTTCCACTGCTGAATGGCTCTCACAGTCAGGAAGTTCTTCCTCATGTTCAGATGGAATCTCCTTTCTTGTAGTTTGAAGCCATTGTTCCATTGCGTCCTAGTCTCCAAGGAAGCAGAAAACAAGCTTGCTCCCTCCTCCCTGTGGCTTCCTCTCACATATTTATACATGGCTATCATATCTGCTCTCAGCCTTCTCTTCTTCAGGCTAAACATGCCCAGCTCCTTAAGCCGCTCCTCATAGGGCTTGTTCTCCAGACAAGTCGAACACTTCCCAAGTGTCTAGGATTATTATTATTATTATTATTATTATTATTATTATTATTATTATTATTATTATACAGTAGGGGAAGTGCAGCACCAAATAAACAAAGAGGCAGTACAAGATTATCTGTCCCATGTGGTTACTTCAAACTTTATATTTCTATTATTCCCTAGACAGGCAAGGAGGGCTCTATCAGAAGGTCAAACATTTCTTTCTGCCAGGCATTTACGTACGGATGAAAGTGAGGTTTTTAAGGCTTCATGGTGCTGTTCTTGGTTTTTAAAGGATTTGTGTTATTAAGCCATTAAATGTTTTTAATATTTCATATTTGAAGTTATAAGATATTTTTAAAATCTTATGCTTATAGTTTAATTTGGCCTTCTGTATTCTTTCTAACTTGTTATGTTGTTAGCCACCCTGAGTCTCATTATTGGGAGAAAGGCAGGATTTCAAGGAATCCAATAATATGAATTACCACAACAATGTCATCCCGATGGTAGGAGGATAAGACATCCCTGCATTGACCTCCCAGGTTGTCTCTAACCCAGCCAGCCATGCAACCCTCTCTCCTCTCTGCCAAGGAAGGACACAGGAGACAGGCCGGACATTCATGTGCATTTATTGGGAAGGACAAGTCATAATGCCTTCTTGGAAGCTGGTCAGTGGGGTCAGATCGTCTCAGCCCCACTCAGCTGTTAGGACATCACCTTCTCTCCTCTTCAGCCCTTCTTGGAGTAAGGAAAACAGCAGGGGGAGCAGTCATGGTTGTAACTGACAGTTTGATGTTTCCCACACTTCTTGGAGCAAACGCCTCCTGCAGTATGACAGTTTGCAAGTTTTTTGACCCCTGTAGAAAGAAGAGAAACCCACAGTTTAAACAGAGCAGAAGCATATTCCTCCACACATATCCCAAACCCTGTAATGAACTGGGTCACTTTGGTGAATTTAGAATGTGAAAAAAATGCATTCCCATCACATAGCCAAGTAACCTGGAGAAACTGCTCTTACACTTCAACGCAGTTGCCAGAAAGTTTGTAATTCTCCAGCCAGTTATGCATTTCAGATGTGTTGGTGTTCTCCCATTCCAGGCATCAGACAGACATGCTATTGTCAAAAACCTAGAGCTCTGCACAGTCTTGATCATGGCTACACTAAAACATGGCTGTTTAGAAACTTTTTTGACTCGCAAGCTCTTTCCACTGAGATATTTGTACGTAACGGCAGGTATAAAATATAAGTAAAATATAGATATATAGATTGGGTATAAAATCAAACATTAATGATAATAAATCAGCATTTGTAAGCCTTGCTAAAAAGGCTGGTTTTCCCTTTTATGGAGTACAGCTGAAGCATTTTCTGCAGAGTCCACCGTAAGCACTGCATGCTGTTCCTAATTGATTTGCGTAAATGGGTCGTGTTTCTCATATTGTAGCTAAATTCTTGGGGACCCCAACATTAAGCTAAGGGGATCCCATTTGGGATGGACATCCATAATTTAGAAAGAAGTGTAATAAAGGCTTAAACTAATGCATTGCGATATAGGCAGTTTTACATCTCATTTATTTTAGTTTATTTATCCACTCTGAGACCGCCCATTCCTTATACCCTTGAGAAGTTCAGTTCCTACCTTCAACATTCATGGCAGCGGCAACCAACATCATGACAACCATCACAAGATAAAGAGCCCTCATGGTGGACAAATCGGTCAGATCTCCAAAACTCAATGAGAGAATGAAGGAGAGAAGATGAGCTGGAACTCAGTGATGGTTATGGTTGGAGACCTAGATGGTCCTTTTATAGGAAGCTTACCTAAAAAGAATGCAATGTGGATTCTTGGAAAAACATCGTGTGTGCATCATCTGGTCGCCGATGACATAGAAGTTGCCCTTTCTGTAAATGTCTCTTGTTACATGTTCTTGCCCAGAACAATGTATACCTCTGTATTTTCTTTGCCTATTGTCCCCTCCCTTCTCTCTTCTTCTTCCTTTGTCCTTACTGTGCTCAACTGATGTATGGTTACATGACTGCATTAAGTGTCCCTTTTCTGTCCTCAAATGGCCACTAAAAGAGAAAAACATGTCACCCGTTAGCAAATGCATAATCAAGGGTTCCAAATAATAATAATAATAATAATAATAATAATAATAATAATAATAATAATAATAATATTTATCCAAAGGGCACTTGCATCTGGCTTTAATGGCACATCCTGATTTGTTAGGTTAGGCAGGCAGTAAGGAAAAATAGCCATTTGGATGGTGGAGCAATGCATACAATATATTTGCTAGATATGAACAGAAAAGAACAGCCCAGATGATTGGTTAGTGCAGTGGTTCTCGAGCTTCCTGATATCACAACCCCTTAACACAGTTCCTCATGTTGTGGTGACCTCCAACCATAACATTATTTTTGTTACTACTTCATAACTACAATTTTGTTACTGTTATGAATCATCATGCAAATATCTGATATGCAGGATCAGGCATGTAGCCGGGGGGGGAGCTTCACCGCCCCCCCCCCCCGAAATTCTCATGGTGGTCCGCGAGAACGCCTTACTGGTACATTATTTAAACTGTTATGTTTATTCATATCATGATCTGATCACCATGCTCAATATATCCCATATGCATGGGGGTATTGGGGTAATGATACAAAAGGTTTGCTAGAGTAGACCCTCTTTCACTCAGACTCAGCCCCCCCCCCCCCCCCCCCCCCCCCCCCCCCCCCCCCCCCGGAATCCAAATCCTGGCTACGGCCTGTGCAGGATGTAATTTCATTCACTGGACAAAAATTTGAAAAAATATCCGATATGCCCAAATTGAACTCCTGGTGGAGTTGGGGGAGATTAATGTTGTCATTTGGGAGTTGTAGTTGCGGGGATTTATAGTTCACCTACAATCAAAGAGCATTCTGAACTCCACAAAGAGCATTCTGTCCTCAAATGGCCACTAAAAGAGAATTACATGTCACCAGTTAGCAAATGCATAATCAAGGGTTCCAAATTATCATTATTATTATTATTATTATTATTATTATTATTATTATTATTAAGGGCACATTCATTTGGCTTTAATGGCACATCCTGATTTGTTGGGTTAGGGAGACAGTAAGGAAAAATAGCCATTTGGATGGTGGAGCAAAGCATGAAATATATATGCTAGATATGAACAGAAAAGAACAGCCCAGATGATTGGTTAGTGCAGTGGTTCTCGAGCTTCCTGATATCACAACCCCTTAACACAGTTCCTCATGTTGTGGTGATCTCCAACCATAACATTATTTTTGTTACTCCTTCATAACTACAATGTTACTACTGTTATGAATCATCATGCAAATATCTGATATGCAGGATGTATTTTCATTCGCTGAACAAAATTTTGCAAAAATATCCAATACGCCCAAATCGGGTTAGGGGAGATTAATTTTGTGATTTGGGAGTTGTAGTTGCGGGGATTTATAGTTCACCTACAATCAAAGAGCATTCTGAACTCCACCAACGAAGGAATTGAACCAAACTTGGCACGCAGAACTCTCATGACCAACAGAAAATATTGGAAGCGTTTGGTGGGCATTGACCTTGAGTTTTGGAATTGTAGTTCACCTGCATCCAGGGAGCAGTGTGGACTCAAACAATGATGGAATTGTAGTTCACCTGCATCCAGGGAGCAGTGTGGACTCAAACAATGATGGATCTGGAGCAAACTTGGCATGAATACTCAATATGCTCAAATGTGAACACTAGTGGAGTTTGGAGAAAATACACCTTGACATTTGGGAGTTGTATTTTGCTGGGACTTATAGTTCACTTACAATCAAAGAGCATTCAGAACTCCACTAATGATAGATCTGGGCCAAACTTCCCAAACAGAGCCCCCATGACCAACAGAATACGCTGAAGGGATTTGGGATGATTTGACAGTGATTTAGGGAAGATGTAGTTCACCTACATCCAGAAAGCACTGTGAACCGAAACGACTATGCCAAAGGGTTCCTAAGATCATCAGATGATCTGTTGACTGATGATCTTTTGTGAACTTTCTGAAACCCCCTCAGACTTAGGTTGACCCTGAGCAAGGGCCGGGTAAATGACCTTGGAGGGCCGTATCCAGCCCCCGGGCCTTAGTTTGAGGATCCCTGATTTAGACTGAGGAAAACAGGGTATTGAGCATAGAATCATAGAGTTGGAAGAGACCACATGGGCCATCCAGTCCAACCCTTTGACATGCAGGAACAGCACAATCAAAGGACACTCTACAGGTGCCCATCCAGCCTCAAAAAGCCTCCAAAGAAGGGGCCTCCACCATACTTCAATCCAGAGAGTGACCTCCCTAGCCAGAAAATATCAAACCCGCTGTGTGTGGATGTGTGACAGATTGTCCTTTTGTCACCTAGACGAGTTTAAGCTGTTTACCTATTTGTGTCTAAGGCTGGAGGCTGCCATTCTCGCAGAAGAGAAGGCTGAATACACAGCCTGTTGTCATTTGAGATAGTCACCGTTGTCTTCTTGAGTCTTGTACATTTGTTGCAATGGAACTGAACACTTAAGTTAATCAAGGGATGATCTGCTTATCCATGTTATCACTTCCTACAGTTTTGTATCCACTCAGGAGGTGGCTCTTGTGGTCTCTTCCAACTATATTTCCTGAAAGTACAACTCCCAAATGTCAAGGTCTATTTCCAGCAGTGTTCACATTTGAACATATTGAGTATTCGTGCCAAGTCTGGCCCAGCTCCATCATTGTTTGAGTCCAAGTGCTCTCTGGAT
The DNA here is from genome assembly GCF_025583915.1 of Anolis sagrei ordinatus. Taxonomy (NCBI): domain Eukaryota; kingdom Metazoa; phylum Chordata; class Lepidosauria; order Squamata; family Anolidae; genus Anolis; species Anolis sagrei. Next base: position 345,848,023 of record NW_026844366.1, on the reverse strand, counting down.
GTAGGTGAACTACAATTCTAAAACTCAAGGTCAATGCCCACCAAACCCTTCCAATATTGTTTCTGTTGGTCATGAGAGTTCTGCGTGCCAAGTTTGGTTCAATTCCATCGTTGGTGGAGTTCAGAATGCTCTTTGATTGTAGGTGAACTATAAATCCCCGCAACTACAACTCCTAAATGACAACATTAATCTCCCCCAACTCCACCAGGAGTTCAATTTGGGCATATCGGATATTTTTTCAAATTTTTGTCCAGTGAATGAAATTACATCCTGCACAGGCCGTAGCCAGGATTTGGATTCCGGGGGGGGGGGGGGGGGGGGGGGGCTGAGTCTGAGTGAAAGAGGGTCTAGTCTAGCAAACCTTTTGTATCGTTACCCCAATACCCCCATGCATATGGGATATATTGAGCATGGTGATCAGATCATGATATGAATAAACATAACAGTTTAAATAATGTACCAGTAAGGCCTTCTCAGGGACCACCATGAGAATTTCGGGGGGGGGGGGTGAAGCTCCCCCGCCCCCCCAGCTACATGCCTGATCCTGCATATCAGATATTTGCATGATGATTCATAACAGTAACAAAATTGTAGTTATGAAGTAGTAACAAAAATAATGTTATGGTTGGAGGTCACCACAACATGAGGAACTGTGTTAAGGGGTTGTGATATCAGGAAGCTCGAGAACCACTGCACTAACCAATCATCTGGGCTGTTCTTTTCTGTTCATATCTAGCAAATATATTGTATGCATTGCTCCACCATCCAAATGGCTATTTTTCCTTACTGCCTGCCTAACCTAACAAATCAGGATGTGCCATTAAAGCCAGATGCAAGTGCCCTTTGGATAAATAATAATAATAATAATAATAATAATAATATTATTATTATTATTATTATTATTATTATTATTATTATTTGGAACCCTTGATTATGCATTTGCTAACTGGTGACATGTTTTTCTCTTTTAGTGGCCATTTGAGGACAGAAAAGGGACACTTAATGCAGTCATGTAACCATACATCAGTTGAGCACAGTAAGGACAAAGGAAGAAGAAGAGAGAAGGGAGGGGACAATAGGCAAAGAAAATACAGAGGTATACATTGTTCTGGGCAAGAACATGTAACAAGAGACATTTACAGAAAGGGCAACTTCTATGTCATCGGCGACCAGATGATGCACACACGATGTTTTTCCAAGAATCCACATTGCATTCTTTTTAGGTAAGCTTCCTATAAAAGGACCATCTAGGTCTCCAACCATAACCATCACTGAGTTCCAGCTCATCTTCTCTCCTTCATTCTCTCACTGAGTTTTGGAGATCTGACCGATTTGTCCACCATGAGGGCTCTTTATCTTGTGATGGTTGTCATGATGTTGGTTGCCGCTGCCATGAATGTTGAAGGTAGGAACTGAACTTCTCAAGGGTATAAGGAATGGGCAGTCTCAGAGTGGATAAAGAAACTCATGAGATGTAAAACTGCCATTATCGCAATGCATTTGTTTATGTCTTTATTACACTAATTTCTTAATTGTGGATCTCAATCCCAAATGGGATCCCGTTAGCTTAATGTTGGGGTCCCCAAGAATTTGGCAACAGTATGAGAAACATGACCCATTTACACAAATCTATTAGGAACAGCGTGCAGTGCTTACGGGGGACTCTGCAGAAAATGCTTCAGCTGTACTCCATAAAAGGGAAAACCAGCCTTTTTAGCAAGGCTTACAAATGCTGATTTATTATCATTAATGTTTGATTTTTATACCCAATCTATATATCTATATTTTACTTATATTTTATACCTGGCGTTACATACAAATATCTCTGTGGAAAGAGCTAGCGAGTCAAAAATGTTTCTAAACAGCCATGCTTTAGCGTAGTCATGATCAAGACTTTGCAGAGCTCTAGGTTTTTGACAATAGCATGTTTGTCTGATGACTGGAATGGGAGAACACCAACACATCTGAAATGCATAACTGGCTGGAGAATTACAAACTTTCTGGCAACTGCGTTGAAGTGTAAGAGCAGTTTCTCCAGGTTACTTGGCTATGTGATGGGAATGCATTTTTTTCACATTCTAAATTCACCAAAGTGACCCAGTTCATTACAGGGTTTGGGATATGTGTGGAGGAATATGCTTCTGCTCTGTTTAAACTGTGGGTTTCTCTTCTTTCTACAGGGGTCAAAAAACTTGCAAACTGTCATACTGCAGGAGGCGTTTGCTCCAAGAAGTGTGGGAAACATCAAACTGTCAGTTACAACCATGACTGCTCCCCCTGCTGTTTTCCTTACTCCAAGAAGGGCTGAAGAGGAGAGAAGGTGATGTCCTAACAGCTGAGTGGGGCTGAGACGATCTGACCCCACTGACCAGCTTCCAAGAAGGCATTATGACTTGTCCTTCCCAATAAATGCACATGAATGTCCGGCCTGTCTCCTGTGTCCTTCCTTGGCAGAGAGGAGAGAGGGTTGCATGGCTGGCTGGGTTAGAGACAACCTGGGAGGTCAATGCAGGGATGTCTTATCCTCCTACCATCGGGATGACATTGTTGTGGTAATTCATATTATTGGATTCCTTGAAATCCTGCCTTTCTCCCAATAATGAGACTCAGGGTGGCTAACATCATAACAAGATAGAAAGAATACAGAAGGCCAAATTAAACTATAAGCTAGGCCTGTGCGGTTTCGTTCGTTAATTCGTTATTTCGTTATTAATTCGTTATTTTTGGCATTTCCGAAGCGATATTGAAACATATTTCCAAACCCGGAAGGGTTTTTAAATATCGAACCAGCAGCCCCATAGTTTTAACGAGCCTCCGCTCGTTTCGTTAATGGGGTGGAGGCTGCTGGAGTGCTGGTGCATGGGAGCCAATCCGGCGCTCCCAAGCAGTGCACCATGGGTCCGTGGCTGTCTCTTTTTGATTGGCCGGTGAGCCCTTTCAAAGCGGCTCCGCGCGGCCCGTAGCTTGCTGCAGAGGGCGAGGGAGTTTGCATTGGGTTGGCTTGGCAATGGCTGCCTGCTAGCAACTGGGATTGGATTCATTCCTTGCTGCTGTGAGTGCTGCTTGCTTCATTTGCTGTCTCTTGCCTGTGTTTGGTCCACATTTGGGCCATTTTTTGGTTAATTGTCCATTTTAAAATATTTTTAATATTATTTTTAATATTATTTTTAATATTATTTTAATATTATTTTTAATATTATTTTTAATATTATTTTTAATATTATTTTTTAATATTATTTTAATATTATTCTTAAAAAATATTCTAAAAAAGAAAAGACTCTTCTGCTGGTGTGTGCTCTCATTTGCTGTATCCTGCCTGTGTTTGGTCCACATTTGGGCCATTTTTTGGTTAATTTTCCATTTTATTTTTTAATATTATTTTAATATTATTTTTTAATATTATTTTAATATTATTCTTAAAAAATATTCTAAAAAAGAAAAGACTCTTCTGTTGGTGTGTGCTCTCATTTGCTGTATCCTGCCTGTGTTTGGTCCACATTTGGGGCATTTTTTGGTTAATTTTCCATTTTAAAATATTTTTTAATATTATTTTAATATTATTCTTAAGAAATACAAAAAATATTCTAAAAATTCGTTAATATTTACAAAATTTCTTAAATACCAAAACTTGTTTTTTGGAAAGTTTTGTAATTATTTTAAATATCGAAACAAAAAAACACCCCAATTACAAATCGATTTTAGAAACAATTTTTTTCTTGATCAAACAGGCCTACATAAGCATAAGATTTTAAAAATATCTTATAACTTCAAATATGAAATATTAAAAACTTTTAGTGGCTTAATAACACAAATCCTTTAAAAACCAAGAACAGCACCATGAAGCCTTAAAAACCTCACTTTCATCCGTATGTAAATGCCTGGCAGAAAAGAAATGTTTGACCTTCTGATAGAGCCCTCCTTGCCTGTCTAGGGAATAATAGAAACATAAAGTTTGAAGTAACCACATGGGACAGATAATCCTGTACTGCCATTTTGTCTATTTAGTTTTTATTTATTTATTTCACAGTTTTGTATACCGAGCTTCTCAACCTCGTTGAGGGGCTCAACCCGGTTTACAGCCATAAAAACATATACATTCATTAAAATATCATATATCACAATTACAAAAACTTTAAAATAACACTATGTCTAAAACTACTGTGGTCAGTCGTCCTATTAAGATGGATCTACATCAACTTCCATCCCGGGTCCTATGGTGTTCTCTCATTCCTCGAAGGCCTGACTCCACAGCCACGTCTTCACCCGTTTCCTAAATGTTAGGATGGATGGGGCGGTTCTGGCCTCCAGAGGGAGAGAGTTCCAGAGTCGCGGGGCCACCACCGAGAAGGCCCTGTCCCTCGTCCCCACCAGCCGCGCTTGCGAGGCTGGTGGGACCGAGAGCAGGGCCTCTCCAGATGATCTTAGTAATCTTGATGGTTCGTAGGGGAGAATACGTTCGGAGAGGTAAACAGGGCCGGAGTCGTTTAGGGCTTTATAGGTCAACACCAGCACTTTGAATTGTGCTCGGAAGCTAATTGGCAGCCAGTGGAGCTGGCGTAACAGCGGAGTGGTGTGCTCCCTGTACCCAGCCCCCGTTAGTAATCTGGCTGCCGCACGTTGGACTTGCTGCAGCTTCCGGGCAGTCTTCAAAGGCAACCCCACGTAGAGAGCGTTGCAGTAATCTAAGCGGGATGTAACCAAAGCTCTAAGCGGGATGTAACCAAAGCTGTTGCACTCCCCCTACTGTACTTCCCCTACTGTATCATAGTGTTGCACTTCCCTTACTGTATCATCCCCTCCATTACCATTTAGAATGAGGAAAACAAGGTATTGAGCATAGAATCATAGAGTTGGAAGAGACCACATGGGCCATCCAGTCCAACCCCCTGGCATGCAGGAACAGCACAATCAAAGTACACTCCACATATGGCCATCCAGGCTCAAAAAGCCTCCAAAGAAGGAGCCTCCACCAGACTTCAACCCAGAGAGTTCCAATGTTGGATTGAGCTTAGAACCAGGAAGTTCTTCTCAATGTTCTGGTGGAATCTTCCTTCTTGTGATTTGAACTCATGGCTCTGAGTCCTAGTCTCTGAGGCAGCAGAAGATAAGCCTGCTCTCTCTTCTTTATGACTTTCTTTCAAATATTTGTACATGGCTCTCATGTCTACAAAATCATGAAGAGTAGAGAGATCACACTGGTAATAAAGATCCACATGGTCAAAGCAATGGTATTGCCCGTAGTCACCTACGGATGTGAGAGCTGGACCATAGGGAAGGCTGAGCGAAAGAAGATAGATGGTTTTGACCTGTGGTGTTGGAGGGAACTTCCAAGAGTTCCATGGACCGTGAGAAGATCCAACCAGTCCATACTTCAGGAAATAAAGCATGACTGCTCATTGGAGGGAAGGATATTAGAGGCAAAGATGAAGTACTTTGGCCACATCATGAGAAAGAAGGAAAGTTTAGAGACGACAGTGATGCTGGGGAAAATGGAAGGAAAAAGGAAGAGGGGCTGACCAAGGGCAAGATGGATGGATGGCATCTTTGAAGTGACTGGCTTGACTCTGAAGGAGCTGGGGGAGGTGACGGCCGACAGGGTGCTCTGTCGTGGGATGGTCCATGAGGTCACGAAGAGTCCGAAGGGACTGAACGAATGAACAAGAACTCATGTCTACTCTCAAACTTCTCTTCTGCAGGCTAAACATACCCAGCTCTTTAAGCTGCTTCTCAGCAGGATATGGGATTTCCAGATCCTTGATCATTTAAGAACATCATCACAAGGGACATCAGAATCACCACACAGTTGGCATGGGAGGAGATGCACACTGGGGGGCATGGGCAACCCATTGCCCCATGTTCCACATCTCCTGACTCACCAGCAAAGCCATCTCACAGGGGGGAGCGCAGACCACCCGGCTCCCCCCCCCCCAATTGTTCCTTGAAGAACATGGGAAGTTTCCTGTGTTTCTGCGGTGGTGGCATGCTCCACTTCATCTTCCGCTTAAGCACAGAGCCCTTCAGGAAGTAGTTGTGTATCATGTAATGGGAGCCAGTTGCTGCATTTTGAACTTATTGAAGTTTTCGAACTTGGTACAGAGGTAGCCCAAATATAAAGTGTATTACAGAAGTCCAACCTTGACGTTACCAACGTGTGACAGGATCTGTTCAGAGTTGAGTAGTAATTACCTTCATTTGGGTTGAGAGAGTATGACCTGCTCAGATAGTTTGCATGGCTCAGGAGAGATTTGAACTCTAGTACCACAAGTTGCATCTACAATGTTGACTGAATTCAGTTTGACACCACTTTAACTGCTCAATACTGTGGAATCATGGGAGATGTAGCTTGTTGAATCACCAGCACTCTTTGTCAAATAATGCTAAAGTCCTTGCAAAAAGACAAATCCCATGGCATACTGTTGTCAAACCATGGCACCTCCCCTCACTCCAAAGGTTTTATGAACAAAAGAAGGTTGGAGGAGGGCCAATGTGGTCCCAATCCACAAGAAGGGAAAAAAGGATGACCCAAACAATTACCGCCTGGTCAGCTTCACATCGATACCAGGCAAGATTCTGTTAAGGAAGTGGTCTGCAAACACTTAGAAACAAATGCGGTCATTGCTAATAGTCAACATGGATTTATCAAAAACAAGTCATGCCAGACTAATCTGATCTCTTTTTTCGATAGAGTTACAAGCTGAGTAGATGTGGGGAATGCCGTGGATGTAGCGTACCTGGATTTCAGTAAGGCCTTCGACAAGGTCCCCCATGACCTTCTGGCAAGGAAACTAGTCCAATGTGGGCTAGGCAAAACTACGGTGAGGTGGATCTGTAATTGGTTAAGTGGATGAACACAGAGAGTGCTCACTAATGCTTCCTCTTCATCTTGGAAAGAAGTGACAAGTGGAGTGCCGCAGGGTTCCGTCCTGGGCCCAGTCCTGTTCAACATCTTTATTAATGACTTAGATGAAGGGCTAGAAGGCAGGATCATCAAGTTTGCAGACGACACCAAATTGGGAGGGATAGCCAATACTCCAGAAGACAGGAGCAGGATTCAAAACGATCTTGACAGATTAGAGAGATGGCCAAAACTAACAAAATAAAGCTCAACAGACAAATACAAGATACTCCACTTAGGCAGGAAAAACGAAATGCAAAGATACAGAATGGGGGACAATGCCTGGCTTGAGAGCAGTACGTGTGGAAAAGATCTTGGAGTCCTCGTAGACAGCAAGTTAAACATGAGCCAACAATGTGATGTGGCGGCAAAAAAAGCCAATGGGATTTTGGCCTGCATCAATAGGAGCATAGTGTCTAGATCCAGGAAAGTCATGCTACCCATGCTCTATTCGCTTTGGTTAGACCACACCTGGAATATTGTCTCCAATTCTGGGCACCACAATTGAAGAGAGATATTGACAAGCTGGAATGTGTCCAGAGGAGGGCGACTAAAATGATCAAGGGTCTGGAGAACAAGCCCTATGAGGAGCGGCTTAAGGAGCTGGGCATGTTTAGCCTGAAAAAGAGAAGGCTGAGAGGAGATATGATAGCCATGTATAAATATGTGAGAGGAAGCCACAGGGAGGAGGGAGCAAGCTTGTTTTCTGCTTCCTTGGAGACTAGGATGCGGAACAATGGCTTCAAACTACAAGAGAGGAGATTCCATCTGAACACGAGGAAGGACTTCCTGACTGTGAGAGCCGTTCAGCAGTGGAACTCTCTGCCCCGGAGTGTGGTGGAGGCTCCTTCTTTGGAAGCTTTTAAACAGAGGCTGGATGGCCATCTGTCAGGGGTGATTTGAATGCAATATTCCTGCTTCTTGGCAGAATGGGGTTGGACTGGATGGCCCAGGAGGTCTCTTCCAACTCTTTGATTCTATGATTCTTTGATTCTATCTCCAAAGAAGTAGACTTTCTTCTTTGGAGAAAGTCTACTTCTTTGGAGATGGAATCCAAAGAATTCTATCTCCAAAGGTGTAGATTTCTCTCACCTGTTGTCTCACTTCCATTTGTAATGCTGAGTCAGATGTTTATTACTTGGAGACTGCCTGTATAGTATAGTGGCCATTGTCTTTCTACATGGCTGGCTTCCAAGATGGAGACTGCAGAGCCTTAGGGGAGAAAATAATAAAATCATAGAAACTTTAGAGTCGGAAGAGAGCACAAGGGCCATATAATCTGACTGCCATGCTGGAATGCAACATTGCAACATTCCCAAAAGAGATCCACCCAAACTCTGGTCAAACATCTCCATGTAATTTTTTATTTTATTTTATTTTATTATTTTATTTTATTTCACATATTTGTATCCCGTCCTTCTCAGCCCCAGAGAGGGACTCCGGGCGGCTTCACAACAGGCATACATTCAATAACAACAACAGTAATAATTGATAAATGCAATTAAAACAATTCATTAATGCTTTAAAATTACTAAAACATTGTTTAAATCACACAGGTTTGAAATCATAATCCAGGACAGTCCATTGTCATTCACACAAATTGGATCTCGTTCTAAATTGCTGCCTCTACCGTTCGAACACTTGGTCCCATAGCCAGGTTTTGAGTTTCATTCTAAAGGACAAGAGGGAGGGGGCCAATCTAATGTCACTGGGTAGAGAGTTCCACAGGTGAGAGGCCACTACTGAGAAGGCTCTGTATCCCGTTCCCACCAGTCATGCTTGTGAGGATGGTGGGACCAAGAGCAAGGCCTCTCCCATTGATCTTAGACTTAGTGATGGTTCATAACAGGAGATATGTTCAGACAGGTAAGCTGGGTCAGAACCATTCAGGGCTTTATAGGCTAAAGCCAGCACTTTGAATTGTGCTCGGGAGCAGATTGTCAACCAGTGGCACTGGCATAGCACAGAGGTTGTATGCTCTCTGTATGCAGCTCTGGTGAGCAACCTGCCTGCCAACCATTGGACTAGTTGGAGCTTACGAGCAGTATTCAAAAGCAACCCAGTATAGAGTGCATTGCAGTAATCTATTTGGGATGTATTTATTTATTTGTTTGCAGTATTTATATTCCGCCCTTCTCACCCCGCAGGGGACTCAGGGCGGATTACAATGTACACATATATGGCAAACATTCAATGCCAAGACACACAACATAGGCAAGACAGTCAGAGGCTATTTAACTTTTTCTGGCCGCCAGGGGAGCTGTCGCTTTCATCGTCCATCTGAGACACTGATGAAGTACTTCCGCATTCCCCGCATGCTTTTGCTGGAGTGCATTGCTGGAGTCTTTTTATCACCTCGTAAATTTTGTTAAATTAGCCTCCCCACACATAGGTGGTACCTAAATTTTCTACTTGACAGCTGCAACTGTGTTTCGGGTTGCAAAGGTCGACAACAAGCTACACATTTGGTCAGACGCTCACTCTGACCTGGGCTGGCTTTGAACTCATGAGCCTTTGGTTAGAAGTGATGTTAACGAGATTAATGTTCACCAATTTATTCTATTAGTAGACATTATTATAAGAAAATAAATTTCATCTATATGTTGAGAAGGACTTTAAAAAAAGAAAGTTGTTTCAAGTGCATTGCTGAAGGCATAAGACTGAATCTTTTGGTTCTCTCCTGGAGGAGCCGAGGGACCACATTTGGCCCATCCTGCCTTAAAGTCCTTCGGCTTTAAGGCAATGTCTACTGCTAGCCATTGTTCCATGGCATGGGCAAACAAAACATCCCGTATCTGTACCTACTGCGCTGCCAAGGTAGAAAATGTTCAGTACATTATAGCAGGTCCTGTGCCCCAAAGAAGTCAGACAGTATGGAGCCAGCTCATAAAGAGACACTCTTGCCAAGGAGACACTAGTGACAGTAAAACTCAACAATTGGAAGATATTGTACCTGTTCGGAAAGGTTTGGCTGCATGACCTCAATTGTGCAAAAGGCTTTCAATATTCATCAATATTGTGTGCATCCATGATCATTTCTCTTTCTCCTCAGTGCTTTTCCCATCCCTAGATATTAACATCAGTACCTTAGTGCAAGGGGTCCCCCTTCCACCTTTGCGCTTGGATGCGCAAAGGTGGAAGGGTGGGATTTTACTCCTCTTCCCTTCCTGGAGACAGTCAAGCACTAAAACAAGTTTTTAAAAAAGATTTATGATAATGTGTTTCTAGCTATGTTGGGCACTGACTTGAGAGGTGAGTAAAAAAAATAAAATAACAGTAACAATAATGTATTGTCGAAGGCTTTCATGGCTGGAATCACTGGGTTGTTGTAGGTTTTTTTGGGCTATATGGCCATGGTCTAGAGCAGTGGCTCTCAACCTGAGGTCCCCAGATGTTTTTGGCCTACAACACCCAGAAATCCCAGCCAGTTTACTAGCTGTTAGGATTTATGGGAGTTGAAGGCCCAGACATCTGGGGAACCACAGGTTGAGAACCACTGTTCTAGTGGCATCTGAGGATGCCTGCCATAGGTGCAGGTGAAACGTCAGGAGAGAATGCCTCTAGAATATGGCCATATAGCCCGAAAAAACCCTACAACAACCCTATAGAATCATAGAATCAAAGAGTTGGAAGAGACCTCATGGGCCATCCAGTCCAAACCCCTGCCAAGAAGCAGGAATATTGCATTCAAATCACCCCTGACAGATGGCCATCCAGCCTCTGTTTAAAAGCTTCCAAAGAAGGAGCCTCCACCACACTCCGGGGCAGAGAGTTCCACTGCTGAATGGCTCTCACAGTCAGGAAGTTCTTCCTCATGTTCAGATGGAATCTCCTCTCTTGTAGTTTGAAGCCATTGTTCCGCGTCCTAGTCTCCAAGGAAGCAGAAAACAAGCTTGCTCCCTCCTCCCTGTGGCTTCCTTTCACATATTTATACATGGCTATCATATCCCCTCTCAGCCTTCTCTTCTTCAGGCTAAACATGCCCAGCTCCTTAAGCCGCTCCTCATAGGGCTTGTTCTCCAGACCTTTTATCATTTTAGTCGCTCTCCTCTGGACACATTCCAGCTTGTCAATATCTCTCTTGAATTGTGGTGCCCAGAATTGGACACAATATTCCAGGTGTGGTCTAACCAAAGCGGAATAGAGGGGTAGCATTACTTCCCTAGATCTAGACACTATGCTCCTATTGATGCAGGCCAAAATCCCATTGGCTTTTTTTTGCCACCACATCACATTGTTGGCTCATGTTTAACTTGTTGTCCACGAGGACTCCAAGATCGTTTTCACACGTACTGCTCTCGAGCCAGATTAAGATCGTCTGGAGAGGCCCTGCTCTCGGTCCCACCGGCCTCGCAAGCGCGTCTGGTGGGGACGAGGGACAGGGCCTTCTCGGTGGTGGCCCCTCGACTCTGGAACTCTCTCCCATTGGAGATCAGAACCGCCCCTTCTATCCTGACATTTAGGAAACAGGTGAAGACGTGGTTATGGAGACAGGCATTCGATGAGTGAGACAACACCCTGAGATATGGATGGAAGATGATGTATAATCGATTTTAGTATGACGACTGGCCATTGTAGTTTTGAATATATTTGTTGCTTTAATGTGTTATTGTAATATGAATTATGTTGTTTTACCGATTGTATGTGATTTTATGGTTGGAAACCGGTCTGAGTCCCTCAAAAGAGGTGAGAAGGTCAGTGTATAAAACCTTTAAATAAATAAATAAATAAATAAATAAATAACAATAACAATTAAAATCACTGCTCCATGTTGACTGGCACACCATGCCAGCTCTGTCTAGTCCACATAAATACCCCATCTATTTACCCAACTTTTCCATTCCCTGTGATTTTTGTGTTATAGCTATGCCCCAGCTATTTTAAAAGTGTTATGAGTTGGTGATTGTACTTCCAAGGTTCTCAGTATACCTGGCATACATCACAATAATAAACTAGGCACCAGGATGTCATGTATGTTGGACAATATAAGGTTGACCTCCCCATCATGTGGCTTTTAGGATTTGGGAAAATATGAGTTCTAATATAAACCAGGCATTCTTTTTGGTCAACAGCAAACTCTGGAATTGCCCCTACAAGTCCTGGAATCCGGGTGGAGTGTGATGGTGAAGGAGGCTGCCCTGAAGGGGACCTACATTTTTACCCCATTTATAAAGTCCTGGGACTTGAGGAAGGGGGCTGGAGATGTAATCTAGTATCAGCTGACCAGGGAGAAACTTGGCTACTTCAATTGTCCTTGGGGTGCACCCAAAGGAAGGCTGAGGAAGAAGTCATGGGTGACACCCACCTCTTGCTCTTTCCTATGTTCAGATGGGTCCAATAAAATGTTCCTTATTTAACCCAATTGCCTGTGTCTGGGCTCCTTGTTTCATGGTTGGTCATCAGAAGAAAAGCACCCTGGACCATCCTGGAATACCAGGTTTTGAGAGGATCATGGGAGTTACAGAAGGAAAATAAGCCCATATGAAGGGATTTGAAGGATCTTATTTATTTATTTATTTATTTATTTATTTATTTATTTATTTATTTGACTTGTATACCACCACTCCCAATTTGGCTCGGAGCGGTTTACAGCAGTAGATTAAAACAATGCAACCAACTTTAAAATACAATAAAGATGAGAACAGATATAGTCCCGAGTTATTCACCCATTGAAAGCTTGTCGGAAAAGAAAGGTTTTACAAGCTTTCCGAAAAGCAAGTAGCTCTCGGATGGTTCGGGTTTCAACTGGCAAGGCATTCCATAAATAAGGGGCCACAATCGAGAAGGCTCTCTGCCTAGTAGAGGACAGATGATAAGTCCGGATGTTGGGGACTTCAAGCAAATTTTGGTCTTCGGACCGAAATAATCTCTGGGGTTGGTAGGGGGATAAGCGGGCCCTCAGGTATGCCAGCCCCAGACCATATAAGGCCTTAAAGGTTAGTACCAGCACCTTGAAAGTGATGCGGTACTCCATTGGAAGCCAGTGCAGCTGTTGTAGAATTGGGGTGATACAACACCTTGCCGGCACCCTGGCGAGAAGACGAGCCGCCGCATTTTACACCAGCTTCAGTTTCCGGATCACTGACAAAGGAAGGCCACTGTAGAGGGCATGGCTAGAATGAGAGAATGGCTAGACCTTGGCAGGTGATTATCTAGAACTTGTGAATGCTTATTGGATTATCTAAAATTATGAGTTCTGACCCTAAAATGAGGTCCCCTTACCTCAATACTGGAGTCACAAAAATTGGCACCTGTACAAGGTTTTTGACTGTCACCTAGTGGTTGTTTTAGACATTTTCACAAACCTGTTAGCAACAAAGTGGCACAGTTTACAATGGTCTCTGCAGGAAATGCTGCAGCTGTACTTCATAAAAAGGAAAATCAGCCTGTTTAGCAAGGCTCGCAAATGCTGATTTTTTAAATCAGTAAATGTTTGATTTTTATACCTATTTCATATTCCTATATACCTATATTCCTATATACCGACCAAGGGCAAGATGGGTAGATGGCATCCTTGAAGTGACTGGACTGACCTTGAAGGAGCTGGGGGTGGTGACGGCTGACAGGGAGCTCTGGCGTGGGCTGGTCCATGAGGTCACGAAGAGTCGGAGACGACTGAACGAATGAACAACAAATATACCTGGGGCCATATAAAAATTTCTGGGGCCAAAGGGGGTTGGGAGTGGTTTTAAAAGACCTGGTCTAGATTGGAGAAATGAAAATGTTCTCAATCAAAATTTCCTTTGCCAATTTAGGAGGAAATACTTCCATATATTTGAGGTAATCTGTTACTAGAGCCTGTGAACAAGAAACTCTACAAAACCAAAGGGAAGCACAATGAAGGCTATGTGTCTTGCAAGGTATCTTCATGGCTCCCAAGGATGAAACAATTGGGGAGAAAGCTATCTAAGGAAAGGAGGGGATTTTTGGCCACTTCAGTACCAGGATATTTTTTTTTTGATGTTTTATTCTCCCAGTCCTCTCACTGCCTATCAAAGACAAACGGATGTGGATTTTGGATCCCATTCTGGACCTACTGGAGGCAAGAAAAGACTAACATCACACACCATGTAGCCTGAACCTGTTGACTAGAGCTGACACAAAAGAAGACGAGGAAAGAAGGCCAGGAACAATAGGCACTGAAGACACAAAAGATGAGCATTGTTTTAGGTTAGGACACCTTCTGCATCATCAGCCACAGAATGACATGTGCAAGAAGATTTTCCAGTGATCCACTTAGGCAAGCTCCCTATAAAAGAACCAACCAGGTCCTCAACCTTAATCACCACTGAGCTCGAGCTCATCTGCTTTGCTCCATCATTTCCTAGAGCTTTGGAAATCCACAATACACAATGAGGGCTCTTTACCTGGTCATGGTTGTCATGATGTTGGTTGCCACTGCTATGAATGTTGAAGGTAAGAATTTAACTTCTTTGGGTTAGGAAGAATGGTCAGATTTGGCCACCAAATTGATCAGATTTAAATCTCTGGGTGTGTGTCTCAAAGTCACTTGTAAATTTAGAGCGACCCCATGGATTTAAGAGGATTTTATTAGGCAAGGAATACTTGGAGGTAGTTTGCATTTGCTTTTTCTGAACTCCAGTTTACAGTATTGGGTATCATTGGCATTCACTTGTCTTCAAAACAACTAACAAAGGAGAAACCTTCATGACCTTCTAATGTAGTCAGAGGTAACCCCCTCCCCCCAAATAAAAGATAGTTCATTATCAGGGAATTCACAGTTTTGCCGAGGACACCAGGCTGGAATGATATAATAAGTTTTGACCAATCTGTAGAAGGACTAACAACCACAACAAGGTAAGGCTGAGAGGAGATATGATAGCCATGTATAAATATGTGAGAGGAAGCCAAAGGGAGGAGGGAGCAAGCTTGTTTTCTGCTTCCTTGGAGACTAGGACATGGAACAATGGCTTCAAACTACAAGAGAGGAGATTCCATCTGAACATTAGGAAGAACTTCCTGACTGTGAGAGCCGTTCAGCAGTGGAACTCTCTGCCCCGGAGTGTGGTGGAGGCTCCTTCTTTGGAAGCTTTTAAGCAGAGGCTGGATGGCCATCTGTCAGGGGTGATTTGAATGCAATATTCCTGCTTCTTGGCAGAATGGGGTTGGACTGGATGGCCCATGAGGTCTCTTCCAATTCTTTGATTCTATGATTCTATGATCTCTTCCCAACCCTGCATGCCCCCTTATCCATTTATGAACCCCTGTATTTGCCCTATGTCTCCAATAATTTTATATATGTATGTATAAAACATGAGGCAAGGTGACCTTTTTATGAACTCTGGTCATCACTTCCTGACTTAGGTGCTACAACCTTCCCTGGGTCTGCATTTTGTTGAATGGACTCTCAAGCATTTCACAATATAGACAATAGCTTGATGGCCTCTTTTCTTAAGCCTCGGAGGATCAGACCACTTAACGAATTGGGTAACCTTTTGGACACTCTGATCACTCTTCACAAAGGACATTTCCCCACCCGCAAGGAGAAGGGGATGTTGCAGTTTTCTCCAACAATGATGTTCCCTTCCCAGATCCACAGATCCCATCAAGAAACCAGTATCACCCCATTTTTTGACAATGGGCTGGCTCTGAGGGGCCAGACAGAAATGTTATTTATCTTTTCTCACCAAGCTAAACCCACAGTGGCTTGGATCTCACTATTCACAGCCATTCTGAATTGCTCAACAACACTAGAACCTTCTGGCCCTGTCCACCAAGAGTCCACTACCTTCCATCAAAAGTCAAGCCCCTTCCATCATTTTGTTGGGCTAGAAGAGGGGGTGCATGCCCTTTCCAGTTGATTCAAACAGAAGCAAACTACTGGAGGTTCTTCTAACTTGTTTGTTCTTCCACATTACTAACTTTTATCATCTTGAGCACACTTTGATATTGTTTGTTCCATGGTAAACATGTCAAGAGTTTTTATTATTTTTCTACCTCCTTCTAGAGCAGTGTTTCTCAACCTGGGGGTCAGGACCCCTGCGGGGGTCATGGGGGGGGGGCAGAGGGGTCACCAAAGACCATCAGAAAACACAGTATTTTCTGTTGGTCATGGGGGTCCTGTGTGGGAAGTTTGGCCCAATTCTATCATTGGTGGGGTTCAGAATGCTCTTTGATTGTAGGTGACTATAAATCCCAGCAACTACACCTCCCAAATGTCAAGGTCTATATTCCCCAAACTCCACCAGTGTTCACCTTTGGGCATATTGAGTATTCATGCCAAGTTTGGCCCATACCCATCATTGTTTCAGTCCACAGTGCTCTCTGGATGTAGGTGAACTACAACTCCCAAACTCAAGGTCAATGCCCACCAAACCCTTCCAGTATTTTCTGTTAGTCATGGGAGTTCTGTGTTCCAAGTTTGGCTCAATTCCATCATTGGTGGAGTTCAGATTGCTCCTTGATTGTAGGTGAACTATAAATCCCAGCAACCACAACTCACAAATGTCAAGATCCCGTTCCCCCAAACTCCACCAGTGTTCACATTTGGGCATATTGAGCATTCAATATGCCCAAATGCTCTCTGGATGTAGGTCCACACCCATTCCATCATTGGTGGAGTTCAGAATGCTCTTATATTGTAGGTTAACTATAAATCCCAACAACTACACCTCCCAAATGACAAAATCACACCCCCCCCCCCCACTCCACCAGTATTCAAATTTGGACATAATGGTATTTGTGCCAAATTTGGTCCAGTAAATGAAAGAAAATACATCCTGCATAGCAAATATTTACAATTCATAACAGTAGCAAAATGACAAGTTATGAAGTAGCAACGAAAATAATTTATATGGTTGGGGGTCACCACAACATGAGGAACTGTATTAAGGGGTCGCAGCATTAGGAAGGTTGAGAACCACTATTCTAGAGTTTTAAATGAGTTTTTGTTTCCTTTGTAACTGTCACAGAACCTTGAAATGCTCCTTTGTAGCTGTCAGTACTTCATAATCCTAGTGTCATTGCAGTTCTCTATGGGCTTCTACTGTCTCATGGTGGAGGGTTCTCTGGGGACTATATCTCTTTTCCAAGAAGAATGGAGAAATCTAACCGGTCCATGATAGAATACAGAGTGCTACAAGGGCTGAAGTGTGGGTTTGCAGTCCAAAGATTAGCACGTCTACAAGTCTGAAATGGGTCCAAAACCAGGGAAGGAGTAATAGAATCATAGAATCAAAGAGTTGGAAGAGACCTCATGGGCCATCCAGTCCAACCCCCTGCCAAGAAGCAGGAATATTGCATTCAAATCACCCCTGACAGATGGCCATCCAGCCTCTGTTTAAAAGCTTCCAAAGAAGGAGCCTCCACCACACTCTGGGGCAGAGAGTTCCACTGCTGAACGGCTCTCACAGTCAGGAAGTTCTTCCTCATGTTCAGATGGAATCTCCTTTCTTGTAGTTTGAAGCCATTGTTCCCCGTCCTAGTCTCCAGGGAAGCAGAAAACAAGCTTGCTCCCTCCTCCCTGTGGCTTCCTCTCACATATTTATACATGGCTATCATATCTCCTCTCAGCCTTCTCTTCTTCAGGCTAAACATGCCCAGCTCCTTAAGCCGCTCATAGGGCTTGTTCTCCAGACCCTTGATCATTTTAGTCGCCCTCCTCTGGACATTCCAGCTTGTCAATATCTCTCTTGAATTGTGGTGCCCAGAATTGGACACAATATTCCAGGTGTGGTCTAACCAAAGCAGAATAGAGGGGTAGCATGACTTCCCTAGATCTAGACATTATGCTCCTATTGATGCAGGCCAAAATCCCATTGGCTTTTTTTGCCGCCACATCACATTGTTGGCTCATGTTTAACTTGTTGTCCACGAGGACTCCAAGATCTTTTTCACACGTACTGCTTGCGAGCCAGGCATTGTCCCCCATTCTGTATCTTTGCATTTCGTTTTTTCTGCCTAAGTGGAGTATCTTGCATTTGTCAGAAAAAATGAAATGCAAAGATACAGAATGGCCTGGCTCAAGAGCAGTATGTGTGAAAAAGATCTTGGAGTGAAAGGGTCCAATGCACAAGTTGTATGTCACGAAGGCAAACATCAGAGAGTATAACACAATACTAAATGGCAATTGTGAAGCTGTTGTTCTGAAGTAAAGTGATGGCCTTTGCAGTGCTAATTTGTAGCTAGGGTTCAATAAGAACTTCTGGCCTAATTATCTCAGTGTTTCTTTTTTTAAAGCATGCTGAAGCCTTCCTTCTTTTGTTGCTGCTGCTTTAGTCCTTGTTCTCCAGAAGGATGCAGGATCTACGTAAGGTGGTTCCCTGGTAGGGCTGCCAGCCATCTCTGACTCAGTTTAACCTGTTTCTGTCCTCTTTTTTCTCTCTCCCTTCTCAAAGGAGACCTCCTCCACATAAGACATGACAGGGCAGCTTTATGGAACAAGATGTTTCAGTTGTGGGTTTTCTCTTCTTTCTACAGGATACAAACCCCCCCGCCCAAGCTGCGTGAAGAGAGGAGGCCATTGTGAGAAAGTGTGCCACAAAGGTGAAAAAGGCTACACTGGCTTCGACTGCCCCCACTGCTGTCTTCCCTACACGAAGGGCTAGAGAGCCTGAGAAGATGTGGCCCCACTGCTCAGCTGCCAAGAAGAAATCATGTTTATACTTCCTCAATAAATGCACTTGAATGCTATGGTCGTCTCCTGTGTCCTTCCTTGAGGGAGAGGAGGGAGGCATGAATGGTTGGGTTAATGGAAGAAGGGGAAAATTGGACATTACCCCATCGTTTATGAATCACCAACTGCTTGGATATGCAAACAGAGAGCAATCAAATTTGGCACCTTCGTTTTACCCATTTCCTACCAACTAGGCTCCCTTCTACAGATTTTTGTTGTTAGCTGCCTTTATGTAGACTTTGACCTAGAGCTGTCCTAAGAGTGAGAGACCTCCAAGTCCCCCTATCATGAACAGATCTTCTCCGGTTTTGCAAACCCAAAGCTATTGATGGAGTATTTCTGTGCCGTCGCGCCTGGGGGCTATTATCCTCAAAAAAGGAGGGATGGACGTGGCATCTTTCCCCCAGGGGATTGCTTCTTGCCCTCCTATAGGAAACTGGAACTCCCAAAAACCCAAAACGCTGTAAATAGCTCAAAATAAGTTTTATTGATCACAAAGTCATTTATTTATTTATTTATTATTTACTTTATTTCTATACCGCTTTTCTCAGCCCTTAAGCAACTCAAAGCAGTTTACATAGTACAAATTATCATAAGACAGTATTATAGGCAATTAAAACACATATACATAACAGTCAATATCAATAAACAATCATTATCATAACGCCTCAACAGCAAATCAGAATCCTTTCTCATAATCCTTTGTTCCATGTTCCTATGTTCGATTGCACCGTATTCATATATTCAGTTGCACTGTTTAGTGTTTAGCCAAACGCTTGTTCGAAGAACCAGGTCTTCACCTTCCTCCGGAACGCCAACAGCGAAGGAGCCTGTCTGATGTCTACAGGTAGGGCATTCCACAGCAGAGGGGCCAACACCGAGAAGGCCCTGTCCCTCGTCCCCACCAGGCGTGTCTGTGATGCAGGCGGGATCGAGAGCAGGGCCTCCCCAGACGATCTTAATGTCCTGTTTCTTTAAAGCAATGAGCTGGAAAACTTCAGAGGGGTGAAGAAAAACATACTTTACAGTCTCAATTAGTCCTGGGTCCAAGGGGTTTGAAGCTGAGAAGCCTCACCAAGTTTCCTCCTTCCTCAATGGCTGTGAATGCCAGAGCAAACCACAACCCCAGTTCAGATGGCCTATGCTTTGAAGATTCAGGATCTTCCTCTGGTGCCAAAAGAACCGGCTTGAAGGTGCCTGGGTCTCCTCAATAATTGTCCAGGACGATCTGGAGATAAAGCATGAGTCCCCAGGGGTAAAAAACCTCAGAACTGGTACTAAGAGGTTACTTAAATCAGGATCTTTAAGAAACAAGTCTCTTACTCACGTCCATATGGCAGGACCTCTGATGGCAGAATGAAAAGAAAAGGAGGTTCTCCCCCTTGCAGGAAGAGGTGGAGCCAAACAGTACTGATTGACAGCTACAAGCAACCAATCCATACAACTCTACATAAACATGGTAAGAGGGGCAGGATTAAGCATAATACAACAGTTTAAATCTTGCAACTAACCGTTCTATACATAGGTGGTGCCTCTCGCGCCGTCACAGTAGGCCAAAAACATATGGGGACCCCAGGTTGAGAACCACTGAATAGCATTAAATGCAATTAGCATAAATTAAAACAGTTATGCATCAAAACAGTTCGCCGGTTCAAATCGTCATCCAAATCAATCCATTGCAGTCCACTAAAAACATTATCTTCCCCAGCAAGTCAGTCTATTCTGTAAACGCTTGATGCCACAACCAGGGTTTGAGCTTCTTCCGGAAGGTCAGGAGGGAGGGGGCACATCTCATCTCATTAGAAAGGATGTTCCACAGCTGAGGGGCCTCCATAGAGAAGGTCCTGTCTCTCGTCCCCACCAAATGTGACTGCTCAGAAACTAATAGGTAGCCAGTGGAACTGGCGTAACAGGAGAGCTGTACGCTCCCTGTACCCTGCTGTGATGAGCAGCCTGTCTGCCAAGTGCTGGAACTTCCGAGCAGTCTTCAGAGACAACCCCATGTATTTATTGATTTATATACAGCATTTATAGCCCACCTTTCTCAGCCCTAAGGTGACTCAAGGTGGGTTACAGATTGGCAACAATTTGATGCCATACATTCATAAAAGATACAATTAAATCATTACTGACGCTTGAAGCCCAGGTGTCGGCAGTGGCTGGGAGGACCTTTGCACAATTAAAACTCATGTGGCAGCTGCGACCATACCTCGTGAAGTCGGATCTGGCCATGATGGTCTATGCCTTAGTCACTTCCAGATTGGATTACTGTAATGCACTCTACATGGGGCTGCCCTTGAAAACGACTTGGAAATTTCAATTGGTACAACGGGCGGCAGCCAGGTTACTAACTGGAGCGACTTACAGGGAGCGGTCAACCCCCCTAGTTAAGGAGCTCCATTGGCTGCCGTTCATTTTCCGGTCCCAATTCAAGGTGCAGGTTCTTACCTACAAAGCCCTGAACAGTTTGGGACCTGCCTACCTGCGTGTCAGCATTTCTGTGTACGTACCCACACGATCTCTTCGATCATCTGGAGAGGTCCTGCTCTCACTCCCGCCTCCTTCACAGGCACGATTGGTAGGGATGAGGGAGAGGACCTTCTCTGTGGTGGCCCCCTGACTCTGGAACTCACTCCCCAAGGATATCAGGCAAGCCCCCACATTGGCAGTCTTTAGGAGGAGCCTGGAAATGTGCTTGTTCCAGTGTGCCTTCCCTGAATAAAGAAAACAATGCCCTGCTCTGACCAATCCCCTGTAAAATGTCCTCAGAAGCACTTTAGCTACCTGTTGGGTTGCTCTCCCTACATTATACTTTAAAACCCTCCTGCTTAGATACATCCTACCTCTATTTTAAATTTTAATCTATTACATCTGGCCCGGTCACAGGCTTTTAATTTTTTGTGTGTTATTGCCTATATGTGATTTATATTAACTGTATTGTTTTATTTGTTTACTGCTTTGTTGTTTTATTGATGTGTTTTTGGGCTTGGCCTCATGTAAGCTGCCCTGAGTCCCCTTGGGAGATGGTGGTGGGGTACAAATAAATAATAATAATAATAATAATAATAATTATTATTATTATTATTATTATTATTAAAAACATTCAACATAGCACTATAAAAACCATGTAAAAACCCCATTAAAAACATATAATCACCAGATTCATTGTGCCATCACGCCTGGGGGCTATAACTCTTAGTGAAAGAGGCTTGGACGTGACATCTTTCCCCCAGGGGATTGCTTCTTGCCTTCCTTTAGGAAAACTGGAACTTCTAAAGACCAAAACACTGTAGATAACTCAAAATAGGTTTAATTGTTCACAACGAGTTACCCCTTTAAGGCAATAAGCTGGAAGTTTCAAAGGGGTAAAGGAAAATATACATTACAGTCTCTGGTTGTCTTGGGTCCAAGGAGTTTTGCAGCTGAGAAGCTTTTCCAGCTCCCTCTTTCTCAATGGCTGTGAATATCGGAATAATCACAACCCCAATTCCAATGACCTATATTTTGAAGGCACAAAGCCTTCCTCTGGTGCCAAAGAACTGGTTTGAAGGCTCTTGAGACTTCTCAATATCGTCCAGGTTGATCTGAACATGAAGCATAAATCTCAAGGGTAAGATCCTCAAAATTGGTGCTGAGAGGTAACTTAAGGGCTTCAGAGCCAAGTCTCTCTCTCACACCCATCTGATTGAAAGTTTGATGGTGGAATGGAAAAGGAAACACTGTCCTGCTCTCTAGGAAGAGGTGGGGTCAAACAATTGAGCAGGAGGAGCAATTCAACTGGTGCAAACAACATTGATGGACAGCTATAAACAACCAATCAATCCAACTATACATTTACAGGGTAAAAAGGCAAAACCAGGCATGATACAACAGTTCAAATCCTGCAACTTACAGTTCTGCATATAGGTGGCGCCACTCGCGCCTCACATTCATTGTAGATCAGTCCTTGTTGGTTCTACTGCACATTAATTAGTCCCTCCCTTTTCCTTTGTTATATGCCAGAAATGGACGACTTTCAAATTCAAATCTCTCAATTATTTTAAGTTAGATAATGAAAGGAACTCGTGCCAAGTTTGGTCCAGATCTATCAAAGCCATGGAGGAGACTCTGTGGTACCAACCAACCAACCAATCTACATACGTATATGTTTTGATTTTTATAGAGAAAGAAAATAATAAAACTGGGAGTATATTAATCTTCACCAATGAAGTGGAAGACAACAATGACTAATGAACCCATCACAAAAGAAAGTGTACATTTCATGAGCATAATACTATTAGCTAGCTACTTTTAGTCTGTGGAGAGAAAAGTGGGGTATAAATAAAGATCATAAACATTATAAGCATAACAATAATTTATTGAGAATGACCAAACATGATGCCTTCATGGCATCTGAGCAATGGTGACACTTCTTCTTGGCTCTTTTCAACTTGTAGGATATCGCAGTCCTTTTGCTTCAGCCTTTCTTGGGAGGAAAACAGCAAAGAGGGCAATCATAGCCAAAGTGGCTATCTTCATATATTGCACACATTTTGTCACACCTGCCTCCTTCGCTATAACAGCTTGGGGCTTTTTTATATCCTGTGGAGAGAAAGAAAACACACAAATGAAGCAGGATGGAAATATCTCCCTCCACAGAGACCACAGGAGATTGACCATGGTCAGATGGCCTGATATGAAACAGGACCAGTTGAAGGCGCTTGGGTCTCCTCAACGTTGTCCAGGGCGATCTGGGCATGAAGTATGAGTCCCAAGGGTAAAAACCTTAGAATTGGTGATGAGAGGTAACTTAATTAAGGGCTTTAGAGCCAAGTCTCTTTCTCACATCTATCTGATAGAAAGTTTGATGGTAGAATGGAAAAGGAAAAGCTCTGCCCTCCTCCAGGAAGAGGTGGAGCCAAGCAATTGAGCTGAGGAAGCAATATAACTGGTGCAAAAAACATTGATTGACAGCTATAAATAACTAATCAATCCAACTATACATTTACAAACTAGGCAAGTTTGGGCATGTGATACAGTTTAAACCTTTGCACTTTAAAGTTCTACACACAGGTGGCGCCACTCGTGTCGTCACATCACTCATCCTCTGAAGCCATTCTCTCATTTTACCTAAAGATAGAGCCAATCTTGATTCCTTGAGATGACCTTGAAGAGAAGGGTCTTTAGGCCTCCTTCCCTTGCTCAGCCCACCCTTCCTATCCTATAGAAGTTTGGTTCCTACCTTCAATATTCATAGCAGCTGCGAACAACATCAAGATAACCATGGTCAGGTAAAGAGTCCTCATGGTGGGCAAATGAACTGGGTCTCCAGAACTCTGGGAAAGAATGAAGCAAAATGGATGTGCTGAGATTCCTTGTTGGTTATGGTTGGGGATCTGGCTGGTCTTTTTGTAGGATCTTGCTTAAAAAGAATACAGTGCAGATACTTGGGAAATCTGCATGCATACGTCATGCTGAAGCTGATTATGCAAGTGTGATCCTACCTGTAAATGTCTCTGCTTACTTGCTCCTTCACATAACAATGCTTGCCGCTCATTGTTCCTGGGCTTCTCCTTCTTTTGTTCCAGCTCTGCTTGACAGATCCAGCTGGCACATAGGTGCATTCAGTGTGCTCTTTTTCCTTCCATAGGCACTAAGGTACATGTCATCAATGTGAAAATACATGGCCAAAGCATCCAACATCCACATCCACTTGGCTTGGCTTATCAGGGCTAGATAGGCAGTGGCAGAACTAGAGGAGAAAAACATCAGAACTATCTCCAGCCCTGAAATGACCAAGGGACCCCCCTCTTTCCCTAGATAATTTTTCACCTGAGGTCATAGTAGTAGACCCATAAGTCTCACATGAGTCAACAGTGTGAGGCAGTAATTGTAAAAGCCAATTTGATTCTAAGCTGAATCAACAAGATAGAGAAAGGGAATTATTAGTGCAACTTTCTTCTAGTTTGGTCAAGGCTCACCTTAAAAATTGACCAGTTCTGGTTACCCCAATTCAAGAATCATAGAGTTTGAAGAGACCTTGTGGGCCATCCAGTCCAACCCCCTGCCAAGAAGCAGGGAAATTGCATTCAAAGCACCCCCAACAGATGGCCATCCAGCCTCTGTTTAAAAGCCTCCAAAGAAGGAGCCTCCACCACACTCTGGGGCAGAGAGTTCCACTGCTGAACGGCTCTCACAGTCAGGAAGTTCTTCCTAATGTTCAGGTGGAATCTCCTTTCTTGTAGTTTGAGGCCATTGCTCCACGTCCTATTCAAAAAGGTCTGGAACTCATTACCTGGAGAGATCAGGAAAGCCCCTTCACTAGAAATGTTCAAAAAGAACCTTAAAACCTGGCTCTTCCACTGCGTCTTTGGTGAGTAGGTGCACAACATGACACTATTGCTCCCCTCAATGCTTCTGCCACTGGAGTACACACCCTCCAAATGGGAAGTTTAGTTCCACAACCCTGTGTGTTTTTATGAGCTCCCTGCAAATAACCTGCTCCTATTTTTATCTCATTAGAGTTTTTTAATCATTTTATCCTGTACATGTGGCCTGCCCACTGTTATCGTGATTGTGTTTATTGGAATGTTATTTTGTTACTGTGTTTATACTTTTTTTCTATGTAATTTTGATGATGTTGCTTGCTGTTTATGTTCTGGTTTTATTTAGCTGTAACATGTTGGCCCCATGTAAGCCGCTCCGAGTCCCCATTGGGGAGATGGTGGCAGAGTACAAATAAAGATGATGATGATGATGATTATTATTATTATTATTGGTTAACATTTCCCAGAATTCCATGCAGAGTGGAGACATTTAAGGCTGCAAGTCCAAAAGATCTGGAGGGTTAAAGATCCTTCACCATTACTCTTGAGTCTATTTTAGATATTAGTCTTCAAGTGCCAGTCTAGAGAAAGCAGTGATATTTATTTATACATTGTTGTCAGATACCTCACTCCAGCCTTAGACAGGAATAATGATTCTGAATTACATGAGTTGAAAGCCAAAACTCATCCAGAATGCCTCTTACTGGCAAAGTTGACCTTACATTTATCTTCAAATCCATAACATCAGTGGTTCTCAACCTTCCTAATGCCCCCACCCCTTAATACAGTTCCTCATGTTGTGGTGACCCCCAACCATAAAATTATTTTCATTGCTACTTCATAACTGTAATTTTGCTACTGTTATGAATCGTAATGTAAATATCTGATATGCAGGATGTATTTTCATTTACTGGACGAAATTTGGCACAAATTCCTGATACACCCAAATTTGAGTACTGGTGGGTTTGGGGGTGGGGAGGTTGATTTTGTGATTTGGGATTTATAGTTAACCTACAAAGAACATTCTGAACTCTACCAATGATGGAATTGAACAAAACTTGACACATAGAACTCCCATGACCAGCAGAAAATAGTGGAAAGGTTTGGTGGACATTGACCTTGAGTTTTGGAGTTGTAGTCCATCCAGAAAGCACTATGGACTCAAACAATGATGGATCTGGATCAAACATGGCAGGAATCCTCAATAGGCCCAAATGTGAATACTGGTGAAGTTTGGGGAGTTTGGGGAAAATCGACCTTGACATTTGGGAGTTGTAGTTGCTGGGATTTATAGTTCACCTACAATCAAAGAGCATTCTGAACCCCACCAACGATATAATTGGGCCAAACTACCACACAGAACCCCCATGTCCACACAGAAAATACTGTTTTCTGATGGTCTTTGGGGACCCCTCTGACACCCCCCTCGCGCCCCCCCCCCCCCCCGAGGGGTCCCGACCCCCAGGTTGAGAAACACTGCATTACATGCTTCTTCTTCTGTGATTCTGTGATGTTCTCAAGGGGGAGGTGTTTCTGGGGAATGGGATGTTTGGTGTTTTTCTGTGATTTTTAATCAGTCTTTATATCAGTCCATTGTTCTATCTTCCATCATTGTTCCCATCATTGTTCCATCATCAAAGGAGTTCTCTATTGATCATTTTCGGGACTGCAGACCAGTGGCCTTCACTTCCATTATCATGAAGTGCTTTGGAAAACTGCTCTGTAGGTAACTCATTTCTTTCCTTCCATAAACATTTGAAAGCATCGGTTTGCATAAAGAATGAACAGATCTTCAAAGGACACTATAGCCATGACTCACCACACTGCTCTGATTCATCTGGAATAACGAGGAAATTATGTGAGGATGCTTTTTGCAGACTTTAGTTCCGCATTTAACACAATCCTTCCACATAGAGTGGTGTCTAAACGCATGGATCTTGGAGTTTCAGATTTGATCTATATTTAGATTATGGACTTCTTATCTGGACTGAGACAAGAAGGCACTTCAGAGGCTTATCACTACTGCCCAGATAATTCTTGGTTGCCTTCTCCCATCTTTGGAAGAATTTTATAATTCCTGTTGCCTTTGTTGTTGTTCATTCGTTCAGTTGTCTCTGACTCTTCGTGACCTCATGGACCAGCCCACACCAGAGCTCCCTGTCGGCCGTCACCACCCCCAGTTCCTTCAAGGTCAGTCCAGTCACTTCAAGGATGCCATCCATCCATCTTGCCCTTGGAAAGCTTAAAATACTTTTAAGGATCCATCTCTGGATGTTATTTTTTTAATTATTACCATTCAACAGATGGTATAAAAAGATAAAACAAGAAAAAATAAACTGAGAGATAGCTTAGCATAATGACTGTATTGAACTCTATGGTTTCACACTGATGTGGTATTAGGGGTTGTGCAATAGTGATTAGAATGTGGAAGGATTGGTGTTTTGTTTTGTAATTCTACATATATGATGCTTATTGGGAATGGCATTTAATTTCATTGTATGATGTATGATGACAATAAATGTTTTCTACTACATTCTATAAGAGGCACCAAACAGTGTCAGAGGTGGCTGGCAGCCCTAAAAGGGAAGCAGAGCCTGAACCACCTCATGCAGGTCCAGTAGCTTTCTAGACAACAGGGACAAAGTCACAGTAACAAAAGAGTAGGAAAGGCTTGAGCATGCTTTAAAAAGGAAATGGTGAGATAATGAGGCCAAGCGCTTCCATTGACTGTCATCCCAAAATGGATCTGGGTGGAGAATCATGCCCTCAGAGGCTGTTTAGGCAGCCCCTCAACCCTAAATCTCAAAAGGCCTGAAAAGAATCAAAACTCAAACCATGCATGACCAGAATGCAGTTCTTAATTTGGCCAGGGTAACTAACATCCGGGAGGGCTTTTGCACAATTGAGACTCGTGCGCCAACTGCGACCGTACCTCGCAAAGGCTGATCTGGCCAGGGTGGTCCATGCCTTGGTCACCTCCAGATTGGACTCCTGCAATGCGCTCTATGTGGGGCTGCCCTTGAAAATGGCTCAGAAGTTCCAACTGGTCCAACGGGCAGCGGCCAGGATGTTAACTGGGGCCCCTTACAGAGAGAGGTCAACCCTCCTGTTCAAGGAGCTCCACTGGCTGCCGTTTATTTTCCGAGCCCAATTTAAGGTGCAGGTGCTTACCTACAAAGCCCTGAACGGTTTGGGACCATCCTACCTGCGTGACCGCATCTCCATCTACGAACCCACGCGTTCACTTCGGTCATCTGGAGTGGCCCTGCTCGTGATCCCGCCTGCGTCGCAAGCGCGTTTAGTGGGGACACGAGACAGGGCCTTTTCGGTGGTGGCCCCCCAACTCTGGAACACCCTCCCCAAAGATCTTAGACAGGCCCCTACATTGGCAGTCTTCAGAAAGAACTTGAAGACCTGGCTGTTCCGATGTGCCTTCCCAGATTAGGAATCTCCAATACCAAGTCCCAGAAGCACTTTACTAGAACTAAGATTGCTGCACCGCACACTGCACTTGCCCTATAAGCCTTATATACCTCCTGTCACATCAGCACTTTTAATCTTGTACCCATTACTCTGGCCCGGCCCAGATTTATTGTGTTTTAGTGTATTGTTTATTGCCTGTTGTTCATTTTGTGTTATTTTGCTTTAATTTGCCTTAGGTTTTGTATTGTTTTATTGTGTGTTGAGGCCTTGGCCTTTGTAAGCCGCATCGAGTCCTTCGGGAGATGCTAGCGGGGTACAAATAAAGTTTAATAATAATAATAAAATAATAATGCTGGGTAAGAGTTCTATGGATCTGGTGGGATGCTCACAGGACTAATCAATGGGCCTTGAACTCTCCCCAGATGCCAAGATGACCAAACTGTGTCATGTCTTCATGAGAAGTCATGACTCACTAAGGATGCTTGCCATAGATGCAGGCGAAACGTCAGGAGAAATGCCTCTAGAACATGGCCCTATAGCCCGAAAAAACCCACAAGAACCTAGTGATTCCAGCCATGAAAGCCTTCGACAATACAAAGACAATAATGCTTGGTAAAGTGGAAGGCAGTAAGAAATGAGGGAAACCGTATCTCAGGTGGATAGACTCAATCAAGAGCCTTGAGTGTGGACGAACTCAGAAGGTTTGTTGAGTATAGGGAGACCTGGAGGTCTTTCTATCACAATAAATTGGAGTCACCTTGAAGGTAGAGAACAACAACAATCCATAAGGGATACAGGCTATCTGGAAAATAAGTAAAATTGTGGTAAAGCTTGATGCTTCTTGAGTGCACACCCCAGCACTCAGGGATTTGTAAATGATAGGTCAATCTCAAAATTCTCCTCTCCTTGGACTCATCCACCAATGCATCTTTCCCTCCTCTCCCTCAAAGAAGGACACAAGAGACAGCTGAGCATTCATTTGCATTTATTGAAGGGGATCAAACATGATGACTTCCTGGTAACTGAGCAATGGGTCACTTCCTCTTGGCCCTTCTCATTAACCCTTTTTAGGCTTGTCGGGCATACAGCAGAGAGTGCAATCATAGCCACGGTAGCCAGTTTCAAGCTTCTGACACGATTTGTCACATCGGCCTCCTTTTTTAGTACAAATTGGACGGGTTTTTAATCCTGCAGAAAGAAAGGAAACAATGCAGCTGAATGGAAGTATCTTTCTCCATATCGATACCTATTCAATTCTTCTGGGAGGAGGTATCTTTTGGGAATGAAAGGGAAGGGGAGACAACAGAAAACATGTAACAGAGCCAGAGGTGGCTGGCAGCCTAACAGTGAAGCAGAGTTTCGACCATCTCATGCAGATCTAGTAGCCTTCTAGACAACAGGGACAGCAACAAAACAGAAGGAAAGGCTTTAAAAAGGAAATGCCACTTACCTCTCCGAACGCATCTCCGCCTATGAACCGGCGAGGACACTAAGATCGTCTGGGGAGGCCCTGCTCTCGGTCCCGCCAGCATCACAAGTGCGGCTGGCGGGGACGAGAGACAGGGCCTTCTCGGTGGTGGCCCCTCGGCTATGGAATGCCCTACCAATGGAGATCAGACAGGCCCCGTCGCTACTGGCGTTTAGAAGGCGGGTGAAGACGTGGCTCTTCGAACAGGCGTTCGGATAAGCATGCAATTAACATCTGACTCAGAAAGACGGCATACTGAACAAGGAATGGTAAAATGACTATGAGATTTGGATCTGATTTTATTCGAGGCGTGATGACGTTATGTGTATTGTTTGTGGATGTCTGTCACATGCATTGTTTAATGTTGCACTTTTTTACTGTAAACCGCTTAGAGTCGCCTTGTATGGCTGATATAGGCGGTATACAAAAGGAGTAAATAAATAAATAATAAATAAATGGTGAGATAATGAGGATAGAAGTCTCAATTGACAGTTAGTTACAAACCAATACAGCAGTACAGCGAAAGCTATAAGACAAGTCTCCTATCACCATTTATCGTTGTATTAAAATCAGTTATTTTGCTTCTCAGTCTCCAGCTTGTTCCCTGGACTCTTCAGTGACTGAAATTGTTAATGCTCAAGTTCTGGACTGCAAAGACCACACTTCTGCTCTTATAGTCCCTCTGTGTTTGATTTTGGGCAGGCATGGTTTCTCCAATGACTGTAATCCCAAACCATAGATGGGTTCTCCAGAGCATCTTCCACCATGATAACTAACTACTGATAACTAAAAACACAGGATCTGGAACTCTTGTCAAGATTACCATGAGAGAGGGATGTCGGGCATATAGGAAACATACTCTCCAAAATTTCACAGATGATAACTGGAACAATTATAAGCAGTAACTTTAGAATATGATCAAGGTGGCAAAATTTAATACTGAAGAGGAACATACTAGGAAAAGCTGCAACAGTTTGCTTGTGCCTTTGTCAACTGGGAAGGTCTAAGCTCTAGTCCCGCTAGTCCCTCTTCTGTTCTCACCTTCTGAATTGACTGAGTGCAAACTAGTACGCATGTTATAGCTTTCAGAAATAGAAGTAAATCAATAATGGAGGGATACATTGGGAAGAGAAGGGAGGAACTGAGGCATCTAGAAAGCAACTGAAAAAATATATTAATTGGGAAAGTTGGAGGCCATAGATGGAGGGCAAAGATCTGGGTGGGCTGAGAGAGGTCACAGCCATGTCTGATGGTAGGTGCTACCTGTCTGAGACCAACAAAATAACAGAATGAACGGTAACTTGGTTAAACTTTGGCTCTCCATATCTTTTGGATTTCAACTCTCATTATCCCTAACACCTGAAGGGCCAAAGTTCGCCCATGTCTGATCCAAAAGGACATGAAGGTTTTAAAACTATCCATAATGAATGGTTTTAAAGAGTGGTTGCATTTGAATGGAAGACTAGTAATGCAAACTAAGTGCTTTAGGATGCATCTCAGAAGAAGCATGAGGCAAACCACCTCTGAGTTTTCCTTGCTCGAGAAACCCTTTGAAACCCATGAATTCACCCTAAGTTTGCAGGAGAATAAAGGTATACAACAACACATACATTTACAGTTATTCAATTTGCTGGTGAACTCTGACATTCCCCATTCTTCCTAGCCAATAATAGTTCAGGTCCTACCTTCAACATGCATAGCAGTGGCAAGCAGCATCATGATAACCATGGCAAGGTAAAGAGCCCTCATGGTGTACTGATGGGTCAAATCTCCAAACTCTGGGAAGTGAAGAATCTAAGCAGAGAAGCCAGAGCTCAGTGATGGTTATGGTTGGGGACCTAGGTGGTCCTTTTATAGGGTCCTTCCAAAAAAAAGAATGCAATATGGATTTATGGGAAATCTGGATGCATGCGTCATCCTGCAACAGATGACGAAGAAGTTGCCCAGTTTATAAATATCTCTCTTTACCTTTCTTGGAACAATGCATACCACTCATGTTTTCATTGCCCATTGTTCCAAAATACACATCCATTTGGAGTTAATGGGTCATCAACAATAGATAGGCCATGAGAGAACTAGGAGAGGAAAACATCAGGCATATTTTCTGACACCGAAAGGGCCAAGAATTCTCTTGAGACTTGTTAAGAGAGGGGTAGCCATTGTATTCTTCTGAGGCTAAGGCCCTATCTACATTTAATGGAGTTAAACTGCATTATAACAGCCCACACTGACCATATTATGCAATTACATACTGCATTATATGGAAGTGTAGATGGGGTCCCCAACCAGGACCTCTACCTTAGGCTACCATCGAAGTGGCCAAGACCTTAGCATCTTTTGTTATTTGAACTGATCCCATTGTATTAACTGGATCTGGCATATCAAGACCCATTTCAGTCAGTTATTGCTTGCCTCAATGCACTCCTCCCCTATTGCTCCACTCTCAGGGACAGATCAAGAATCATGGAATCAAAGTACCCCTGACAGATGGCCATCCACCTCTGTTTAAAAGCCTCCAAGGAAGGAACTTCGACCAGACTCCAAGGCAGAGTTCCACTGTTAAACAACTCTCACGGTCAGGAAGGTATTCCTAACATTCAGGTGGAATCTCCTTTCCTGTAATTTGAATTCATTGCTTTATTGAGCCCTGGTTGCCAGGGCAGCTTAAAACAAATCTGCCCCCTCTTCCTTGTGACATCTTTTCATGTGTCCTCTCAACTTTCTTTATTGCAGGCTAAACATAACCAGCTGTTTATGTCGCTCCTCATAGGGCATGGTCTCCAGACCTTTGATCGCTTTAGTCACTATCCTCTGGACACCTCCCAGCTTGTCAACATGTCTTTTGAACTGTTGTGCCCAGAATTGGAACAAATACTCCAGGTGTGGCCTGACCAAAGCAGGTCAGGTCTCACCATGATTTCCCTCAATCTCGACACTATACCCCTTTTGATGCAGCCTGAAATCCCATTGTCCCTGTTGAAATTCATTTTGTTTGTTTTAGCCCAGCTCTCTAATTTGTTGAGGTCATTTTGAATTCTGATCCTGTCATCTAGAGTATTATCTATCCCTGCCAAATTGGTATCATCTGCAAACTTGATAAGCATACCCTCTAAACAGTCATATAATAACATCTTCACACGGGACTTAGGAAGACTCCTTGGATGCTTCCCCACCAGTCCAGTGATGGATGGGCATGCTGTCCATCTCATGATGTTGCTGGACTTTCTGCAGAGGTGCCCCCCATGACTGGAGTGGAAGCATTGTTTGCCACTTCCCTCCAAACATGGGAGCCAGCCCGTGTTGAGCTAGCTCCAATAGAGCCATCACACTTCTGCACCACTCAGGTGACACTTCACCTGTGTGATGGGGAAAATGTCACTGTGCCATAGTGGCACGGGATGGTGCTGTTGCCTCTCACTCCTGCCATTTCACCATGCTTGCTGGCAAAATGGCATGGGGGGGTCCCCTTGATGTGATAAGGTAGTAAGTCATTAATAAAGATGTTGAATAGCACCCCGCCTAGTACAAAAACCTCTTTATGGCACTCCAATAGTCACTTCTGTCCAGGATGAAGACAAACCATTGGTGAGCATGCTTTGGGTTTGGTCACTTAACCAACTGGAAATCTAGAAATCGACCTGTTTAGTCCACATTTTGCTAGTTTGTTTGCAAAGAGATCATGGGGGACTGTAAAGGGGAGACAGTGGAGGGTTCCACCCTGGAATTGGAAAGAAGCTGTGCAGAAGTCATGGATACTGTGTATATGTTTAACTGTTAGAATATATTCGTGTTGGTAACAGTAGCTGAAAGCTAGAGTTAACTGGTTGTATCCACAGTGGCGTTGCCAAGGAGACCAGGCAGGAGAGTGAGAAGTGGGCGGAGCCAAGCAAGAAAATGTTATCTGCGTTTTTGAAAAGAAGCAGTTCAGTTTAGAGTTGAGAGTCAGAGTTAGCAGTTGAGAGTGGAGAGCAGTGTGTGTGAATAGCCGGAGGTTTCTTCAGTCTAGGAAGGCTGAAGGGAGAAACCTAAATAGTTTCTTTAGTCAGAGAGGACTAAGGGAAGCTTGTTTAGATCACTAGTCAGGGAAGGACTAGAGATCTGGGATTTGATCAAGAAGAGATCAAATTGGAAGTCTATTCACATTAGGAAACATTGTTTAATAAAGTGCTTCACCACAGTAAAAATCAATTGCAAGTTGTGTCATCTAGAAGAGTGAACTGTATTGCAAACCAAGTTACATTCAAAGTTCTATAAGTTATTCCAAGTTATTTAACAGCCTGCAACCATACGCTTTGTACAAAATAAACTTATTAACTTTTGTTGAAGACCGTGTCATCTCCATTAATCTGCGTCTGGGGAGCCAGATCTCATCGGCGATACCTCACGTTGGTGGCAGTTACCTTAAATTACATCCATAATCACCTACACCTGTATAATTGGTGGCAGAAGTTAAGAACAGTCTGTGCAATTGGTGACAGTGGGGGGAATCTTTAAAGTTAAAAACCCTATACCCTGTCTGTTGCTGGAATTTCAGCACCTTCGCAATTGGCACAATTGTACAACTGGTACGTGCAGACTTCGCACTGTTCCTTTAAAACATCAGCAAGACCCAAGGATGCTGAATCAAAGCAAGCACCAAGACACATGTGAAGTAATTGGAAGGAGAGAGGGAGAAGGGAAGGAGTGGAGATAAGAGAGAGAGAGTGGGAGAGGAATAGGGGACTCGGTTGGACTTGAGTTGCTGTCGTGCTTGAAATAAATGAGTTGCTGAGAGAATTTCAAATGACTGCCTGAGATTTGTTTATCATAAGCAAATGGACAGAATGGATGGCCATGCTTATTTATTTATTTATTTATTTATTTATTTATTTATTTATTAGTAAGTCTCAGCCCTCGGGTGACTCAGAGCGGTTCACAATAGCAAAATTCAATGCTTAAGACATCATAAAACAGTTAAAAACAATTAAAACAGTATCATTATAACAATCCATTTAACATCATATAACATCTCATTATTGTCTCATAATTAAAATCAAGATCCATCTCATCATCCAATTATTCCGTGTTCCTATGTTCATTGCACTGCCTAATCAAATGCCTGCTCGAACAAC
Organism: Anolis sagrei ordinatus; assembly: GCF_025583915.1. Taxonomy (NCBI): domain Eukaryota; kingdom Metazoa; phylum Chordata; class Lepidosauria; order Squamata; family Anolidae; genus Anolis; species Anolis sagrei. The sequence goes on along the minus strand of NW_026844366.1, from coordinate 345,813,186 downwards.
CAGGTCTTCACTTTCCTCCGAAATGCTAACAGGGAAGGGGCCAATCTAATGTCTGTAGGAAGGGCATTCCACAGCCAAGGGACCACCACTAAGAAGGCCCTGTCTCTTTCTTTGATAGAGCTACAAGCTGGGTAGATGCGGGGAATGCCGTGGATGTAGCGTACCTGGATTTCAGTAAGGCCTTCGACAAGGTCCCCCATAACCTTCTGGCAAGGAAACTAGTCCAATGTGGGCTAGGCAAAACTACGGTGAGGTGGATCTGTAATTGGTTAAGTGGACGAACACAGAGAGTGTTCACTAATGCTTCCTCTTCATCTTGGAAAGAAGTGACAAGTGGAGTGCCGCAGGGTTCCGTCCTGGGCCCGGTCCTGTTCAACATCTTTATTAATGACTTAGATGAAGGGCTAGAAGGCATGATCATCAAGTTTGCAGACGACACCAAATTGGGAGGGATAGCCAATAGTCCAGAGGACAGGAGCAGAATTCAAAACGATCTTGACAGATTAGAGAGATGGGCCAAAACTAACAATATGAAGTTCAACAGTGACAAATGCAAGATACTCCACTTTGGCAGAAAAAATGAAATGCAAAGATACAGAATGGGTGACGCCTGGCTCGAGAGCAGTACATGTGAAAAAGATCTTGGAGTCCTCGTGGACAACAAGTTAAACATGAGCCAACAATGTGATGTGGCGGCAAAAAAAGCCAATGGGATTTTGGCCTGCATCAATAAGAGCATAGTGTCTAGATCTAGGGAAGTAATGCTACCCCTCTATTCTGCTTTGGTTAGACCACACCTGGAATATTGTGTCCAATTCTGGGCACCACAATTCAAGAGAGATATTGACAAGCTGGAATGTGTCCAGAGGAGGGCGACTAAAATGATCAAGGGTCTGGAGAACAAGCCCTATGAGGAGCGGCTTAAGGAACTGGGCATGTTTAGCCTGAAGAAGAGAAGGCTGAGAGGAGATATGATAGCCATGTATAAATATGTGAGAGGAAGTCACAGGGAGGAGGGAGCAAGCTTGTTTTCTGCTTCCTTGGAGACTAGGACGCAGAACAATGGCTTCAAACTAGCAAGGGGTTTATTGAAGGATATATTGGAGACTGTGAGAGCCGTTCAGCAGTGGAACTCTCTGCCCCAGAGTGTGGTGGAGGCTCCTTCTTTGGAAGCTTTTAAACAGAGGCTGGATGGCCATCTGTCAGGGGTGATTTGAATGCAATATTCCTGCTTCTTGGCAGGGGGTTGGACTGGATGGCCCATGAGGTCTCTTCCAACTCTTTGATTCTATGATTCTATGATTCTATGATTCTATGATTCTATGATTCTATATTGAGTGGCTAAAATGGAAGGGTTAGGTGAAGAAAAGAGACAGCTAGTATTCCACAAGCTCTGCGCTTAGAAATAATGAGGTTGAGACATGATATACCTAGCGTAGGACACTTGGCCACAGAAAAGACCCTAGACAGAATACTGGAAAGATTTTTTTTGGCCGGGTGTCTATAAGGAGGTTCAGGGGTATTGTGAATCTTGCCTGAAGTGCCAGAAAATGTGGCCAGTATGCCGGGTTCCTGCCCCACTAGTGCCACAACCAGTGGTAGCAGTGCCTTTTGAGAGAATTGCTTTAGACTTGGTGGGACTGCTGGAGACGTCAAGCGGAGATCATACTCATATCTTGGTGTTAATAGATTATGCAACCCGATATCCTGAGGTGGTTCCCTTAAGATCCACCACTTCTCAACTATTACCCATCTTTGCTCGAGTGTGATTCCCTAAAGAGATCTTGATGGATCAGGGAACTAATTTTATGAGCCAGCTTATGAATCAAATTTGGGAAACATTAAGGATCAAACCAATAAGGACCTCTGTATATCATCCTCAGACCAATGGTTTGGTAGAGAGGTTTAACCAGCACCTTGAAACACATGCTCTGGAAGTTAATAGGCACTAAACCTAGGGAGTGGCACAAATTGTTACCTTCTTTATTGTTTGCCATTAGGGAGGAACGGAGGCTTCAATGGGATTTTCACCCTTTGAGTTATTATTTGGGAGACAACCAAGAGGAATTTTAGACCTGGTCAAAGAAGGTTGTGAAGAGGAAACTTCTCCCACTTGGTCAATACTACAGCATGTGTTAGAGATGCAAGAACACCTTAGGATAGTGTCTCGGATTGCAAAAGACAATTTAGAAAAGGCCCAAAATGTCCAGAAAGCCTATTATGATCAAAAGGCAAGGTTACAGGTGTTTCAGCCAGGTCAGAGGGTTCTACTCTTACTGCCCTCTTCAGAGGCTAAGCTATTTGCCCAATGGCAAGGTCCCTTTGAAGTGGTTAGGAAAGTGGGCCCTGGAGACTATGAAGTCAGGTTTGAAGGGAAGAGGTGAGGAATTCAAATCTTCCATGTTAATTTGCTAAAGGAATGGAGGGAAGGAGAAATACTGGTGCTGGAATTGGAGGAAGAGGAGTTTGGTCCAGCTGTAGAAGTAGAACAAACTACTCCCATTGCTCTGGGAGAACAACTGACACTCAAACAGGTGATACAGGTCCTGTACATACTCCCAAAAATTCACAAAGGCGTTAGGCCACCTTTAGGCCGGCCCATTGTTTCTGGATCTGGTTAGGTTCTTGAATCATTCTCCACTAAACATTTCATTAACATCATAGAAAATCTTTGTATTCCCACAGATGCGGTCTTAATGACTATGGATGTGACTTCTTTATATACAGTATTCTGTTGGCGTTAGCAGAAGTTTTACACAGGCTTAGAAGAAATCATGGACTCTGGAGACGTCTGGTTACAAAGCAGGTTCAATTTACTTAGAGCAGTTCCAAAACACATCCATTACAGTAAGCGACCAGACATGAAGTACACAGTACGCAGGACAAAGGAAGTAGAAGTGTAAACAATTCTGCAGCTGCTTGCCAGATACCAGATACTCCCTAATTTTCTCATAACTCCAGACAGAGAGTATCTCAAGGCTACTTTCTCACAGCCTCTAACATATACATACATCATAACAATACAATGTTGTGGTATCCATATTACAACTGCATGAAATTACATTTAAAACACATTACATGCTTCAACATATACTGACATATTCCTTTAGCGGTACCTCGATAGATCTGTGCAAGCACACTTCATTTGAGACCTACCTTACACCCTCCTACCCATTTTCTATTGGATTTGATTGATGTAATCCTTGAGAAAAACTATTTTAAGTTTGACCAATGCTTTTATTTTCATACTCAGGGTGTGAAACTGTGAGAAAGCTCAGGAACTACTAATATTGGTCAACGCCATTCACCTTGCATCAAATTCACAGGCAATATCAATCCCAATAGTGTAGCACAGTGGTTCTTAACCTTTGGGTCCCCAAGTGTTTTGGCCTACAACTCCCAGAAATCCCAGCCAGTTTACCAGCTGTTAGGATTTTTGGGAATTGAAGGCCGAAACATTTGGGGACCCACAGGTTGAGAACCACTGGTGTAGCATATCTGGATGTAAAAGTAATTAAAGACAATAACAAGCTGTTAGTTGACAATTACCATAAACTCTCAGACAGAAATGCATTTCTACATTACAACAGTTACCACAGCATACCCCTAAAAATAATTTACCATGCGCACAGATGTTAAGAATCAAACGTAATTGCACCTTACCACAGGACTTTGAACATAACATGGCAATACTGAAAAACCAGTCTAGAGACAAGGGCTATCCTGAACATTTGATTCAAAAGGCTAGCACCAAAATTTCCAGAGTCTCCAGATCTTCTAGTATCCAAACCAGATGGTAGTATACATTTTAATATTGATTTTCATAGGCTAAATGCAATTTCTAAGTTCGATGCCTACCCTATGCCCAAAATCGATGAATTATTGAGCAAAATGGGAAATGTGCAATATGTCACTTTCTTAGATTTAACTAAAGGATATTGGCAGATTCCTTTAACAGAATAATCCTGAGAGAAGGCAGCTTTTGCCACTCTTAGTGGATTATGACACCACTCTGATGGCCGAAAGTGAGGAGGAGCTGAGGAGCCTTCTAATCAAGGTGAAAGAAGAAAGCGCAAAAGCTGGGTTGCAGCTAAACATCAAAAAAACCAAGATTATGGCAACAAGAATGATTGACAACTGGAAAATAGAGGGAGAAAATGTGGAGGCCGTGACAGACTTTGTATTTCTAGGCGCAAAGATTACTGCAGATGCAGACTGTGGCCAGGAAATCAGAAGACGCTTACTTCTTGGGAGGAGAGCAATGTCCAGTCTCGATAAAATAGTAAAGAGTAGAGACATCACACTGGCAACAAAGATCCGCCTAGTCAAAGCCATGGTATTCCCTGTAGTCACCTACGGATGTGAGAGCTGGACCTTAGGGAAGGCTGAGCGAAGGAAGATAGATGCTTTTGAGCTGTGGTGTTGGAGGAAAGTTCTGAGAGTGCCTTGGACTGCGAGAAGATCCAACCAGTCCATCCTCCAGGAAATAAAGCCCGGCTGCTCACTGGAGGGAAGGATACTAGAGACAAAGTTGAAGTCCTTTGGCCACATCATGAGGAGACAGCAAAGCCTAGAGAAGACAATTATGCTGGAGAAAATGGAAGGCAAAAGGAAGAGGGGCCGACCAAGGGCAAGATGGATGGATGGCATCCTTGAAGTGACTGGACTGACCTTGAAGGAGCTGGGGTGGTGACGGCCGACAGGGAGCTCTGGCTGGGCTGGTCCATGAGGTCACGAAGAGTCGGAGACGACTGAACGAATGAACAACAACAACAAGTGGACTATACCGGTCTACCTTCATGCCCTTTGGGTTGAATAAAACCGCAGCCACATTTTAGAGGTTAATGAACACTGTGTTAAGACCAGTGCAGGATTGTGCTGCTGCCTATATCGACGATATCATTATTTACAGTCCATCCTAGGAAGCCATTTACAGAGAGTCCTCAATGCACTTAGGCAAGCCGGTCTCCTGACTAATCCCAAGAAGTGTAAAGTGGCCCAAACCGAATTGTCCCCTGGTAGCATTTCACCACCTTCTTCACAAAGAGGTCCTTTCTTCGTTTATCTCTTGACATAACCAAAGAACCCAATGTTATTGTTTTTAATCTCTCTGACAAGCTTGAGCTCTTTTTGTGCTTTTGCCTTTCACAACTTTCCCTTACATATGTTGGTTATTTGTTTAAATTCCTCTTTGGTGATTACTTCAAAATAATGCAATTGCTGTGTGGTAAAGTCTCTTCCCCCCCTCCCCCAAATGGGCAGACATCATGCAATATCATGGAGATGGGTCCCAAGTCTAATTTTTATTTATTTATTTATTGGGCTTTTATATCCCGTCCTTTCTCAACCTCAGCAGAGGGACTCAGGACGGCTAACAAAGTGGCACCCCATGGCGGCCACATCAAAACATAAATATACAATTAGCAGCAATGTAATAATAACAACAATATAAAACAGTAAATTCAAAATGGATTGGTGTTTCATATACACTTTCTATAACTTCCTTCTATACGAGTAGATTCTGTTTTAAAAACTCCAACCAACTAATCCAATATCAAAAATCGATAAAATAGTGAAGAGTAGAGACATCACACCGGCAGAGAAGGTCCACGTAATTAAAGCAATGGTATTCCCCGTAGTAACCTACAGATGCGAGAGCTGGACCGTAAGGAAGGTTGAGTGAAGGAAGATAGACACTTTTGAACTGTGGTGTTGGAGGAAAATGCTGAGAGTCCCTTGGACCGCAAGAAGATCAAACCAGTCCATCCTCCAGGAAATAAAGCCCAACTGCTCACTGGAGGGAAGGATATGAGAGGCAAAGATGAAGAACTATGGCCACATACGAGAAGACAGAAAACCTTGGAGAAATCAATGATGCTGTGGAAAATTTAAGGAAAAAGGAAGAGGGGCTGACCAAGGGCAAGATGAATGAATGGTATCCTTGAAGTGACTGGCTTGACTTTGAAGAAGCTGGGGGTGGCCAGGTCCGACGAAAAGCTCTGGCATGGGCTGGTCCATGCGGCCACAAAGACTCAGAAGCGACTGAATGACAAATAATTGAATACATAAATTGAAGAGCCATTGAAAGCCAAAAGGATGTGGGTTTTGGCTACACATTTGCAAACTTGCCCCATGCATCTCTTTCTGAACAGCTCCTGGGGACAAAACACAGCCATGTTGCCTCCATCAGCTGAGCAAAGCTAACATGTGTACAAGAAGAAGGGACGGCCAGGAACAATGGACAATGAAAACACGAATGGTATGCATTGTTCGGGCAAGAGGAGATAAGGAGAGGCATTTACTTCTACGTCATCAGCTGCCTTCTGACGTATGCATGCAGAATTACCAAGTATTTGGACTGTGTATCTTTTAGCCCGGCTCCCTATAAAAGAACCCACAAGGTCCCCAAGCACAACACCATCAAGTTCCAGCTTGTCTGCTTTCTTCGGTGTTTTCCAGAGCTTTGGAGATCTGACCCATCATCCCACCATGAGGGCTCTTTACTTGGCCATCGTTGTCATGATGCTGCTTGCCACTGCCATGAATGTTGAAGGTAGGAAGGGAATGGTTTTGGGTTAAGAAGAATAAGTAGTGTCAGAGTTGACCAAGAAATTGATCAGATACAATCTCTTCCCCTTTTATCTCTCTTTATGTTCCTTTTAGGCTGTATATAAGTCTTTAATGTTCAAGGCTGTATGCTGAGTTCTGGTCAGCAGACCTCAAAATCTCCATTATAGGGGAAAAAGAAGATTAAAAAATTCCCTGCTTTCAGGAGCAACCTATTCAAGGAAATATGAGCACGAATCTTTTTGGTATTCTCAGCTATAGGGAATCCCCTTGAAACAAAGTATTTTAACAAGTGTTTAAACATCATTCAGCAATTGATTCAATGGGTTTAGTACAGTTGACTACGTGGATTCAGGTCAAGAGGGCAGTAAGAGTAGAACCCTCTCACCTGGCTGAAACACCTGTAACCTTGCCTTTTGATCATAATAGGCTTTCTGGACATTTTGGGCCTTTTCTAAATTGTCTTTTGCAATCCGAGACACTATCCTAAGGTGTTCCTGCATCTCTAACACATGCTGTAGTATTGACCAAGTGGGAGGAGTTTCCTCTTCACAACCTTCTTTGACCAGGTCTAAAATTCCTCTTGGTTGTCTCCCAAATAATAACTCAAAGGGTGAAAATCCCATTGAAGCCTCCGTACCTCCCTAATGGCAAACAATAAAGAAGGTAACAATTTGTGCCACTCCCTAGGTTTAGTGCCTATTAACTTCCAGAGCATGTGTTTCAAGGTGTGGTTAAACCTCTCTACCAAACCATTGGTCTGAGGATGATATACAGAGGTCCTTATGTAAGCCGCCCCGAATCCCTTTGGGGAGATGGACGCGGGGTATAAATAAAGTTGTATTACAATTGTTATTCTAGGTTAGAAGAAATCTTGATCACGGGGAGATGAAAGGATAGAGTGAACAAACATGTCCCAAGGCATCAGGGTTTATATGCAGTAAGACGCTTTGGCTTTGTTTCAATTGGATTTTTTCTCTCCTTTCTGCAGCCACGAAATGTAAAGATTACGGCTATTGTACCACCAAGAGCTGTGGGAAGAACGAATACCCCATCTATAACACCGAGTGCCCTGTCCACTGCTGTGCTAAATACTACTACAAGGACTGAAGGGGAGGGGTGGCAAAGGCCAGCAGCTGAAAAGGGCTGAGAGAACAAGAGCCCACTGCTCAGCTGTGAAGAAGGCATCATGTCTGCTCCTCCTCAATAAATGCACATGAATGCCCAAACCGTCCCCTGTGTCCTTCTGTCCTTTCAGGCGCATGGGAGAGAGGGGAAGACTGAGGGTTCAAGGCAGAGATTTATTGTTCCCCTTCAGCTGGTGTGAGGGGATTGTTGCTGTTGTGAGCTTCCTTTCGATCTTGCCATTTCCCCAATAATGGGACTCAAGGCAGCTATCCAAATAAAACAAGGCAATACAAACCTCAATGGAAGATTTTAAATACCCAAACATTTCAATAGTTGAAACATAACTATTATAACAATGAAAAACCTATACAATTTATAATATTGAACAATCTATACAACACATTTTAGAAATTAAGAATGGCACCAGCAGCATGAAAAGCCTAAAATACATCAGGATGGCAGAATGGAATAGTTTTTATCTGATGGTGGAACGGAAAGCAAAGCTGGGGCCATCAGGGCCTCTCTGGGGAAGGAGTTCCAAAGTCAGGGAGCAGCCACCAAGAAGGCTCTCTTTCTGTGGTTGCTATCAAACAGGTCTGAGAAGTTGGGAGACAGAGGGAAGGGCCTCCCCAGAAGTGGTTCTATCTGTTGCCAGTCTTGACATCCTATGGACACCAGCCCTCAGATGAGGGCTCTGGAGCCTTTGCTCCATTTGCACCACTGATAATGTAGTCCTGTTGAGTTGGATCTGTGTGTTTCATCCCCCCCCCCCCAGCAAATATGTAAAACCCTACATTTCTCCTTCTTGAAATCCAATCTGTTAGTTCTGACCCAGCTCTCTATTTTGTTGAGGTTGTTTTGAATTTCAATCCTGTTTCCTGGAGTGTTTGCTTTCCTTTCCAACTTAGTGTCATTTGCAAACTTGATGAGCATGTTTGTGTCAGGAGTCTGGTAGGATTATGACATGGGCCCCCAACTCACCAGGACTACATTATCAGTGGTGCAAGTGGAGCAAAGGCTCTAGGGCACTCATCTGTGGCTGCTGTCCATAGGATACCAAGACTAGCAACAGATACAAACACTCACCAAGGATGGGTAACGCACAACTTGAGGGCTCCATGCAGAATGTGGTTTATTTCTGTGGCTCTCAGTGTTGTGGTTAATAAGGACCACGGTTATAGATGATCCGTGCCTGGTGGGCATATGCTACATTAGATCGGCCAGGACAGAGAAATCAACTCACCAAGATAATCCACAGAGGTTTACTCACTTTGGCCAAAAGAGATGCAAGTACAGCAATTTGCATCAAAGGTACAAACATAAACAAACAGATAAATGCAAGACATCTTATACTGTTCTGACAGCTATTCAGACTTGTCACCCCCTCCCCTGATTGGCTAGAAAAGAGGCTGACTAGGATCCATTCCAAGATTGGCTAGGAGGAAAAATAGCAGCTGGGAATTGGCCAAAGTTAAGGACCAATCAGCTGCAGATACACCCCATGGGAGTTCATAGTCTGGAGTGATGGGCTTCCGATGAGCTCAAATGCCCAGTTCCATGCCAAGCAAAGGTAGGAGCTTCGGAAAAATAAGGGGCAGATCTCCTGGAAAAAAAGGTGATGATCTTGGGCAGTCAACGACTTGGCTGTCAATAAGGAGGTTTAACACATGCCCATACTCTGGGTTTCTGTTTCTGCAGACAGCAATTTCTGAACCATAAACCTTGAGAAACAAGTTTGGGTTTATCTGGGCTGATAGGGAAGTTGTCTATCTCTGCATATATATAGACAGTGGGCTTGATGTGTTGTGAAAGGCTTCCATGGCTGGAATCACTGGGTTGCTATGAGCTTTTTCCTGCTGTATGGCCATGTTCCAGAAGCATGCTTCTAGAACATGCCCATATAGCCCGGAAAATACACAGCAACCCAATGTGCTTGAGGATTATTTTAGAGTAAGAAATGGCCCCTCCAGTCCCATCTGAAATAAGCGCTTTGACCTGATGAGTCAGAAAATCTAGCCATTTTCTTCCTCTCTCCACTCTCTCTTCTCATACCAGACTGCTGCCAGCTAAAACGCCATTTTATTCTCACCTGTATCAATAAGAATATTAGGTCTCAGTCAAAGGAAGTCATATAGTCCCCTCTATTCTGCTTTGGTCAGACCTCCGCTGGGATAATCCTGAGTCTAGTTCTTGGCACCACAATTGAAGAAAGATATGGCCTAGCTGGAATGTAATGACCAAGACAACCAGTTCTCAGTAAGAATCTGTCTTTTTGTCATGTTTTCAGTGAGAATGCTATTTCAAAACTCTCTGATTTCACTCGGAAATTACACTATCAACAGCCCTGTGCACAACAATTCAAAAAGATATATATATTAAAGGTTAAAAAAGAAAAAAACCAAAATACACAATTTACACACAATTTACTGTTTTGTGTATGTGCGTGTGTGTGTGTATTAAACATAACTACTCTACACAATAGAATGAACTAGAGTACACACACTCCAAGATCTTTTTCACACGTACTCCTCTCGAGCCAGGAATTCCCCATTCTGTATTTTTGCATTTTGTTTTTTCTGCTTAAGTGGAGTATCTTGCATTTGTCCCTGTTGAACTTCATTTTGTTAGTTTTGGCCCATCTCTCTAATCTGTCAAGATTGTTTGGAATCCTGCTCCTGTCCTCTGGACTATTGGCTATCCCTCCTAATTTGGTGTCGTCTGCAAACTTGATGATCCTGCCTTCTAACCCTTCATCTAAGTCATTAATGGAGATGTTGAACAGGACCGGGCCCAGGACGGAACCCTGCGGCACTCCGCTTGTCACTTCTTTCCAGGATGAAGAGGAAGCATTGGTGAGGCAGTGCCTGCAATCAGACATGGCTGTGACCTCTTTCAACCCATCCAAACCTTTGCCCTCCACGTACTTCCATGGCTCCAACTTTATTTTATTTATTTATTTATTTACTTACTATTTTTATCTACCGTCCCTCTCAGCCCGCAGGTGACTCAGGATGGTTTACGGTTGGTACGAAGACCATAAAATACAATTGCAATATAATAAAACAATTGAATAATAAAACCATAACAGAATCAAAATCAATAAAATCATGTATCATTAGGGTCTCCTCATTAAAAAGATCATCCAGTTACATTGTCAACCATTCCATTTTCCTATGTCTGTTACCCTGTGTTTGCAAATGCCTGCTCAAAGAGCCAAGTTTCATCTCTCTTCCGAAAGGTTAAAAGGGAGGAGGCCGATCTGATGTCCTTAGGGAGGGTGTTCCATAGTTGAGGGGCCACCACTGAGAAGGCCCTGTCTCTTGCCCCGACAACCGTGCTTGTGATGAAGGTGGGAAATAGAGCAGGGCCTCCCCAAATGATCTTAAAGTCCTGAGGGGTTCATAAAGAGAGATACGTTCGGACAGGTAAGTTGGGCCAGAATGGTTTAGGGTTTTATAGGCTAAAGGCAGCACTGTGAATTGTGCTCGGTAGCTGACCGGCAGCCAGTGGAGCTGGCGCAACAGAGGGGGTATACGTTCCTTGAGCGTTGCTCCTGTTAGTAACCTGGCTCCCGTCCATTGGACTAGTTGAAGCTTCCGGACATTCTTCAAAGGAGACCCCATGTAGAGATCGTTACGTAGTCTATATGGGATGCAACCAGAGCATGGACTACCGTGGCCAAGTCAGACTTCCCAAGCTCTAACTGTGCAAATGCTCCCCTGGTCACCGCTGAAACTTGGGGTTCCGAGCTCAGCAATGAGTCCAGGATCACACCCAGACTGTGAATCTGCGTCCTCAGGGGGAGTGCGACCCCATCTAACACAGTCTGTAACCCCATGCCCTGTTTGGCCTTAGGACTGACCAGGAGTACCTCTGTCTTGTCTGGATTCACTTTCAATTTGTTAGCCCTCATCCAGTCGTTGCCATGAATGCCAACGACTTAAATCTAGACATAGTTTTCTAAGATCTACAGAGACCCTCGCTGGAACACCTCAGCAAGCGAGAGTCCAAAAGTGGCAGGCTCAAACCCAGAACCTCAACCAATGGCTGATACCAAATGAGAGACTCCCCTGGGCACACAGAAGACTGGGCGACTTGGAAGGCGCTGAACAGACTGCGCTCTGGCACCACGAGATGCAGAGCCAACCTTAAGAAATGGGGCTACAAAGTGGAATCCACATGCGAGTGTGGAGAAGAGCAAACCACTGACCACCTGCTGCAATGCAACCTGAGCCCTGCCACATGCACCATGGAGGACCTTCTTGCAGCAACACCGGAAGCACTCCAAGTGGCCAGATACTGGTCAAAGGACATTTAACCAGCTACCAAACTCACAAGTTGTGTATTTTTCTGTTTGTTTGCTTTGTTCTGTTAGACTGGTTGTTCTGACACGACAAACAAACAAGCCCTCATCCAGACCGTCACAGCGCCAAGCACCGGTTCAGGACCTGAACAGCCTCCTTAGTAGCAGGTGGGAAGGAGTGACAGAGTTGGACATCACCTGCGTACAGAGAACATTGCACCTCAAAACAACACGGGGGACAGTATGGAACCCTGAGAAACCCCACAAGACAATGGTTGTGGTGTTGAACAGGTGCCCTACAATAACACCATCTGGGAATTATTCTCTAGGAAGGACCGGAGCCACTGCAAAACAGTACCTCCAAGACCCATTCCCTCGAGGCGTCCCAGAAGGATACCGTGGTCAATGGCATTGAAGGCCACTGAGAAGTTCAGCAGAACCAACAGGGACACACTCCCCATGTCTAGTTCCCAGCGTAGATCATCCACTAAGGCGACCAAGGCTGTCTTGGTTCCATGTCCTTGTCTAAAGCCAGATTGTGCCAGATCCAAAAAATCCGTGTCGTCCAAGAATCCCTGGAGTTGTGAGGCCACCACATGTTCCAGTCTCCCCAAAAAGCAATGCCTGTTTCCTGATAGGGATATATGCCGGTGCTAAAAACAATGACATAAGATCTGATTGCCCCAAGTGTGGTCATTGCATAAGCCTGTAGTTATATGCAATGTTGGTATACACTTTATCCAATGTATTTGCACTTTTGGTAATACATTTAGCATGCTGATATTATTTAAGGAGTGCCACTTTGAAGTCTGCATCACTAAAGTCACCAGCTATAATATGCATAGCATCAGGGTACTTTTTCTGCTGGTTTTCAGCAATGTTATCCAAAAATCCCAGAGCCGTGTTTCTGTTTAGCATCAGGTGGAATATATACTGCAGTAACCATGATCACACTAAACTCCAGTGGAAGGCAAATGGGTCTAAATGACTGAGCCTGGGAAAATCTTTTGTTAAGAGGTGTTAAGATGTGCCTGGTTGTTTCCTCTCTGCTGTTTTGCTGTTGTAATTTTAGAGATTTTTAATACTGGTAGCCAGATTTTGTTCATTTTTATGGTCTCTTACTTTCTGTCGAAATTGTCCACATGCTTGAAATTGTCCAATTTCCCAGGCTCAGCCAGTCCTTCAAATGCTAATGAAGGTGGTCAGTTGAAACATTCACACCTAGCTCCAGCAGGGAAGAGTTCTTTGCCCCACCCCAGCCATTCCACAGATATATAAACCCATATTCCTAATTCCAACAGACCTCACTACCTCTGAGGATGCTTGCCATAGATGCAGGCGAAACGTCAGGAGAAATGCCTCTAGAACATGGCTCTATAGCCCGAAAAAACCCACAAGAACCTAGTGATTCCAGCCATGAAAGCCTTCGACAATGTATTAGTATTTCAATGGGAAGTGTGGGCCTGCTTTTGGCTGATGAGATAGGATTGTTGTTGTTGTTGTTGTTGTTGTTGTTGTGTGCTTTCAAGTCGTTTCAGGCTCTGAGTCGCCTTTGGGCTGATATGAGCAGGGTAGAAATAATGCAAATAAATAAATAGGTTGACCCTGAGCAAGAGCCGGGTAAATGACCTCGGAGGGCCGTATCCGGCCCCCGGGCTTAGTTTGAGGACCCCTGCTCTACAAGCTGCAATCAGGATAAGTGGAAACATACACAAAACACACAAAAATATATTTCCTGTTGAATTGTTGTGCACAGGGCTGTTGGTAGTGTAATTTCCAAGTGAAATCAGGAAGTTTTTAAATGGCATTCTCACTGAAGGCATGACAAGAAGACAGACTCTCACCGAGAACTGGTTGGCTCGTCCATATCCTTTTCCAGTTGTGGTGCCGAGAACTAGACTCTGGATTAATCCAGCTGAGGTCTGACCAAAGCAGAATAGAGGAGATTATATGGCTTCCCTTGACTGAGATATAATATCCCTTTTGATACAGCGGAGAATCCAATGGTTTTTTACCTGGCAGCAGTCTGGTGTGTCATGAGAATATTGAAAGAGGAAGAAAACAGCTAGATTTTCCATCTCAAGAGGTCAAAGTGCTTATTTCAGAATGGACTGGAGGGGCCATTTCTCACTCTAAGGTAACCATCAAGCCCATTGGGTTGCTGTGAATTTTCCGGGATATATGGTCATGTTCTAGAAGCATGTTCAGAAATTGCTACCCGCAGAAACAGAGTCCTAGAATTTGGGCATGTGTTAAACCTCCTAATTGACAGCCAAGCCGTTGACTGCCCAAGATCATCACCTTTTGTTCCAGGAGATCTGCACCTTTGTTTTCCGAAGCCCCTACCTTTGCTTGGCATGGAACTGGGCATTTGAGCTCAACGGAAGCCCATCACCCCAGACTATGAATTCCCATGGGGTATATCTGCAGCTGATTGGTCCTTAACTTTGGCCAATTCCCAGCTGCCATTTTTCCTCCAGGCCAATCCTGGCATGGATCCTAGCTTCTTTTTTAGCCAATACAGGGAGGGGGTGACAAGTCTGAATAGCTGTCAGAACAATATAAGATGTCTTGCATTTATCTGTTTGTTTATGCTTGTACCTTTGATCCAAATTGCTGTACTTGCATCTATTTTGGCCAAAGTGAATAAACCTCTGTGGATTATCTTGGTGAGATGATTTCTCTGTCTTGGCCGATCTAATTTAGCATATGCCCACCAGGCACGGATCATCTTTAACCGTGGTCCTTATTAACCACAACACTGAGAGCCACAGAAATAAACCAAATTCTGCATGGAGACCTCAAGTTGTGCATTACCCATCCTTCGTGAGTGTTTATATCTGTTGCCAGTCTTGGTATCCTATGGACAGCAGCCACAGATGAGTGCCCTAGAGCCTTTGCTCCACTTGCACCACTAATAATGTAGCTCTGGTGAGTTGGGGGCCCATGTCATAATCCTACCAGACTCCTAACACAAACATGCTCATCAAGTTTGCAAATGACACTAAGTTGGAAAGGAAAGCAAACACTCCAGGAAACAGGATTGAAATTCAGAACAACCTCAACAAATTAGAGAGCTGGGTCAGAACTAACAAATCGGATTTCAAGAAGAAGAAATGTAGGGTTTTACATATTTGCTGTGAAAAATAGTGAAACACACAGATCCAGGATCATGATGCCTGGCTCTGTGCCTCCCACTATAAGTCCAATAGAACTCAACAATCTTCTGGGGAGGCCCTTCCCTCTGTCTCCCAACTTCTCAGACCTGTTTGATAGCAACCGGGCAAAGAGAGCCTTCTTGGTGGCTGCTCCCTGACTTTGGAACTCCTTCCACAGAGAGGCCCTGATGGCCCTGGCTTTGCTCTCCATTCCACCATCAGATAAAAACTATTCTATTCTGCCATCCTGGTGTATTTTAGGCTTTTCATGCTGCTGGTGCCATTCTTAATTTCTAAAATATGTTGTATAGGTTTTTCAATATTATAAATTGTTTAGGTTTTTCATTGTTATAATAGTTATGTTTCAACTATTAAAATGTTTGGGTTTTTAAAATCTTCCATTGAGGTTTGTATTGACTTGTTTGATTTGGATAGCTGCCTTGAGTCCCATTATTGGGAAAATGGCAAGATCGAAAGGAAGCTCACAACAGCAACAATCACCTCACACCAGCAGAAGGGGAACAATAAATCTCTGCCTTGAGCTCTGAGTCTTCCCCTCTCTTCCATGCACCTGAAAGGACAGAAGGACACAGGGGACGGTTTGGGCATTCATGTGCATTTATTGAGGAGGACCAGACATGATGCCTTCTTCACAGCTGAGCAGTGGGCTCTTGTTCTCTCAGCCCTTCTCAGCTGCTGGCCTTTGCCACCCCTCCCCTTCAGCCCTTGTATTGGTAGGACTTAACACAGCAGTAAGGGCACTCGGTGGTATAAATCCAGGATTCGTACTTTCCACAGCCGTTCTTGTTACAATAGCCATCGTAATCTT
Organism: Anolis sagrei ordinatus; assembly: GCF_025583915.1. NCBI lineage: Eukaryota > Metazoa > Chordata > Lepidosauria > Squamata > Anolidae > Anolis > Anolis sagrei. Next base: position 345,797,201 of record NW_026844366.1, on the reverse strand, counting down.
TACATTTCTTGGCTGCAGAAAGGAGAGAAAAAATGCAATTGAAACAGAGCCGAAGCGTCTTACTGCATATAAACCCTGATGCCTTGGGACGTGTTTGTTCACTCTATCCTTTCATCCCCCCATGATCAAGATTTCTTCTAACCTATAATAATCATCATAATACAACTTTATCTATACCCCGCCTCCATCTCCCCAAGGGGACTCGGGGCGGCTTACGTGAGCCCAAGCTCATCAATACAGTAAACACAATATAACACAAAAACACAACAGAAAATCAGAAAATAAAATAACATAAGATGCAAAACCAATATAAATAAGTGACACAGCAATATAAACTCAAACATTAAAACACAAATGATCACACTGGGCAGGGCCAAATTCAAAGGTAAAATTTTAAAACACTGGGAGATCGGACAATGTAAAATATCAGGGAGAGGATCCGGGGATGAGGGAGGACTGAATTGCACGAAGCATAAAATAAAGTGCTTCTGAGGTCATTTGATGCAGAGTTTGGTCAGGGAGTATCTTATCTAAAGAAAGTCATGTGCGTAAATACCCAAAAAAGCCCTAAAAAGTCACTCCTGGTTAGTACTTGTAATAGAAACCATCAATGAATACCAGGTACTCTAGGCTTTATTTCAGAGGAGGAGAATTGGCAGAGCAATCTCAGAGGATTCCTTGCTAACGATAATCCTATGTAATTCATGGAGGCACCTTCTACACAGCTGTATAAAATCCATGTTGAACTGGATTACCTAGCAGTGCGCACTAAAAAAAATCCAGTTCAAAGCAGATATTGTGGATGATCTGCCTTGATTTTCTGGGTTATATGGCTGTGTGGAAGGACCCTGAGTCATCACAAGTCAACTGGAAAGTTCAAGGCACAATGAATCCAATGACCTGAATTCACGACATGATCTCAACTGTAGTAGACCCATTGAATCAATTGCTGAATGATGTTTAAACACTTGTTAAAAAGGTTTTGTGCTCATATTTCCTTGAATAGGTTGCTCCTGAAAGCAGGGAATTTTTTAATCTTCTTTTTCCCTATAATGAAGATTTTGAGATCTGCTGACCAGAACTCAGCATACAGCCTTGAACACATTTACATTAAAGACTTATATACAGCCTAAAAGGAACATAAAGAGAAAGAAAAGGGAAAGAGATTGTATCTGATCAATTTCCTGGTCAACTCTGACACTCCTCATTCTTCTTAACCCAAAAACATTGATTTCCTACCTTCAACATTCATGGCAGTGGCAAGCAGCATCATGACAACGATGGCCAAGTAAAGAGCCCTCATAGTGGGATGATGGGTCAGATCTCCAAAGCTCTGGAAAACACCAAAGAAAACAGACAAGCAGGAACTTGATGGTGTTGTGCTTGGGGACCTTGTGGGTTCTTTTATAGAGAGCTGGTCTAAAAGATACACAGTCCAAATACTTGGAAAAATCTGCACGCATACGTCAGAAGGCAGCTGATGACGTAGAAGTAAATGCCTCTCCTTATCTCCTCTTGCCCAAACAATGCATACCATTCGTATTTTCATTGCCCATTGTTCTTGGCCTTTTCTTCTTCTTGTACACATGTTACTTTTGCTCAGCTGATGGAGACAACATGGATGTGTTTTTGTCCCCAGGAGCTCCCAAGATGCATTGTGGAAGTTTGTGAAGGTGTGGTCAAGAAAGGCTAAATCATTTTGGCTTTGAAGGCTCATCAAGTTCAGACCACCTAATGAGAGAAATAAAGAGCTGGATAGAGGAGAAATGCATCAAAAGTATTCACTGGAAATTAAAAGAAAGGAATTAAATATTGGATTAGTTAGTTGCAGTTTTTTTAACTTAATCTACTCATGCACAGTCTCCAAAAGTGGAACTCATAAATGATGTGGCCTGAGTATCACTAGATTGTGGATCCTGGCAGTGTAGACTCATATCATCCCCTTCAAAGCAGACTTATGGAACCGGCCAGGCTCCTGAATGCTCTGAAGGCCATGGAACCTGTCAGCAACTCACTGGAGGTGCAAGTGGATACATGGAACACCAAATTATCCAATGCACTTGATGAGATCACCCCTACACGCCCTCTCCGACCCCATAAGAATCGGTCTCCTTGGTTTACTGAGGAGCTCTGTGCGATGAAACAGGAGAAGAGATGGCTAGAGGTCGTGTGGTGGGAACTCCGTGATGGGGAATCGGAATCAGCTTATAAGAATTTCAGAGAGTCTTATGAGCATGCTATCACCGAGGCCAAAAAGTCTTATGCTTCCTTGATAGCGTCTGCGAGCTCACACCCAGCACAATTATTTAAGATTATTAGATCCCTGACAACAATCCCTTCTCTCCCAAACAATAATGATCTGGCCCCTTCTGCTGAGGTTTTCCAGAGCTATTTCGCATACAAGATCTCGCTTCTCCGCCAGGATCTCCCTGCCACGATTGATACAGTAAGTGAACTTGAGACTCCGTGGCCACTCGCTGGGCACATCCTCGACCGGTTTACTCTGCTGGATGCAGAGGCTGTCGATAGGATCATGACTGCAACTAGGCCAACCACCTGCTCCCTTGATCCGTGTCCCTCCTGGCTAGTAAAATCTTGCCTGGAGGGATTACGTGAACCTCTGTTGAATATAATAAATAGCTCCCTTGAGCAAGGAGTTTTTCCAGAGGGTTTAAAAGAGGTGATGGTATCTCCGCTGCTGAAGAAACCAGACTTAGATCGTTCGGTTCCCTCTAGTTACCGCCCAGTCTCGAACCTTCTGTTTCTGGGCAAGGTGGTTGAGAGGGCAGCAGTGGAACAGTTGCAGCAGTTCCTTAATGACACAGCCGGACTTGATCCCTTCCAGTCCGGCTTCCATAGGGGGCATGGGACGGAGACTGTGCTAGTTGCCATCACAGATCAGCTCCGCTGCTAGATGAATCAAGGCAGATGAGCACTGCTTGTGTTATTGGACCTCACAGCAGCATTTGATACGGTTGATCACAATCTATTGACCCACTGCCTAGCCAGGACTGGGGTTAGGGGGATACTCCTTAAATGGGTGTCCTCCTTCCTCCAGAATCGGGGACAGCATGTGGTGAGGGGAGGGATGGTTTCCGAGAGATCTCCACTAACTTGTGGGGTCCCGCAGGGAGCTATTCTCTCTCCTGTATTATTTAACATCTATATGCGACCGCTTGCCCGACTGGTGTGGAGCTTTTGGCTTGAGTGCCCCCAGTACGCTGATGAGACTCAGCTCATTCTGAGGATGGAGTGCCGGCCGGACTCTGTACCCGAAAATTTCCATCAGTGCCTTGAGGCCATTACTGGATGATTGCATGCCAGCAGGTTGAGGGTGAATCCAGCGAAGACGGAGATCCTTTGGCTGGGCCGTCCGGGTAGGAGGGAGATCCAGCTGCCTACCCTGGATGGCGAGACACTACGTCCATCAACTCCCGTAAAAGGTCTTGGTGTCTTATTGGACCCTCTGCTCACAATGGAGGCCCAGGACTGGTGCGAGCAGATAGCGCTTTTTCATCTACGTCAGGCTAGGTGACTGGCTCCCTACCTATCTAGGAACGACCTGGCTACGGTGATCCAGGCGACGGTCATCTCGAGGTTTGACTACTGTAACGCCCTCTACATTGGCCTTCCTTTGTCAGTGATCCGGAAACTGAAGCTGGTGCAAAATGCGGCGGCTCGTCTTCACTTTACTGTTTTATATTGTTGTTATTCTTACATTGCTGCTAATTGTATATTTATGTTTTGATGTGGGTGCCATGGGGTGCCACTTTGTTAGCCGTCCTCAGTCCCTCTGCGGAGGTTGAGAAAGGACGGGATATAAAAGCCCAATAAATAAATAAAAATAGACTTGGGACCCATCTCCATGATATTGCATGATGTCTGTAATTGTAGTTATTTTAAAATCTGGCAAAAAGCCTCAAACATGACTTGTTCCAAACATTTCAGATAAGAGATACTCAACCTGTATAGGCTTTAAGTCAATAATCTTTGTTATGTGATTTCAGCTTCCACAAGAATCACAGGTTTGGAGCCCAGCATTTCAAGCATTCAAGATGGCCAGTCTAGATTCTTTGAATAAAGCACTCCAAAAAACTGATATACCACAACTGTGAATACAGAGCATAGTTACTACATTTTGACAGTTATTCAAAGCTCTCACACTATCTTCTGATTGGTCTAGGACGTATCTGGCTAGAATCCTCTCCCTGGTTCATCCAGGATTCCCTGGGTGAACCACTGGTTGGTCTCCCCATGGTGGTGGTGGTGGGGGGGTGGCTTTACTAAACTGCAGTTGCATTATTTTGAAGTTTATGTTCATTTCCTCTTTGGGGAAATCACCAAAGAGGAATTTAAACAATTAACCAACATATGTAGGGAAAAGTTCTGAAAGGCAAAAGCACAAAAGATCTCAAGCTTGTCAAAGACATCCAAAACAATAAAATGGGATTCTTTGGTTATGTCAGTGGGAAAAGAAAGAAAGGACCTCTTTGTGGAGATGATGGTGAAATGCTACCAGTGGACAACTCAGTTTGGGCAACTTTACACTTCTTGGGATTAGCCACGAGACCAGCTTGCCTAAGTGCATCGAGGACTCTTTGTAAATGGCTTCCCAGGATGGACTATAAATAATGATATCGTCCATATAGGCAGCAGCACAATCCTGCACTGGTCTTAACACAATGTTCATTAACCTCTAAAAAGTGGCTGCGGTTTTATTCAACCCAAAGGGCATGAAGGTAGACCGGTATAGTCCACCAGGAGTGGCAAAAGCTGCCTTCTCTCAGGACTCCCATGTTTGGAGGGAAGTGGAAAACAGTGCTTCCACTCCAGTCATGGGCGGCGCCTCTGCAGAAAGTCCAGCAACATCATGAGACAGACAGCATGCCCATCCATCGCTGGACTGGTGGGGAAGCATCCAAGGAGTCTTCCTAAGTCCCCTGTGAAGATGTTATTATATGACTGTTTAGAGGGTATGCTTATCAAGTTTGCAGATGATACCAATTTGGCAGGGATAGATATTAGATAATACTCTAGATGACAGGATCAGAATTCAAAATGACCTCAACAAATTAGAGAGTTGGGCCAAAACTAACAAATTGAATTTCAACAGGGACAATGGGGTATAATGTCTAGATTGAGGGAAATCATGGTGAGACCTGACCTGCTTTGGTCAGGCCACACCTGGAGTATTTGTTCCAATTCTGGGTACAACAGTTCAAGGCATGGCCCGACTTACTGGGCCAAAGAAGTTGCGGGGCAGGGCGTCCCCCCCACCCCCGCCATTCTTGCCTGAGGGGGCTTCTTTCCCCCAGAAGCCCCCTCTGATGGCGGGAAGGCTTCCTGCCGGTGGGTCAAGGGACCAATGGCCTAACTGACCACACCCACCGCAGGTGAGGCCTTTGTTGGCCTCTCCCTCCTTGTGGGCAGCCTTCATAAGGCTGCCCCAGGCTCACCAGCAGGCACTCGGCCTGCAACAGCTGATTTGTTTTCTGCTACCTTGGCAATCAGGGATCAATAGAGCAATGAGTCCAAATTACAGGAAAGGAGATTCCACCTGAATATTAGGAATACCTTCCTGACCGTGAGAGTTGTTTAACAGTGGAACTCTGCCTCAGGGTCTGGTGGAAGTTCCTTTCTTGGAGGCTTTTAAACAGAGGTGGATGGCCATCTGTCTGGGGTACTTTGATTCTATTATTCTTGATCTGTCCCTGAGAGGGGAGCAATAGGGGAGGAGTGCATTGAGGCAAGTAATATCTGACTGAAATGGGTCTTGATATGCCAGATCCAGTTAATACAATGGGATTCGTTGAAATAACAAAAGATGCTAAGGTGTTGGCCACTTCGATGGAAGCCTAAGGTAGAGGTCCTGGTTGGGGACCCCATCTACACTTCCATATAATGCAGTTTGTAACTGCATAATATGGTCAGTGTGGGCTGTTATAATGCAGTTTAACTCCATTAAATGTAGATAGGGACTTGGCCTCGGAAGAATACAATGGCTACCCCTCTCTTAACAAATCTCAAGAGAATTCTTGGCCCTTTCGGTGTCAGAAAATATGTCTGATGTTTTCCTCTCCTTGTTCTCACATGGCCTATCTAATGTTGATGAGCCATTAAGTCCAAATGGATGTGTATTTTGGAACAATGGGCAATGAAAACATGAGTGGTATGCATTGTTCCAAGAAAGGTAAAGAGAGATATTTATAAACTTGGCAACTTCTACGTCATCAGTTGCAGGATGACGCATGCATCCAGATTTCCCATGAATCCATATTGCATTCTTGTTTCGGAAGGACCCTATAAAAGGACCACCTAGGTCCCCAACCATAACCATCATTGAGCTCTGGCTTCTCTGCTTAGATTCTTCATTTCCCAGAGTTTGGAGATTTGATCCATCAGTACACCATGAGGGTTCTTTACTTTGCCATGGTTATCATGATGCTGCTTGCCACTGCTATGAATGTTGAAGGTAGGACCTGAACTATTTTTGGTTAGGAAGAATGGGCAATGTCAGAGTTCACCAGCAAATTGAATAACTGTAAATGTGTGTCTGTGTTGTTGTGCACCTTTAAGACTCCTGCCAACTTAAGGTGAATTCATGGGTTTCATAGAGTTTCTTGAGCAAGGAAAACTCAGAGGTGGTTTGCCTCATGCTGCTTCTGAGATACATCCTATAGCACCTAGTTTGCATTACTAGTCTTCCATCCAAATGCAACCACTCTTTAAAACCACTCATTATGGATAGTTTTAAAACCTTCATGACCTTCTAGATCAGACATGAGTGAACTTTGACCCTCCAGGTGTTAGGGATTGTGAGAGTTGAAATCTAAAAGATCTGGAGGCTCAAAGTTTACCCACGTCTGTTCGAGATTCTACAGAAGGTCCCGTTCATTCTGCTACTTTGTTGCTCTGAGACAGGTAGCACCTACAATCAGACATGGCTGTGACCTCTCTCAGCCCACCCAGATCTTTGCCCTCCATCTATTTCTATGGCCTCCAACTTTCCCAACCTGGCTTAGATAGTCCCAATTAATTTTTATGTATTTATTTATTATATATTGTAATCCAAATATTTCAGTTGCTTTCTAGATGCCTCCGTTCCTCCCTTCTCTTCCCAATGTATCCCTCCATTATTGACTTACTTCTATTTCTGAAAGCTGTAACATGTAAACTATTCTACACTCAGTCAATTCAGAAGGTGAGAACAGAAGAGGGACTAGAGTTAAGACCAGGGGTCTTCAAACTAAGGCCTGGGGTCCGGATACGGCCCTCCAAGGTCATTTACCCGGCGCTCTCTCAGGGTCAACCTAAGTCTGAAATGACTTGAAAGCACACAACAGCAGCAGCAGCAGCAATTCTATCTCATCAACCAAAAGCAGGCCCACACTTCCCATTGAAAGACTAATAAGCGTATATTTGTTAAAATTGTTCTTCATTTTAATTATAGTATTGTTTTTAAGTGGGATTTTTTTGCACTACAAATAAGATATGTGCGGTGTGCATTGGAATCCATTCATGTTTGTTTCAAATTATAATCTGGCCCTCCAACTGTTTGAGGGACTGTAACCTGGCCCTCTGTTTAAAAATTTTGAGGACCCCTGGTTTAGACCTTCCCAGTTGATAAAGGCACAAGCAAATTGTTGCAGCTTTTCCTAGTATCTTCCTCTTCAATATTAAATTCTGCCACCTTGATCATATTCTAAAATTACTGCTTATAATTGTCCCAGTTACGATCTGTGAAATTTTGGAGAGTATGCTTCCTATATGCCCGACATCCCTGTCTCATGGCAATCTTGACAAGAGTTCCAGATCCTGTGTTTTTAGTTATCAGTAGTTAGTTATCATGGTGGAAGATGCTCTGGAGAACCCATCTGTGGTTTAGGATAACAGTCATTGGAGAATCCATGCCTGCCCAAAATCAAACACAGAGGGACTATAAGAGCAGAAGTGTGGTCTTTGCAGTCCAGAACTTGACCATTAACCATTTCAGTCACTGAAGAGTCCAGGGAACACGCTGGAGACTGAGAAGCAAAATGACTGATTTCAACACAACAATAAGTGGTGATAGTAGACTTGTCTTACAGCTTTCGCTGTACTGCTGCACTGATTTGTAACTAGCTGTCAATTGAGACTTCTATCCTCATTATCTCACCATTTCCTTTTTAAAGGGTTTCCTTCTCTTTTGTTGCTGTCCCTGTTGTCTAGACGGCTACTAGAGCTGCATGAGATGGTCGAGGCTCTGCTTCACTGTTAGGCTCTGTTTGTTACATGTTTTCTGTTGTCTCCCCTTCCCTTTCTTTCCCAAAAGATACCTCCTCTCAGAAGAATTGAATAGGTATCGATATGGAGAAAGGTACTTCCATTCAGCTGCAGTGTTTCCTTTCTTTCTACAGGATATAAAAAACCAAGTTGTTTTGAAGCTGGAGGCCGATGTGACAAATCGTGTCAGAAGTATGAAACTGCCTACTACAAAGAGTATCATTGCTCTCCCTGCTGTATGAAGGACAAGAAGGGTGACTAAAAAGGGAGGATGCCACTGAGAAGGGCCAAGAGGAAGTGACCCATTGCTCAGCTACCAAGGAGGCATCATGTTTGATCCCCTTCAATAAATGCAAATGAATGCTCAGCTGTCTCTTGTGTCCTTCTTTGAGGGAGAGGAGGGAAAGATGCATTGGTGGATGAGTCCAAGGAGGGGAGAATTTTGAGATTGACCTATCATTTACAAATCCCAGAGTGCTGGGGTGTGCACCCAAGAAACATCAAACTTTATCACCATTTCACTTATTTCCCAGACAGCCTGTACCCCTTATGGATTGCTCTCCTTTCAAGGTGACTCCAATTGATTGTGCTAGGGAGACCTCCAGGTCTCGCTATACTCAACAAACCTGCTGACTTCTCCCACACTCAAGGCTCTTGATTGAGTCTATCCACTTGAGATATGGTTTCCCTCATTTCATTCTGCCTTCCACTTTACCAAGCATTATTGTCTTTTTTAGTGAGTCATGAAGATATGACTCAGTTTGGTCATCTTGGCATCTGGGGAGAGTTCAAGGCCCATTGATTAGTCCTGTGAGTATCCCACCAGATCCATAGAACTCTTACTCAAATGAGATACAGATATTTCCTCCCTCTTTCCCTGGCCAAAGTAAGAACTGCATTCTGGTCACTCATGGTTTGAGTTTTGGTTCTTTTCAGGCCTTTTGAGATTGAAGGGCTGCCTAAACAGCCTTTGATGGCATGATTCTCCACCCAGATCCATTTTGGGATGACAGTCAATGGAAGCGCTTGGCCTCATTCTCTCACCATTTCCATTTAAAGCATGCTCAAGCCTTTCCTACTCTTTTGTTACTGTGACTTTGTCCGTGTTGTCTAGAAAACTACTGGACCTGCATGAGGTGGTTCAGGCTCTGCTTCCCTTTTAGGGCTGCCGGCCACCTCTGACACTGTTTGGTGCCTCTTATAGAATGTAATGGAATATCCTTATTGTCCTTGTACATCGTATAACGAAATTAAATGCCACCCCCAATACAAATCATAAATGCAGAATTACAAAACAAAACACCCATCCTTCCACATTCTAATCACTATTTATTTATTTATTTATTTATTTATTACAACATTTATATGCCACCCCCTCAGCCCACAGGCGACTTGGAGCGGTTTACAGTCAATATCAAAGACATAAAATACTATTGCACAACCCCTAATACCACATCAGTGTGAAACCATAGAGTTCAATATAGTCATCATCCCAAGCTATCTCTCAGTTTACTTTTTCTTGTTTTATCCTCCTATGCCATCTGTTCAATGGTAATACAGTGTTACAGTTTGAGAACACAGAAATGCTGGACCACTCCAACAACCACCATGTCAGACTGCACAGAGAAGCCATTGAAATCCACAAGCATGTGGACAATTTCAACAGAAAGGAGGAGACCATGAAAATGAACAAAATCTGGCTACCAGTATTAAAAAAACTCTAAAATTACAACAGCAAAACAGCAGAGAGGAAACAACCAGGCACATCTTAATACCTCTCAACAAAAGTTTCCCCAGGCTCAGCCAGGCCTTCAAATGCTAATGAAGGTGGTCAGTTAAACATTCACACCTAGCTCAAGCAGAGAAGAGCTCTTCCCCCACCCCAGTCATTTCACAGATATATAAACCCATTGTCCTAATTCCAACAGACCACACTACCTCTGAGGATGCTTGCCATAGATGCAGGCGAAACGTCAGGAGAAATGCCTCTAGAACATGGCCATATAGCCCGAAAAAACCCACAAGAACCTAATAATAATAAAACTTTATTTATATACCACTCTATCTCCCTGAGGGGGACTCAGGGCAGTTTCCAAGTAACATCACTGAAATATACAAAGTAAACAGCATAACATAAAATTAACAAAACAACATAAGCGTAAAATTATCACAATAACACATGTGCATTAAAAATCCTGCCTATTCAGAGCAATTAAAAAGCCGTGCCACGGCTAGTGCAAACTCAAAATATGTGAATGCCGGGAATTAAGTACAGTGCTATAACAGGCTAACGGCAATAGCAGGTAGGGGTCTGTGGCTGCTCATTTCCAGGGCCTATTAGAGGGCTCAACGGGGTAATAGGTAGGAAGGCAAGGCCATATTCAACAATGTTTGGGCTGGACTAGAGCTGGTCATTCTCAAAGGCTTGTTGAATCCACCAGGTCTTCAACCTCTTACAAAAGGGGCGGGAGGAATGGGGTGTCTTATTTCCCTTGGAAGGGCATTCCACAGGTGGGGGGGGGCACCACCGAGAAGGCCCTCTCTCTCATCCCCACCAACTGTACTAGTGACGGTGGTGGGAGCGAGAGAAGGGCCTCCCCGGAAGATCTTAGAGTTCACGCCTGTTCATAGAAGGAGATACGACCGTGGAGATAGGTGGGGCCCGAACCGTTGAGGGCTTTATGTGCCACGATGTGCACCTTGAATTTGGCTTGGCAACTTATCGGCACTGTTCCCTCACTACTTCGCAGTTCGCTTTTAGCGGACTTGCTGTTTTGTGCGGTTTTGAAAATATTAAATATTTATGTCCAGTGGAGACCAGGGAGGCCAGGGACCCCAGAAATGCAGGAGCCTGAGGCACGGTGGGGAAGGCCTGTGTTGTGACTCAGGTAACAGAGATTGTCTTACACAGCAATTAAAGTGTTAACAGCAGTCTTTAATGAGTCTCTAGCACTTAGCAGCAGTGCAATTAACAAAACAAAAGAGCCTTCAAGCAGGTAAACAAAGCAAGAGATAAACCGGATCTTCCAGGACTTGAGTTCAGCAAAAAAGGAAAGCAGGAGTTAACAAGAGCGTGTGGCAACCACAAAATCAAAACAGTCTCTTAATAAAGCAGAGTTCAGAACAATAACAAAGTCTGATAAACTGATGCGTAGTCCAAACCGATTCCAAGGTCAGAAGCAGGATGAAGTCATTCACGTAGAACGGTTCCGAAGTCAGGATACACAAGGCAGGGAAACTGGATACCAGCGACCCAAATAGAGGTTAGGCAGCACAAAGTACATAAGCAACACTTTGTCTTCTGCAAAGCTACACATCCCAGCGTTCTCAATTTATTCACAATCATCATCATCACTTGATTGGCTTTCATTATTAGCATCTGAATCATTTCCCTCAGCTGCTGCCCCATTGCCACGCCAATGCTGCCATCGTTGATCTAATGCCTGATCCTGCCAAGATGAACCTTCCCTCCAGGTATCCTGGAACCCTTCGAACTCATCACTGGACGTAGCTTGGGTGCATATGTCCCTAATGTTCTTAACAAGAGTCCAATCCAGTTCCTCCATTTCATCCTCACTGGCTTCCATTTCCCCTGAACTGGAATTGTCAGCGGTATCTTTAAGTCTCTTAGTCAGAGTATCATCATCACTGTCAGACTCACTGGCAACACGCTTTACTCCCCGGTAATCAGACTCCATTAGGTCCTCAGGGCCGAACCCTGCAAAGTCTTCTGAATCGCTCGGGGCCAAAATGATGTCACGAATACGCTTCAGCTGACGCTGATCCAGGTCTGACTCAGCATCACTCCTCCTTCTCCTGCAACTGGTAGTAGATTCACTGCCGTGACGCTGAGTCTCAACAGCCTGCCTTCCTGGCCTGCTGCTGTTGCATGGCTCCAGAGGCTCTGCGGAAGCCAGGGAGGCAGGCAGGTGCCCTTGGGATGGGTCAGGAGGCGGGTAAGCAAGCGCAGGTAAGAAAATAATATATAATATATATAAAATAATGTATAAATATTAAAATTAATATGGCATCCCTACTTCATGGATTTTCACTTATCACGGGTGGTCCTGGGACAGAACCCCCGCGATAAGTGAGGGTACACTGTAATTAAAAAAATAATATCCAGGGTGAGATGGATCCTTAAAAGTATTTTGAGTTTTCTTAATCATAGAATCATAGAATCAAAGAGTTGGAAGAGACCTCATGGGCCATCCAGTCCAACCCCCTGCCAAGAAGCAGGAATATTGCATTCAAATCACCCCTGACAGATGGCCATCCAGCCTCTGTTTAAAAGCTTCCAAAGAAGGAGCCTCCACCACCCTCCGGGGCAGAGAGTTCCACTGCTGAACGGCTCTCACAGTCAGGAAGTTCTTCCTAATGTTCAGATGGAATCTCCTCTCTTGTAGTTTGAAGCCATTGTTTCGTGTCCTAGTCTCCAAGGAAGCAGAAAACAAGCTTGCTCCCTCCTCCCTGTGGCTTCCTCTCACATATTTATACATGGCTATCATATCTCCTCTCAGCCTTCTCTTCTTCAGGCTAAACATGCCCAGTTCCCTAAGCCGCTCCTCATAGGGCTTGTTCTCCAGACCCTTGATCATTTTAGTCGCCCACCTCTGGACACATTCCAGCTTGTCAATATCTCTCTTGAATTGTGGTGCCCAGAATTGGACACAATATTCCAGGTGTGGTCTAACCAAAGTGGAATAGAGGGGTAGCATTACTTCCTTAGATCTAGACACTATGCTCCTATTGATGCAGGCCAAAATCCCATTGGCTTTTTTTGCCGCCACATCACATTGTTGGCTCATGTTTAACTTGTTGTCCACGAGGATTCCAAGATGTTTTTCACATGTACTGCTCTCGAGCCAGGCAACAGGATTTATAAAGTTCTTCCAAATATGAGAGAGGGCTACCCAGAATTATCTGGGAAGTTGTGGCAAGCTTCTGAAGTGCATTCTTGTCTCAGTCCAGACAAGAAGTCCATAATCCAAATACAGATTGAATCTGAAATGCCAAGATCCCTACGTGTAAATACCTCTCTATGTGGTAGGATTGTGTTAAATGCAGAACGAAAGTCTGCAAAAAGCATCCTCACATGGTTTCCTTGTCATTCCAGATGAATCAGAGTAGTGCGGAGAGTGATGGTTATAGCATCCTCTGTAGATCTGTTTGTACTATACTCAAACCAAACGCTTATCAAATGTATATGGAAGAAATGAGATGCCCACAGACCAAGCACTTCATGGTGATGGAAATAAGTGCCACGGGTCTGCAATCCAAAAAATGATCAATAGAGGACACCTTTGGTGATGTATCAATGATGGGAGCCTTCAAACAAGATAGAATAATGGACTGATATAAAGACCGATTAAAACTCACAGTAAAAACTTTCCATTCCCCAGGAACAGCTCCCCCTTGAGAACATCACAGAAGAAGCATGTAATAGATTTGGAGATAAATGTAAGGTCCACTTTGCCAGTAAGAGGCCTAAAGACCAAACCCAGGTTCTGAAGCATTATGGATGAGTTTTGGCTTTCAACCCTTGTAATTCAGAATCATCATTCCTATCTAAGGCTGGAATGAGGTATCTGACAACAATCTATATCTATATCTATATCTATATCTATCATCTATCTATCTATCTATCTATCTATCTAAGGCTGGAATGAGGTATCTGACAACAATCTATATCTATATCTATATCTATATCTATCATCTATCTATCTATCTATCTATCTATCTATCTATCTATCTAATATAAGTGAATGTTTGTATGTATGTATGTATGTATGTATGTATGTATGTATGTATGTATGTGGAGGGCGGAAGGGAGGAAGGAAGGACGGAAGTGTATGTGGCAGCTTTCTGACTGGCTGCCACTTTCACAGGCCACTGTGACCAACACAGGTGACGCAACTGGACCAAACTTGGCACACATAATCCCCATGAACCCCTTTATGTCCTGGTACAGTTTGGGGGAGGTGGACCACGTATTATGGGATTTGTAGTACTTTCAAACAGTTTGGTGCCCAGGGACCACTGTGGCCCCAACAAAGACCAATAAAGACCAAACTTGGCACACTGAGCCCCCATGACCCACTCTACATCCTACTGTGGTTTGGAGGAGTGCAGACCATGGATGATGGGACTTGAAGTACCTTCACTCGCTTTCCGAGACCTCTGTGACCCTCAGACCAAACTTGGCACACATAAACCCCATGACCCCTTTTACATCCTGGTGAGGTTTGGGGGAGGGTGGACAATGGATGATGGCATTTGTAGTATTTTCCAGCACTTTGGTTCCCACAGACCACTGCGGCCCCCAACAATGACCAATAAAGACCAAAGTTGGCACACAGAACCCCCATGACCCACTCTACATCCTACTGCAGTTTGGAGGAGGGTAGACCATGGATGATGGGACTTGCAGTCACTTCACTCACTTCCTGAGACCACTGAGACCCTTGCCAATGACTGATCAAGACCAGACTTGATCTTGATGCAAGTACAGCAATTTGCATCAAAGGTACAAACATAAACAAACAGATAAATGCAAGACATCTTATACTGTTCTGACAGCTATTCAGACTTGTCACCCCCTCCCCTGATTGGCCAGATAAGAGGCTGACTAGGATCCATGCCATGATTGGCTGGGAGGAAAAATGGCAGCCAGGAATTGGCCAAAGTTAAGGACCAATCAGCTGCAGATACACCCCATGGGAGTTCACACTATGGGGTGTTGGGCTTCCGATGAGCTCAAATGCCCAGTTCCATGCCAAGCAATGATAGGAGTTTCAGAAAACAAAGGTGCAGATCTCCTGGAACAAAAGGTGATGATCTTGGGCAGTCAACAACCTGCCTGTCAATAAGGAGGTTTATCACATGCCTATACCCTGCGTCTCTGTTTCTGTGGGCAGCAATTTATGAACTTTTTGTGAACCATAAACCTTGAGAAACAAGTTTGGGTTTATCTGGGCTGACAGGGAATTCGCCTATCTCTCTCTTTGAAACATATTAAGCCATCTGGGGGCAAGTTTGGGGCCTGCTTCCTTGGTCCATATCCTATTGACAAGAAGATTTCTGCTGTGGCTTTCCATTTGCGTCTCCCTTCCTCATTTAAGATCCATCCTGTGTTTCACCGTTTGCTTCTGAAGTTCGCTACTTCCGAACGCCGTCCTCATTTAGTTTCTGAACTATCCCACTTTGATGCTTCGTCAGTGGGGGGCATTGTGGGGTGGGATAGTGTTGTAGTAAAGTGTGATAGTAACGTTACTACTACCGGTAGAAGGGAGAAGAGGGCTGTGCAGGTGTTGGAGGAGGAGGAGCAGCAAAAGCAGATTAGAGACATATTCATGGCTCCAACTGATTCCGAATCCTTCGAGGGTTTCTCAGACTGTGAAATGGAGGAAGGAGAGGAAAGCAGGGGAGTTAAGTGGGCTACTCGTGAACAAGAATCTGATGAGGAGCTCCAAAGGAAGCGTATCCGTGATATACTTACCGCTCCAACAGAAGATGAAGATTTTATGGGTTTTGATGGGAGTGATGAGACCTGGAGTGACATTGACGAGGAAGAGGATTTAGACTGGACCCGTGTACAGGAAATTAGGGACATCTGTACTCAGCCTACCTCCAGTGATTACTTTGAGGATTTGCAGAAGAGTGGCAACATGGGAACACTTGGGAAGACCTAAGTCTTGACAGACGCTGGAAAAGGTAGAGAGATGGGAGGCAGTGCTCAGCTGCAGGGAATGGGGCAGCTGAAAGTGATGATGAAAGGGTGCGGAGCAATTCATCCTCTGATGATGAGTTATAGAATATAAGTTGGTTTGGTTTCAATGGGTCTTTGCAGAAGGCAAAGTGTTTCTTCGGGTGTGAATCTTTGTTACTGCCATTACTCTCAAGCGTGGGTCCTTGAACTACAGATCTCCGTGTTTCCGTGACTTCTGGCTGATACTCCGTAAGTGTCCCTTCAACTCTCCCTTTTTGACTCCGGACCATTTTTGACGACGACTACGCTTTTTTTCAGACCAAGCGTGATCCCTGGGGAAGGCAATGGCAAACCACTCCAGTATCCTTGCCAAGAAAACTAAATGGACCAGTACAACCAGAGATATGTCGGTATGCCATTGGAAGATGGGCCTCCCAGGTCGGAAGATGGCCAAAATGCTACTGGGGAGGAGCAGAGGATAAGTTCAACTAGCCCCAGATGTGATGACGCAGCTAGCTCAAAGCCGAAAGGAAGGCTAGCGGCCGACGGTACTGGAGGTGAACGACGAATCCGATGCTCTAAAGATCAACACACCATAGGAACCTGGAATGTAAGATCTATGAGCCAGGGCAAATTGGATGTTGTTATTGGTGAGATGTCAAGACTAAAGATAGACATTCTGGGGGTCAGCGAACTGAAATGGACTGGAATGGGCCACTTCACATCAGATGACCACCAGATCTACTACTGCGGACAACAGGAACATCGAAGAAATGGAGTAGCCTTCATAATTAATAAGAAATTCGCTAAAGCGGTGCTTGGATACAACCCAAAAAATGACAGAATGATCTCAATTCGAGTGCAAGGAAAGCCTTTCAACATTACAGTGATCCAAATATACGCCCCAACCACAGCTGCTGAAGAAGCAGAAGTAGATCAGTTCTATGAGGATATGCAGGACCTACTGGATAATACACCAAAAAGAGACATTATTTTCATTACAGGAGACTGGAATGCCAAGGTGGGAAGTCAAATGACAACAGCGATCACAGGCAAGCATGGTCTGGGAGAACAAAATGAAGCGGGACGCAGGCTGATAGAATTTTGCCAGGAAAACTCGCTGTGTATAACGAATACTCTCTTCCAACAACCTAAAAGACGGCTTTACACATGGACCTCACCAGACGGTCAACACCGAAATCAGTTTGACTACATCCTTTGCAGCCAAAGGTGGCGGACATCCATCCAGTCGGTGAAAACAAGACCTGGGGCTGACTGTAGCTCAGATCACGAACTTCTTATTGCCCAATTTAGAATAAAACTAAAGAGATCAGGGAAAATACACAGACCAGTTAGATATGATCTCACTAACATTCCTAGCGAATATACAGTGGAAGTGAAGAACAGATTTGAAGGACTAGATTTAGTAAACAGAGTCCCAGAAGAACTATGGACAGAAGTCCGTGACATTGTTCAGGAGGCGGCAACAAAGTACGTCCCAAAGAAAAAGAAAACCAAGAAGGCAAAATGGTTGTCTGCTGACACACTGGAAGTAGCCCAAGAAAGGAGGAAAGCAAAAGGAAACAGGGATAAGGGGAGATATGCCCAGTTAAATGCGCAATTCCAGAGGTTAGCCAGAAGAGATAAGGAACTATTTTTAAATAAGCAATGCATGGAAGTGGAAGAAGACAACAGAATAGGAAGGACAAGAGACCTCTTCCAGAAAATTAGAAACATTGGAGGTAAATTTCAGGCAAAAATTGGTATGATAAGAAACAAAGAGGGCAGGGACCTAACAGAAGCTGAAGAGATCAAGAGAAGGTGGCGAGACTATACAGAAGATCTGTATAGGAAGGATAATAATATTGAGGATAGTTTTGACGGTGTGGTGAATGAATTAGAACCAGACATCCTGAGGAGTGAGGTTGAATGGGCCTTAAGAAGCATTGCTAACAGCAAGGCAGCAGGAGATGACGGGATCCCAGCTGAACTGTTTAAAATCTTAAAAGATGATGCTGTCAAGGTGATGCATGCCATTTGCCAGCAAATATGGAAAACACAAGAATGGCCATCAGACTGGAAAAAATCAACTTATATCCCCATACCAAAAAAGGGAAATGTGAAAGACTGCTCAAACTTCCGTACAGTGGCCCTTATTTCTCATGCCAGTAAGGTAATGCTCAAGATCCTGCAAGGAAGACTCCAGCAATACATGGAGCGAGAGTTGCCAGATGTTCAAGCTGGGTTTAGAAAAGGTAGAGGAACGAGAGACCAAATTGCCAATATCGGCTGGATAATGGAGAAAGGCAGGGAGTTTCAGAAAAACATCTACTTCTGCTTCATTGACTATTCTAAAGCCTTTGACTGTGTGGATCATAATAAATTGTGGCAAGTTCTTGGTGGGATGGGCATCCCAAGCCACCTTGTCTCTCTCCTGAGGAATCTGTACAAGGACCAAGTCGCAACAGTCAGAACTGACCACGGAACAACAGACTGGTTCAAGATTGGGAAAGGCGTACGGCAAGGCTGCATCCTCTCACCCAACCTTTTTAACTTGTATGCAGAACACATCATGCGATGTGCGGGGCTGGATGAATGCAAAGCTGGGGTGAAAATTGCTGGAAGAAACATTAACAACCTCAGATATGCAGATGACACCACTCTGATGGCCGAAAGCGAGGAGGAGCTGAGGAGCCTTCTAATCAAGGTGAAAGAAGAAAGCGCAAAAGCCGGGTTGCAGCTAAACGTAAAAAAAACCAAGATTATGGCAACAAGAATGATTGACAACTGGGAAATAGAGGGAGAAACCGTGGAGGCCGTGACAGACTTTGTATTTCTAGGTGCAAAGATTACTGCAGATGCAGACTGTAGCCAGGAAATCAGAAGACGCTTACTTCTTGGGAGGAGAGCAATGTCCAATCTCGATAAAATAGTAAAGAGTAGAGACATCAGACTAGCAACAAAGATCCGCCTAGTCAAAGCCATGGTATTCCCTGTAGTGACCTACGGATGTGAGAGCTGGACCTTAGGGAAGGCTGAGCGAAGGAAGATCGATGCTTTTGAGCTGTGGTGTTGGAGGAAAGTTCTGAGAGTGCCTTGGACTGCGAGAAGATCCAACCAGTCCATCCTCCAGGAAATAAAGCCCGACTGCTCACTGGAGGGAAAGATACTAGAGACAAAGTTGAAGTACTTTGGCCACATCATGAGGAGACAGGAAAGCCTAGAGAAGACAATTATGCTGGGGAAAGTGGAAGGCAAAAGGAAGAGGGGCAGACCAAGGGCAAGATGGATGGATGGCATCCTTGAAGTGACTGGACTGACCTTGAAGGAGCTGGGGGTGGTAACGGCCGACAGGGAGCTCTGGCGTGGGCTGGTCCATGAGGTCGAAGAGTCGGAGACGACTGAACGAATGAACAACAACATGCTTTTTGGACTGCTTCATTTTGTTTTGGACGTGCCTGGACTACGAACTGCTTTTGGACTCTGATTTTGCTTGCTCCCACCTTGTTTTTGTGTGCCTTTTGGACCCTTTGAGTTACAAGCGGATTTCTTTATCTTTTTGTTATCCCAGATTATATTCCGGGATAATCCGGATTATATTTAAATTGGGTTTTTTGCTTAGCAGTTGCTATAGACTTTTAGTTTGTGCTAGAGACACTGAAGCAAGTGTCTCTAAACCTTGTTTGTGTTTAATAAACTTGTGTTTGGACCTTTTATATTGTGTTTGGCATTCTTGAGGCTTCTGGGTCTTGACACTTTTAGAGGGACATTGACTGGAACGGCGATCTGACTGATGAGACTGTTTTATTGTTTTACTGCTTATGATTTATGCTTAATTGTTGTTATACTATGGTAATTGTTTGTACTGGCATCGTATTGGTGCCCAGTGTAAGGCATTGAATTTTGCCATTATTTATGTGTAAATCGCTTTGAGTCCCCCCCCCCTTTCAGGGGTGAGAAAGGCAGTATACAAATACTGTAAATAAATAAATAAATATGGCAAGAATAGCTAATACTCCAGAGGACAGGATCAGAACTTAAAATGACCTGAACAAATTAGAGAGCTGGGCCAAAATTATGAATTTCAACAAGGACAAATGTGAGATACCACACTTAGGCAGAAATAAATAAATACACAGATACAGGATGGGTGACACCTGAATTGACAACAATCATTTGATCAAATGTGGTAGGAACAGGAAGTGGACCCTAAGGCACCTGCGCGAGTGCATTATGTGATCTCAAAGTCTTCCTGGGGTATTGCTAAGGGATTGTGATAATTACAAGATGATATCCTGAAGCCTAAAGTGTGGTGAGGCAACATTCCAGCTGCGAGGAAGTAGGAGAGCAGAGGGAGATTTATTGTCATTTCTCTGTATTTCTGCCACCAACCAGTATAGTGGAGGCCAATTATTATATGTAATCTACAGTAACTGCCACCAACGTGAAGTATGATGTATTATTGTCAGAAATGGCACAATAGACGCAGAATTGATGGAGATGAGACAGACTTCAAACAAAAGTTAACAGATTTATTGAGTACAAAGCGTGTGGTTGCAAGTTGTAACTTTCCTTATAGAACTTTGAATAATACTTGGTTAGTTAAACATTTCACTCTTCCAGGTTACACAGTATCTTTCTGAGGTGAAGCACTTATTGCTAAACAATGTTTCAGTACAGGGATATCTCCCCTATTTGATCTTTCCTTGATCAAATACTTAACAAGCTTATTCTTTGGCCTTTCCTTAGACTGAAGAAAACTGGCTATATTTCTCCTATAAGCCTCTCTAGACTGAGAAATTTCCAGTAGCTTAATCTGACTTTCCAAAGCCTCAAACTTTGCTTCACACTTCACTCTCCTTTAGCTACCAACTTCTCTCCCACTTTTTGACTCCTCTCAGATACAGAATCAACTCCTAACTATGTTTCCTGAGGTGAATAGCCTTCCTATTTGATCCTTTCTTGATCAAATCCTAGATCTCTAGTTCTTTCCTAACTAGTGATCTAAACAAGCTTCCCTTAGTCCTCTCTGACTAATGAAACTAATTAGGTTTCCCCCTTCAGCCTTCCTAGACTGAAGAAACCTCTGGCTATTCACACACACTGCTTCTCCTCTCTCCACTCTTCTCTCTCAACTGCTAACTCCATACTCCAAACCCCCAACTGACTGCTTCTTTTCAAAATGCAGATATCATTCTCATGCTAAGCTCCACCCACTTCTCACTCTCTTGCCTGGTCTCCTTGGCAACGCCACCGTGGATACAACCAGTTAGCTCTAGCTTTCAGCTACTGTTACCAAAACAAATAGTTAAACAGTTAAACATATACCTAGTTTCAATAACTTCCGTACACCAGCGTTCGAGAATTAGCAATGAGTTCTTCAAAACCAAAGGATGACAAAGTGCAGCTCGTGGCTTGCAAGTGGCCTGCAGGGTCTTCTTCTGGCCCTCAGAGTCAAAATGTGGTGAACATGGCCACACCGTTCAGAGAACACATAGCAACCCTGTGGGGAGAAAGTTTACTAGTCCTGTAAACCCACTGTGGGATCTTGCCAAACCATACTCTCAGAGACCTCATCTACACTCCCATATAATGCAGTTTGAAACTGCGTGACATGATCAATGTTGACTCTTATAATGCAGTTTAACTCTACTAAATGTAGATGGATCCTTAACCTCAGAAGAACACAATGGCTACTCCTCACTCAATAAGTCTCAAGAGAATTCAGAGCTCTTTCACGGTCAGGAAATATTTCTGATGTTTTCGTCCCCTAGTTTTTGCATGGCATATCTAATGTTGATAGGCCATTGAAGCCAAATGGATATCTATTTGGGAACAATGGGCAATGAAAACATGAGTGGTATGTATTGTTCCAGGAAAGGTAAAGGGAGATCTTTATACACTGAACAACTTCTACGTCATCAACTGCAGGATGACGTGTGCATGCAGATTTCCCACGAATCCATACTGCATTCTTTTTTGGAAAGCATCCTATAAAAGGATCACCCAGGTCCCCAACCATAACCATCACTGAGATTTGGCTTGTCTGCTTTGCTTTTTCATTTTCCAGAGTTTGGAGCTCTGACCCATCAGTACACCATGAGGGTGTAAATGTGTGTATGTGTCAGTGTGTGCCTTTCGGTCTCCTGCCAACTTAAGGTAACTTCATGGGTTTCATAAGGTTTCTCCAGCAAGGAATTCTCAGGGTTGGCTTGCCTTACGCTGCTTCTGAGATTCATTCTAAAGCACCTAGTTTGCATTACCAGTCTTCCATCAAAATGCAACCACTCTTTACAGAGACGTCTCCATGACCTTCTAGATTCTACAGAAGGTCCAGCGCATTCTGCCATTTTGTTGGTCTGAGAATCATAGAATCATAGAGTTGGGAGAGACCTCATGGGCCATCATTCCAGCTTGTCAATATCTCTCTTCAACTGTGGTGCCCAGAATTGGACACAATATTCCAGGTGTGGTCTAACCAAAGCGGAATAGAGGGGTAGCATGACTTCCCTGGATCTAGACATTAGACTCCTCTTGATGCAGGCCAAAATCCCATTGGGTTTTTTGCTCGCCGCACCACATTGTTGGCTTATGTTTAACTTGCTGTCCACGAGGACCCCAATATCGTTTTCACATGTACTACTCTCGAGTCAGGCATCCCCCATTCTGTATCTTTGCATTTTGTTTTTTCATTTGTCCCTTTTGAACTTCATTTTGTCAGTTCTGGTCCATCTCTCTAATCTGTCAAGATCGTTTTGAATCCTGCTTCTGGAGTATTGGCTATCCCTCCCAATTTGGTGTCATCTGCAAGCTTGATGATCCCGCCTTCTAGCCCTTCATCTAAGTCATTAATAAAGATGTTGAACAGGACCGGGCCCAGGACAGAACCCTGCTTGTGGCACTCCGCTCGTCACTTCTTTCCAAGATGAAGAGGAAGCATTGGTGAGGCAGTGCCTACAATCAGACATGGCTGTGACCTCTTTCAACCCATCCAAACCAATCAATAAAAACATGTGTCATTAGGGTCTCCTCATTAAAAAGATCATCCAGTTACATTGTCAACCCTTCCATTCTCCTATGTCTGTATATAAGTCTTTCATGTAAATGTGTTCATGGCTGTATGTTGAATTCTGCTGGCAGACCTCAAAATGATCATTGGACAGCTAAAGAAGACACAATCGTTTCCCAACTTTCAGGAGCAACCTAACCAGGAGTGACTGTGCTTAGCTTCCAAGATCAGACAGGATTTTTAGGGAAATTAAGCCCATGACCAGGGCCGGCCCGTCCATTACTCGAAGTAAGCGGTCGCGGAATACTTTTTTTGCCAGGGGGCGCTGTTCTGTCCTTAGGCCACGCCTCCTCCTGCAGGCCCCATGCGCCCTCAACAGCCTTCTAATGGAGAAGCGCAGGCCCCGCCCACTAGGCGAGAGGGAAGTCCTCCCTCCACGTGCTGCCAGGAGGGAGGCAGCCAGCCAGGCTCTTTCGCTTTCCCTTTCCTTCCCTGCAGCTGAGCCTGGACCCCTCTCAGGGCAGCAAGGAGGCCTGGTCAAAAGATACTGCAAATGTCATCTTTTGTACATGCCTCCCCCAAACCCCTCTAGTATTTGGTAATGGAAGTCCTATATGCCAAGTTTGGTTCAATTCTATTGTTGGTGGAGCTCAGAATGTTCTTTGGTGCTTGGTAAACTGCAATTCCCAAATGTCAGGGTCTATTTTTCCAACCCCCTCTCCATTATTTTCTGTTAGTCATGGAAGTCCTGTATGCCAAGTTTGGTTCAATTCTATTGTTGGTGGAGCTCAGAATGTTCTTGGTGCTTGGAAAGCATTCTCACCTGATGTTTCACCCACATCTATGGCAGGCATCCTCAAGAGGCTGTGAGGTCTGTTTGTAACTAGGCAAGTGGGGTTTGTATATCTGTGGAATGTCCAGGGTGGGAAAAAGAACTCATGTCTGCTTGAGGTAAGTGTGAATGTTGCAATTGGTCATCTTGATGAGTATTTAATGGCCTTGCAGCTTCGAAGCCGAGCTAGTTGCTGCCCAGGAATCCTTTGTTGGGAGCGGTTAACTGGCCCTGATTGCTTCATGTCAGGAATTCCCCCCTTTTTTAGTGTGCTCTTTATTTATTGTTCTGATTTTAGAGGGTTATTTTAGAGGGTACTGGTAGCCAGATTTTGTTCCTCTGAGGTTGCCTGCCATAGATGTGGGGAAAATGTCAGGAGAGAATGCTTCTGGAACATGGCCATACAGCCCAGAAAACTCACAGCAACTCAGTGATTCTGGCCATGAAAGCCTTCCACAACACATTATTATGTTTATTTATACCCTGCTTTTTCTCTCCCCAAGAAGACTCAAGTTGGCTTAGATTAAAAACATTTCAGTACAGTCTAAAATCCACAAATATGCAAACATTAAAATGGAATTAAATATCATTGGTATTTTAAAAATTCAGTTAAAATCCATAAAAACATATCCAAAACTAAAAACTGCAGCAGACCCTGACTTGATCTTTAAAACCTTTTAAAGCCTGCATTAGATTACCAAATGTAATGTCCCTTTATACACACTGCTTTATATTAATTTCTCCAGTATTCCTTTATCTGATTTGTCATCAACACACTTAATGGACTGCAAAAATATGATCCTGTGTGATTCCTTTCCATTGCTGGCCGAATAGTTTAAATTTGGATAATATTTTGACTTTGATATTTTAGCAATTACATTTTGCAGCAGTGTCTTTTGGGTTGCTAACTCTTGTCCTTCCACTTATCCTTCCATCAGTTCCAGGGCTCAATCCCAACTGCTGTTGGACGAGACACTATGGAGCTCTATATTTATATTTCCACAGTACAAAGTGGCAAAATCAAAGACTGCTTTGGGATTTATTTTTTTTAAAAAAAATGTTTTCAAACCATGGATGGTTGAAGCAGTGGTTGCAGAACACCAACTGTGTAACACTGTCACTGTACGAGTAAAGCAACAACAAAATGCTCCCCTGCCCTTAGGTGTATAATTTAATTAAAACATGACACAAAGGCAAAGGGATGCCAGTGTGGGAAGGGATGAAGGGCCTGTCCAGACAGGCCCTATATCCCAGGATGTGATTGCAGGTTTTCTGTTTATCCTGGATTATCTGGCAGAGTGGACTCATATGATCCAGTTTAAAGCTGAAAACCTGGGATTTATTTATTTATTTGTCATGTCAGAACAACCAGTCAAATTATGTTACATTTCTAACAGAACAAAGCAAAACAAGCAGATTACAAAATTTGTGAGTATGGTAGTTGATTAAATGTCCTTTGATCAGTATCTGGCCACTTGGAGTGCTTCTGGTGTTGCCGCAAGAAGGTCCTCCCTTGTGCATGTGGCAGGGCTCAGGGTTCATTGCAGCAGGTGGTCAGTGGTTTGCTCCTCTCCACACTCGCACGTCGAGGATTCCACTTTGTGGCCCCATTTCTGAAGGTTGGCTCTGCATCTCGTGGTGTCCGAGCGCAGTCTGTTCAGCGCCTTCCAAGTCGCCCAGTCCTCTGTGTGCCCAGGGGGAGTCTCTCATCTGGTATCAGCCATGGGCTGAGGTGCTGGGTTTGAGCCTGCCACTTTTGGACTCTCGCTTGCTGAGGTGTTCCAGCGAGTGTCTCTGTAGATCTTAGAAAACTATTTCTAGATTTAAGTCGTTGACGTGCTGGCTGATACCCAAACAGGGGATGAGCTGGAGATGTCTCTGCCTTGGTCCTTTCACTATTGGCCGCCACTTCCCGGCGGATGTCAGGTGGCGCAATACCGGCTAGGCAGTATAATTTTTCCAGTGGTGTAGGGCGTAAACACCCTGTGATAATGCGGCATAGGGCCTGTCTGGAAGGGCTCCATGGCTTCACATGCCACCTGTTTCTCCAAGGCCAAAGCAGTGGCAGTTGGATGGAAGGAGGGCTCTTCATCTGCTTCTGGGTCAAGCACATGCAAGAGCAAACTTCAGCCCTCCAGGTGTTTCGGACTTCAACTCCCACAATACCTAACAGCCGGTCTAGCAGTTTGTAATGTAATACAGGTTGAGTATCCCTGATCCAAAGTGCTTTGAACTAGAAGTGTGTAAATCACTTTGAGTCCTCCTGAGGGTGAGAAAAGCGGTATACAAATACTGTAAATAAATAAATAAAATGTTTGGGATCATGGGATAGCTGTTTACATACATAATGACACATTTCAAAGATAGCACCCAAGATGAAACACAAAAGAGGCATGCACGAGGCCTCTTTTCCCACGTGCCCGGCAATGCCGCTGCGCATCCCTCTCTCGGCATTAGGAAATGTGCGCCCTGCATCGCCCTCCTTCTCCATGCACTTCCTAACGCTGGGAGAAGAATGCACACTGGCGTTGTTGTCTCCCTTGGCCTGCAAGGAGGAGGAGGAGAGGAGGACAACGTGCGCACTTGTGAGGGAAGGATGGAGGGAGAGCATGCTCCCTGCATGAGGGCTCTTTTTCCGTGCGCCTGGTAATGCCGGCGCGTGTCCCTCTCCCGGAGTTGCAAAGCGTGTGGGGGAAGAGAATGCAAAGCGCATACCCAGGAGCCGATGGAGCACAGGGCCTCTTCTCCTGTGTGAAGAGGGGCAGCATTGCAAGTGCCTCTCCAGGCAGCTGTGCCATCACCCCTCTCAGGGCGGCAAGGAGGTTTCTTCATGAACGGAAGTGACTGAAGGTACTGCAAATCTAAATTATTGTACATGTTTCCCCAAAACCCCTCCAGTATCAGAGTCTATTTTCCCCAAATCCCTTCAGTATTTTGTGTTGGAACTACATCAACACTGACAAAGAAACAACAAGAAATACTATTTACCCACAAGCATTAAGAAATTACATATATTAGAAACCAACTTTCTTATTACTTTCTTTTCAAGATCACTAGACTGGATCACAGCAACGCGTGGCAGGGGATGGCTAGTGTGTGTGTGTGTGTATGTATGGCTGGCATGGGCCAACTTCAGCCCTCCATGTGTTTTGGACTTCAATTCCCACAATTCCAAACAGCCAGTAGGAAGTCCTAAATACCTGGAGGGCCAAAATTTGTCCATGCCCCCATAGATAGATAGATAGATAGATAGATAGATAGATAGATAGATAGATAGATAGTGATTGGTTTTGGGGGAGGGGGGGGCGCCAAAATACTGTTTGCTTACCATTGAAAATTACGTAGGGCCGCCTCTGCCCATGACTTTCTTTAGGTTAGAAGAAATTTTGATCATGGATGACACGTTACAGGTATATAACATCCTGCATAGAAGGAAGAAAGGAGAGAGTGAATGCTTTCATCCTCCTTCTAACAAAAGAGTCTACCAAGTTGAACAGTTGAATATTTAGGACAAATGAGAAGAAGCAATTATATCACAAGAAGAACAATACACTATCAAGGAAAAGTGATGGCCACCAGCTAGGTTTGGAAAATGAAATTATTTATAGAAGACAGAGCTGTCAATGGCTAGGATGGGGACTGCCTTGGGAGCTTGTTTCAAAATTAGTTTGTGGGTGGCAATAAAGTTTCCTCCACTCTCCAACTCCACTCAATCGATTGCCTTTTCCAATCATGTTTATGCCTCTTAAATGCATTTTCAAAGTGTTGCTAAGGTGGCAAGGATCCAGACCCAAGTTTCCAGACATCTTTTTCTTCTGTGATTCCCTTTTTTTAGAATAAGTAATAATGATAAAAATCCAAGACTTCTGACTCTGGAAGAACCTTGGAGGGATATCTAGTCCAATGGGTACTAAATCAGGAAACCACAACTGAAGCATCCCTAAGAATTCGTCAGCCAAGCCCTACAACAAAGGAAGAGGCTATTCAAGATTCCTAAGGAAAATATTTTTGATCCAATCTATGAATAATCAAATCTGCAAAAGTCAGGCTGGCAAATGTGAAGGGCTGATGGTACTGCAAAACTGCCCATTTAGATAGGCTGAGATAGTGATTGACTTACTTACTTAAATTACTTACTTCATTTTTACCCTGTTTTTCTCACCAGAGATAATGATACCTTTCCTTTTTGAGATAGTGATACCTTTCCTTTTTGAGATAGTGATACCTTTCCTTTCTGATGATTCAGTGTCTACAAACTGTGTTCCATGCATAAAATGAATAAAAATATTGTGCATAAAATAACCTTCCGGCTAGGTGTAGGAGGTGTATATGAAACATCAATGAATTATGAGTTCAGGTTTTGGGTCCCAACTCCATGATATCTCATACTATACAAATATGGTATTGAAAGAAGGAAGACCCTAGATTCAGCAGCTTGGCCTCCAGGTTGAAACGAACACGTCCCAGGGCATCAGGGTGTATATGCAGTAAGACGCTTCGGCTCTGTTTCAATTGGATTTTTTCTCTCCTTTCTGCAGGTAACAAAGCCATGACCTGTAAAATGCAGCACGGCTCATGTAACAGCAAGGGTTGTGGGAAGTCCACATACCACATATCTTCCTCTGACTGCCCTAAATACTGCTGTGTTAATTCCTACTACTACTACTACTACTACTACTACAAGGGCTGAAGGGGAGGGGTGGCAAAGGCCAGCAGCTGAGAAGGGCTGAGAGAACATGACTCCACTGCTCAGCTGGAAAGAGGGCATCATGTCTGGTCCTCCTCAATAAATGCACATGAATGCCCAAACCGTCCCCTGTGTCCTTCTTTAGGGGAAAGGAGGGAAGGCGTGGGTGGGCATGCAGATGGGTAGACTGAGCACTCAAGGCAGAGATTTATCATTCCCTTTCTGCTGGTTGTAGCTATTGTTAGCTTCCTTTATATCTTTCCTTTCTCCCAGAAATGGGACTCAAGGCAGCTAACAACATATGAAAATGTATTGTCGAAGGCTTTCATGGCTGGAATCACTAGGTTCTTGTGGGTTTTTTTCGGGCTATAGGGCCATGTTCTAGAGGCATTTCTCCTGACGTTTCGCCTGCATCTATGGCAAGCATCCTCAGAGGTAGTGAGGTCTGTTGGAATTAGGACAATGGGTTTATATATCTGTGGAATGGCTGGGGTGGGGCAAAGAGCTCTTCTCTGCTGGAGCTAGGTGTGAATGTTTCAACTGACCACCTTCATTAGCCATTGAAATCCACAAGCATGTGGACAATTTCAACAGAAAGGAAGAGACCATGAAAATGAACAAAATCTGGCTACCAGTATTAAAAAACTCTAAAATTACAACAGCGAAACAGCAGAGAGGAAACGACCAGGCACATCTTAATACCTCTCAACAAAACATTTTCCCAGGCTCAGGCAGGCTTTCAAATGCTAATGAAGGTGGTCAGTTGAAACATTCACACCTAGCTCCAGCAGAGAAGAGCTCTTTCCCCCTCCCCAGCCATTCCACAGATATATAAACCCATTGTCCAATTCCAACAGACCTCACTACCTCTGAGGATGCTTGCCATAGATGCAGGCGAAACGTCAGGAGAAATGCCTCTAGAACATGGCCCTATAGCCCGAAAAAACCCACAAGAACCTAACATATGAAAATAATACAAGCCAAAAACAATGCAAAACCCAAAAGTGTACTAACCAGGAGTGACTGTGCTTAGCTTCCAAGATCCAAATGTAAGATTAAAAAGCCCAAACATTGTGAAAGTTGAAACATTAACCAATTAAAATTATGAACTCAAATATTTAAAAATATTTTAACAAAGGTATGCAAAACATTTAAAAATTAAGAACAGCACCATGCAGCATGAAATGTCCAACCTCCATCAACATGTAAAAGCCTTGCGGAATAGAAATGCCTTTATCTGACGTTGGAAGGAGAGCAAAGCCGGGGCCATCTGGGCCTTTCTGGGGAAGAGTTCCAAAGTCTGGGAGCAGCCACCAAGATAACAACCAGGCCCTCTTTGCCAGTTGCTATCAAGCAGATCTGAGCAGTTGGGGGACAGAGAGAAGGGCCTCCCCAGAAGATGGTTGAGTTCTACGGGAAGGCACAGAACAGGCGTCGCCTGTCCTGGATCCATGCATCTCATTTTTTTCTGTAATATCAATAACATATCTTACATTTCTCCTTGTTGAAATCCATTTTGTTAGTTCTGACCCAACTCTCTAATTTGTTGAAGTCATTTTGAATTTGAATTCTGTTTCCTGGAGTATTTGCTTTCATTCCAAAATTAGTGTCATTTGCAAACTTGATAAGCATATAAGTGGCTGGATTCTGGAAAACCCTGATGTGTGTGTATGAACTACTCTACGAACATAAAATGAACAAGAATGTATACCTACATAATAAGACTAACAAAACTAACTGACAGAAGGAACTCCATTGGCTACCATTCATTTTCCGGTCCCAATTCAAGGTGCAGGTTCTTACCTGCAAAGCCCTGAACAGTTTGGGACCTGCCTACCTGCATGACCGCATTTCTGTTTACGAACCCACGCAATCTCTTCAATCATCTGGAGAGGCCCTGCTCTCGCTCCCGCCCCCTTCGCAGGCGCAATTGGTGGGGATGAGGGAGGGGGCTGTCTCTGTGGTGGCCCCCCGACTCCAGAACTCACTCCTCAAGGATATCAGACAAGCCCCCACATTGGCAGTCTTTAGGAGGTGCCTGAAAACGTGGCTGTTCCAGTGTGCCTTCCCTGAACAAGGAAACAATGCCCTGCTCTGATTAATTTTCTGCAATTGTCCTCAGAAGCACTTTAACTACCTGTTGGGTTGGTCTCCCTACATTATCTTTTAAAACCCTGCTGCTTAGATACATCCTAAGTTTCCAGCGAGCTTAAAACAAGCTATCATAAAACCGCTGTTGAAGAAACCATCACTGGACCCCACTCAATTAGACAACTATCGGCCAGTTTCCAATCTCCCCTACTTGGGCAAAGTCATGGAACGTGTGGTGGCAACACAACTCCAGGGATTTCTGGTAGACACTGATTATCTAGATCCGGCACAGTCTGGCTTTAGGCCGGGACATGGAACTGAGACAGCCTTGGTCGCCTTGGTAGATGATCTTCGCCGGGAGCTGGACAGGGGGAGTGTGTCCCTGTTAGTTCTGCTGGACCTCTCAGCGGCCTTCGATACCGTCGATCACGGTATCCTTCTGGGGCGCCTCATGGATATGGGGCTCGGAGGCACTGCTCTGCGGTGGCTCCGATCCTTCCTTGAGGGACGGACCCAGAAGGTGTTATTGGGTGACACCTGTTCGGCCCCACAACCGTTGTTGTGTGGAGTCC
Source organism: Anolis sagrei ordinatus (assembly GCF_025583915.1). Classification (NCBI taxonomy): domain Eukaryota; kingdom Metazoa; phylum Chordata; class Lepidosauria; order Squamata; family Anolidae; genus Anolis; species Anolis sagrei. The sequence goes on along the minus strand of NW_026844366.1, from coordinate 345,766,040 downwards.
CACAGGGTTCGATCCTGTCCCCAATGTTATTTAACATCTACATGAAGCCGCTGGGGGAGATCATTCGGAGTTTCGGATTGAGATGTTATCTCTACGCAGATGATGTCCAGATCTGTCACTCCTTTCACCTGTCACCAAGGAGGCTGTCCAGACCTTGAACCGGTGTCTAGCTGCTGTGTCGGACTGGATGAGAGCTAACAAATTGAAATTGAATCCAGACAAGACAGAGGTCCTACTGGTCAGTCGTAAGGCCGAACAGGGCATAGGGTTACAGCCTGTGCTGGATGGGGTTACACTCCCTCTGAAGGCACAGGTTCACAGCTTGGGAGTGATCCTGGACTCCACTGAGCCTGGAACCCCAGATCTTGGCAGTGGCCAGGGGAGCTTTTGCACAATTAAAACTTGTGCGCCAGCTGCGCCAGTACCTAAGTTGGATCTGGCCACAGTGGTCCACGCTCTTGTTACATCCCGATTAGATTACTACAACGCACTCTATGTGGGGTTGCCTTTGAAGACTGTTCGGAAACTTCAATTAGTCCAGTGCGGCAGCCAGATTGCTCACCGGAGTCATACAGGGAGCATACCACCCCTCTGTTGTGTCAGCTCCACTGGCTGCCGATCCAGTTCCGAGCACAATTCAAAGTGCTGGTTTTGACCTACAAAACCCTATACGGTTCCGGCCCAGTGTATCTGTCCGAACGGATCTCCCTCTACATCCCACCTCGAAGTTTAAGATCTTCTGGGGAGGCCCTGCTCTCGACCCCTTAGATCAGAAATGAATGTGTCATCAAAACTTAGGGTACCCCGGCCGTCAGCCATAGTAATGGCAAATAAGCAAACTATGCACAAGTATCTCAAATGACAAAGAACAAAAATGTATGTATGTAAATCTTAGCAGACTCTCAAGACAGTAATATACAACAGTATTCTATGTTCTCTATTGGCATAACTTGTCTGAGACTTTATAGCATTAAATAAATATGTTATCAGCACATTAACATAGAGAAATCAACAACAGACTAAAGGTAATAGAGTCCATCCTTTCAGTGAAGAAATTCCAGAGTCTCTATCTTTATCTTCAAAAAAAATTCTTCTTTTGATAAGACAGTCTCAAGGAATTCTTCTTGGGCAACAAGGTCTTTCATAGGCAACAAAATCTCAACAAGGTCTTCCGGTATGTTTATCCTTGTTTCGAACAATATCTTCCTCAGGGTGTAGTCTGTATCTTATTATGCTTAGTGCACTAAATAAGGAGTAGAAATAACATACAACATAGATACATGAAACTCCCCAAAATAACATTGATAGAAAAACATTTTGTAATGACAGTAAAGAAACACGCTACTCTACTTACATTCTCTTCAGTAATACAGGTTCTGTACTACAGGCTCTGTTGTAGTAGGAGTTCTGTAACGAGCAGTGAGTCATAGCTGGGCTGTCTCTTAAGTAGAATTACATCTCACAAGAAACAAGTGTATTCAATTTTATCATTTAGTCCTAGAGGAACCAGTGTTTGTAGTTTGAAGATCCAAAAAGATTCCCTTTGCAGAAGGAGTTTTTTTGTATCTGCATTAGGTCTGGGTAATATTTTTTCCAAAGCGCAAAATTTAAAGCTATGGTGTGTATGTGCTTTTTCATTAAAATGTACATATAATGAAGAGTCAGTGGACCCATTCCTAATGCGTGAACGATGTTCATTTATCCTAATTTTAAGGGGTCTAGTAGTTATTCCAACATATAGTAATTTGCAGGGGCATTCTAACAGGTACACTACATTATCACTGGAACATGTTGTCAAATGTCGTAATGTGACATTAATATTGAGTGTTGGATGAGAGTATATTTTACTCTTAAGTGATTGCTGGCAGCAGTTACAGTGTCCACAGCTAGTGTGACCCCTAGTGGTAGGTTCATGGGATGTATTAGGAGTGTTATATTCAGAGTGGATTATAAGGTCCCTTAAATTTCTGGATCTTTTATGGGCAATTATAGGTTTGTCTTTGCATCCAGGAATGTCCTGTAGTAAATGCCAGTGTTTTGAAATAATCTTAGTGATCTTGGATGAATATTGTGTCAGTGTCAAGGGCCATATTATGCGGTTGTTATGTTTTCTAGGGCGTTCCTGTAGTAATTCACCTCTGTTGATGGAGTTTGCCTTGTTCATGGCTGTGTTGAGTATGCTATTAGGGTATCCTCTCTCTCTGAGTTGTTTTTTCAGGATACCTGCCGTAGATTCAAAGTCCTTTTGTGTGCTAGAATTACGTTTCAGTCTTAAAAACTGAGAAAATGGTAAATTGGATTTAAGAGAAAAGTGATGAAAGCTGGAAAAATGTAAAAAGGAATTCTTGTCTGTAGGTTTACTATAATTTTTCACTAATAGTTTCTGACCTTTTTTGAAAACCATGACATCCAGGAAGTTAACATTAGTAGGGCTATAGTGGTGTGTAAATTTCATGTGTTTATGTAGTGTATTAATCCAGCTGTAGAATAGGTCAGCTACTGACTGTGATCTCACTACTGTAAATATATCATCTAGATACCTTCCAAAATAAAGGATATCTGAAGAAAATGGATTCTTAGTGGTATTAAAGATGAATTTATTTTCTAAGTATGCAACGAATAAATTGGCTATAGCGGGTGCAAGTGGGCTACCCATAGCGATTCCGAATGTTTGTAAATAAAATTGTTTATCAAAACTAAAATAGTTGTATTCTAGCACAATGTCTAGCAAATCCATGAGGAAGTGAGTGGGAGGAACTGGAGATTTGCGTGTGTCAAGTATATCTTTAACTACTGCTCTGGCCTCATCTAAAGGTATGTTTGTATATAGGGCTTCAATATCTAAGGTCATGAGTATGGCTTGCTCAGGTATAGTTAGGGCTTCTATTATATTGATGAAATGTTTGGTGTCTTTGATAAATGATGTATTTAATGGTACAAAAGGTTGCAAAAAATGGTCAATAAACTGAGCTAAAGGTTCCAAAATAGATGCAGTGCCTGAAACGATAGGTCTACCTGGTGGAGGAAAGGTTCTTTTATGAATCTTCGGGAGAACATAAAATACCGGTGTTCTGGGGTATGGATTCTGAAGGAACTCATATGTCTGTAATGAAATATATCCCAGTGAGAGACCTTCAGCACATACTGTACGTATAAGGGATCTAATTTTATTAATGGGATCCTTAGGAATACATTTATAGAACATGTTGTTAGAGAGATGTCTTTCTACTTCCTTAACATAGTCAATTCTATTCAGCAATACCACCGCCCCTCCCTTATCAGCTGGTTTCCAAATATATTGTGGCATGTTTGCTAGTCTTTTAATGGTATTCAATTCAGTCATAGACATATTCGGAAAGGTTTTGGACCTGGATTTGGATAGTCTGCTAATGTCCCGTTCCACAACTTTTTCAAATGTTTTTATCATCATATTATCAGTGTTGGGGTAGAATTTGTTTTTAGGTTTGAACACAGTTTCAGGTTTGGAATCCGTCTTATTACCAAAAAAGTGTTTTAATCGAATAGTTCTAAATAACTTAAAAAGTTCAACCCTGGTGTGGAAAGGACTGTATCTGGGAGTGGGAACAAAACTTAGTCCCTTATTAATTAACTCTTCCTCTTGTGGTGAGAGAGGGTAGTTAGAAAGATTTACCACTAGGGAGGAGCTTTTCTGTATGAACCCCTCTGAAAATGGTGAGTGGGTGGTTTAGATTTAATTCTATATGATCGTCGTGGTAGTATTGGACTAGTGGAAGTAGTGGAACTGTCCGTAGATTTCCCTGGGTCTTCTTCAGTGGTGGAATAAGGGTCTAGAGAATCTGTTTCAAAGCGAACCCTCCTTTTCACTGTACTAGAGGAAGTGGAATGGGTTTTCCAATTGTAGACCTTATTATTGTCATAATCAGCTCTGTCTCTATTAAACTTTTTGATTTTAAATTCCTTAATTTGTGAGTAAAGGTCTTTACATTTCTTATCAATTTCTTGTAAATGAGACTGATTTTGTTCTACTTTGTTTATGTCCTCTGCTAGAGTAGTAAGTTTACCCTCATATTCCACAGTCAGGGAATTAGCTTTCTGGATGATGAGTGCCATTAAATCCTTAGAACATTTGTTCAAAATCAAATTCCAATTATTAACAAATTCAATATCTTCTAAGAACATTCCCGGAGGTTTGTACACTCGGAGGCCCCTGGGTATCATGTTATTCTTAATATAATCAGCTAGAGTAGACGCGTGTAAGTCCAATCGGATCAATTTTTTCTTAATCTTTTCGTATTCCATTAAAGTGTTTGGGGGTTGTGCGGACTGAGCTAGGGATTGGTCATCTAGAATAGATCTGTTCTTAATTAAATCAGAAATGAATGTGTCATCAAAACTTAAGGTACCCCGGCCGTCAGCCATAATAATGGCCAATAAGCAAACTATGCACAAGTATCTCAAATGACAAAGAACAAAAATGTATGTATGTAAATCTTAGCAGACTCTCAAGACAGTAATATACAACAGTATTCTATGTTCTCTATTGGCATAACTTGTCTGAGACTTTATAGCATTAAATAAATATGTTATCAGCACATTAACATAGAGAAATCAACAACAGACTAAAGGTAATAGAGTCCATCCTTTCAGTGAAGAAATTCCAGAGTCTCTATCTTTATCTTCAAAAAAAATTCTTCTTTTGATAAGACAGTCTCAAGGAATTCTTCTTGGGCAACAAGGTCTTTCATAGGCAACAAAATCTCAACAAGGTCTTCCGGTATGTTTATCCTTGTTTCGAACAATATCTTCCTCAGGGTGTAGTCTGTATCTTATTATGCTTAGTGCACTAAATAAGGAGTAGAAATAACATACAACATAGATACATGAAACTCCCCAAAATAACATTGATTAGAAAAACATTTTGTAATAACAGTAAAGATACACGCTACCCTACTTACATTCTCTTCAGTAATACAGGTTCTGTACTACAGGCTCTGTTGTAGTAGGAGTTCTGTAACGAGCAGTGAGTCATAGCTGGGCTGTCTCTTAAGTAGAATTACATCTCACAAGAAACAAGTGTATTCAATTTTATCATTTAGTCCTAGAGGAACCAGTGTTTGTAGTTTGAAGATCCAAAAAGATTCCCTTTGCAGAAGGAGTTTTTTTGTATCTGCATTAGGTCTGGGTACTATTTTTTCCAAAGCGCAAAATTTAAAGCTATGGTGTGTATGTGCTTTTTCATTAAAATGTACATATAATGAAGAGTCAGTGGACCCATTCCTAATGCGTGAACGATGTTCATTTATCCTAATTTTAAGGGGTCTAGTAGTTATTCCAACATATAGTAATTTGCAGGGGCATTCTAACAGGTACACTACATTATCACTGGAACATGTTGTCAAATGTTGTAATGTGACATTAATATTGAGTGTTGGATGAGAGTATATTTTACTCTTAAGTGATTGCTGGCAGCAGTTACAGTGTCCACAGCTAGTGTGACCCCTAGTGGTAGGTTCATGGGATGTATTAGGAGTGTTATATTCAGAGTGGATTATAAGGTCCCTTAAATTTCTGGATCTTTTATGGGCAATTATAGGTTTGTCTTTGCATCCAGGAATGTCCTGTAGTAAATGCCAGTGTTTTGAAATAATCTTAGTGATCTTGGATGAATATTGTGTCAGTGTCAAGGGCCATATTATGCGGTTGTTATGTTTTCTAGGGCGTTCCTGTAGTAATTCACCTCTGTTGATGGAGTTTGCCTTGTTCATGGCTGTGTTGAGTATGCTATTAGGGTATCCTCTCTCTCTTAGTTGTTTTTTCAGGATACCTGCCGTAGATTCAAAGTCCTTTTGTGTGCTAGAATTACGTTTCAGTCTTAAAAACTGAGAAAATGGTAAATTGGATTTAAGAGAAAAGTGATGAAAGCTGGAAAAATGTAAAAAGGAATTCTTGTCTGTAGGTTTACTATAATTTTTCACTAATAGTTTCTGACCTTTTTTGAAAACCATGACATCCAGGAAGTTAACATTAGTAGGGCTATAGTGGTGTGTAAATTTCATGTGTTTATGTAGTGTATTAATCCAGCTGTAGAATAGGTCAGCTACTGACTGTGATCTCACTACTGTAAATATATCATCTAGATACCTTCCAAAATAAAGGATATCTGAAGAAAATGGATTCTTAGTGGTATTAAAGATGAATTTATTTTCTAAGTATGCAACGAATAAATTGGCTATAGCGGGTGCAAGTGGGCTACCCATAGCGATTCCGAATGTTTGTAAATAAAATTGTTTATCAAAACTAAAATAGTTGTATTCTAGCACAATGTCTAGCAAATCCATGAGGAAGTGAGTGGGAGGAGCTGGAGATTTGCGTGTGTCAAGTATATCTTTAACTACTGCTCTGGCCTCATCTAAAGGTATGTTTGTATATAGGGCTTCAATATCTAAGGTCATGAGTATGGCTTGCTCAGGTATAGTTAGGGCTTCTATTATATTGATGAAATGTTTGGTGTCTTTGATAAATGATGTATTTAATGGTACAAAAGGTTGCAAAAAATGGTCAATAAACTGAGCTAAAGGTTCCAAAATAGATGCAGTGCCTGAAACGATAGGTCTACCTGGTGGAGGAAAGGTTCTTTTGTGAATCTTCGGGAGAACATAAAATACCGGTGTTCTGGGGTATGGATTCTGAAGGAACTCATATGTCTGTAATGAAATATATCCCAGTGAGAGACCTTCAGCACATACTGTACGTATAAGGGATCTAATTTTATTAATGGGATCCTTAGGGATTCCAAACCTGAAACTGTGTTCAAACCTAAAAACAAATTCTACCCCAACACTGATAATATGATGATAAAAACATTTGAAAAAGTTGTGGAACGGGACATTAGCAGACTATCCAAATCCAGGTCCAAAACCTTTCCGAATATGTCTATGACTGAATTGAATACCATTAAAAGACTAGCAAACATGCCACAATATATTTGGAAACCAGCTGATAAGGGAGGGGCGGTGGTATTGCTGAATAGAATTGACTATGTTAAGGAAGTAGAAAGACATCTCTCTAACAACATGTTCTATAAATGTATTCCTAAGGATCCCATTAATAAAATTAGATCCCTTATACGTACAGTATGTGCTGAAGGTCTCTCACTGGGATATATTTCATTACAGACATATGAGTTCCTTCAGAATCCATACCCCAGAACACCGGTATTTTATGTTCTCCCGAAGATTCACAAAAGAACCTTTCCTCCACCAGGTAGACCTATCGTTTCAGGCACTGCATCTATTTTGGAACCTTTAGCTCAGTTTATTGACCATTTTTTGCAACCTTTTGTACCATTAAATACATCATTTATCAAAGACACCAAACATTTCATCAATATAATAGAAGCCCTAACTATACCTGAGCAAGCCATACTCATGACCTTAGATATTGAAGCCCTATATACAAACATACCTTTAGATGAGGCCAGAGCAGTAGTTAAAGATATACTTGACACACGCAAATCTCCAGCTCCTCCCACTCACTTCCTCATGGATTTGCTAGACATTGTGCTAGAATACAACTATTTTAGTTTTGATAAACAATTTTATTTACAAACATTCGGAATCGCTATGGGTAGCCCACTTGCACCCGCTATAGCCAATTTATTCGTTGCATACTTAGAAAATAAATTCATCTTTAATACCACTAAGAATCCATTTTCTTCAGATATCCTTTATTTTGGAAGGTATCTAGATGATATATTTACAGTAGTGAGATCACAGTCAGCAGCTGACCTATTCTACAGCTGGATTAATACACTACACAAACACATGAAATTTACACACCACTGTAGCCCTACTAATGTTAACTTTTTGGATGTCATGGTTTTCAAAAATGGTCAGAAACTATTAGTGAAAAATTACAGTAAACCTACAGATAAGAATTCCTTTTTACATTTTTCCAGCTTTCATCACTTTTCTCTTAAATCCAATTTACCATTTTCTCAGTTTTTAAGACTGAAACGTAATTCTAGCACACAAAAGGACTTTGAATCTACGGCAGGTATCCTGAAAAAACAACTAAGAGAGAGAGGATACCCTAATAGCATACTCAACACAGCCATGAACAAGGCAAACTCCATCAACAGAGGTGAATTACTACAGGAACGCCCTAGAAAACATAACAACCGCATAATATGGCCCTTGACACTGACACAATATTCATCCAAGATCACTAAGATTATTTCAAAACACTGGCATTTACTACAGGACATTCCTGGATGCAAAGACAAACCTATAATTGCCCATAAAAGATCCAGAAATTTAAGGGACCTTATGATCCACTCTGAATATAACACTCCTAATACATCCCATGAACCTACCACTAGGGGTCACACTAGCTGTGGACACTGTAACTGCTGCCAGCAATCACTTAAGAGTAAAATATACTCTCATCCAACACTCAATATTAATGTCACATTACGACATTTGACAACATGTTCCAGTGATAATGTAGTGTACCTATTAGAATGCCCCTGCAAACTACTATATGTTGGAATAACCACTAGACCCCTTAAAATTAGGATAAATGAACATCGTTCACGCATTAGGAATGGGTCCACTGACTCTTCATTATATGTACATTTTAATGAAAAAGCACATACACACCATAGCTTTAAATTTTGCGCTTTGGAAAAAATAGTACCCAGACCTAATGCAGATACAAAAAAACTCCTTCTGCAAAGGGAATCTTTTTGGATCTTCAAACTACAAACACTGGTTCCTCTAGGACTAAATGATAAAATTGAATACACTTGTTTCTTGTGAGATGTAATTCTACTTAAGAGACAGCCCAGCTATGACTCACTGCTCGTTACAGAACTCCTACTACAACAGAGCCTGTAGTACAGAACCTGTATTACTGAAGAGAATGTAAGTAGGGTAGCGTGTATCTTTACTGTTATTACAAAATGTTTTTCTAATCAATGTTATTTTGGGGAGTTTCATGTATCTATGTTGTATGTTATTTCTACTCCTTATTTAGTGCACTAAGCATAATAAGATACAGACTACACCCTGAGGAAGATATTGTTCGAAACAAGGATAAACATACCGGAAGACCTTGTTGAGATTTTGTTGCCTATGAAAGACCTTGTTGCCCAAGAAGAATTCCTTGAGACTGTCTTATCAAAAGAAGAATTTTTTTTGAAGATAAAGATAGAGACTCTGGAATTTCTTCACTGAAAGGATGGACTCTATTACCTTTAGTCTGTTGTTGATTTCTCTATGTTAATGTGCTGATAACATATTTATTTAATGCTATCAAGTCTCAGACAAGTTATGCCAATAGAGAACATAGAATACTGTTGTATATTACTGTCTTGAGAGTCTGCTAAGATTTACATACATACATTTTTGTTCTTTGAAATTAGATCATCGCCATCCCTCCTTTCCTTTAGAAGGAAATTGAAGACATGGATTTGGGACCAGGCGTTCGGGCAATCTGGCAGATAGATAAATAAAGGACAACGACGACTGATAGGAATGGGAAATTGTGGAATGAAGTTATGGACTCTGAGTTGCGAACGTTGAGCATAAGATTGGTTTTTTATTGATTGTGATGTATATTGATTGTTTTAACTGTCGAAACTGTTTTAATCGCTGTCTATATTTTATCTGTATTACTGTGCAGGCATTAAATTGTGCCTTTTTGTAAGCCGCCCTGAATCCCCTCTCGGGGGTTGAGAAGGGTGGGGTAGAAGAAAACAAAATAAATAATAATAATAAATCCTACCTCTATTCACGTCCAGTGTTTATTTTAAAAAATTTAATTTATTACATCTGGCCCAGCCATAAGGTTTTAAATTCTCTGTGTTATTGTTTATATGTGAGTTATATTAATTGTACTGTTTTATTTGCTTGCTGTTTTGTTTTTACTGGTGTGTTGTTGGTCTTGGCCTCATGTAAGCCACCCCGAGTCCCCTTGGGGAGACGGTAGTAGGGTATAAATAAAGTATTATTATTATTATTATTATTATTATTATTATAACTCATTTACAACCCTCTCTGTCACAGCATGTTTATGGCTATCACTATTCTCTCGACTTCCTTTACAAGTAGAGAAAATGTTATATAATCGCATTTCTACTTTAAAAAATTTTCTACTAATTCCTTAAACCCACTCGAAACAAATGCCCCCCCCACACACACACACACACACACCATTATTATACTTGTAAATTAGGAAGTCTCAATCTTGCTTGTCGTTGGACAATATTTCACCAGCTTAGTTAATTCATCCATTTTAACTGATTCCTGAATTTTCATCAACAGCTGTCATAATTCTTTATCTTCCATTTTTGGAGCCTAGTTGCATTACCCCTTTAAAAGGCAAACCCTGAAACCTCATCATCATCATCATCATCATCACCATCATCATCACTTTATTTCTTAATTAGTCACTCTCCACCAAAGTGCTCCGAGCAACTTACAATTTGATCCAATTACTTAAATGCACAAGCAAACAGCCAAGTCTTGAGCGCCTTTACAAAAGGTCGCAACTCCGACATTGCTCTAATATATGGAGGCAATGAGTTCCACAGAATTGGAGCATAGATAAACCTCCAAGGCCCAGTTCCCAATGAGGCGCTGAGAGGCAAGGAGGTAGAAATGCAACAGACTTTATTTGCAAATGAAGACTGCCGAGTATGAGCAATGAAAGAAAGTGCCACACCGAGACACATCTTGGTTGAGGCTTTGATAGGAATGTCAAGTATGCCTCAGACTTCTATACATCTTCCTTTCATATGCCCCTTTTCTCCTTTCATCCTGCCCCATATGTTACTTTGGTCAATTGTTTTACACAGATAATTCAAGTAGGCAAATTCCCCACGGTTTCCTGATTACAAATCTTACAATCTATCAAACACCATTTGGACTTCCTGGGTTCCTAGGTTCTTGTGGGTTTTTTCGGGCTATAGGGCCATGTTCTAGAGGCATTTCTCCTAACGTTTCGCCTGCATCTATGGCAAGCATCCTCAGAGGTAGTGAGGTCTGTTGGAATTAGGACAATGGGTTTATATATCTGTGGAATGGCTGGGGTGGGGCAAAGAGCTCTTCTCTGCTGGAGCTAGGTGTGAATGTTTCAACTGACCACCTTGATTAGCATTTGATGGCCTGGCAGTGCCTGGGGCAATCTTTTGTTGAGAGGTGATTAGATGTCCCTGATGGTTTCCTCTCTGTTGTTTTGCTGTTGTAATTTTAGAGTTTTAATACTGGTAGCCAGATTTTGTTCATTTTCATGGTTTCCTCTTTTCTGTTGAAATTTTCCACATGCTTATGGATTTCAAATACTAATGAAGGTGGTCAGTTGAAACATTCACACCTAGCTCCATCAGAGAAAAGCTCTTTGCCCCACCCCAGCCATTCCACAGATATATAAACCCATTGTCGTAATTCCAACAGACCTCACTACCTCTGAGGATGCTTGCCATAGATGCAGGCAAAACGTCAGGAGAAATGCCTCTAGAACATGGCCCTATAGCCCGAAAAAACCCACAAGAACCTAGTGATTCCAGCCATGAAAGCCTTCGACAATACATTCCTGGGTTCCGTTTGAACTTTTTGTCTTTCACTTTCCAGCGATGCATTCCTCTTGCTTTTCTCTTCCCCTTTGTATGTCAGCCTTCTTTCCCAATCTCTTCCTCAAGACTGTCCATTCATGAAGAAGCAGATCAACAATTCGCCCTTTTGTGAGGTTCTCAGCCCACATCTCTCACTGATTTCCTAAGGATCCTGTTGATAGGTCTCATTCCCCACACAACTGTGATATTTCTATGGAACTTCTTCAAGATCAACAAGGGCTTCAGACCACTTGAAACAGATCACTTCCATTGGACGTTTTCACAGATATTGTCCTCTTTGACCTCTAGGACAGTAATTACTTCCAGGATTTCCTCCTTGTGCTCTGATTTCCCTAAACTTTCTGTCTGTTCTTGAGTCTCAACTTTTGGATTTACGACTATTTGATCTTTCTGTTAGCTAGTCAATCCATTTGTCCAACTAAATATGAATCTCCTTAAATTCCACTGACACCTCTTGTCTCATCAATATCTGTTGTAGTTGAGTCTCCAAGTAACGTTACCACTGATGATAGGAGTAGTAGAGGAGGAAAGAGAGGTGCTCAGAGTTTAGATGAAGAGCAACAAAGAAAGAGAATTAGGGAGATATTCATGTCTCCTACAGACAATGACTCATTTGAGGGCTTCTCAGAAGGTGAAATGGAGGAGGAAGGAGATGGGAGCAGGGGTGTAAAATGGATTACTTGGGAGCAGGAGTCTGACGAAGAGCTTCAGAGGAAACTGATCTGTGATATACTTACTGCTCCGACTGAAGAAGAAGATTTTATGGGATTCACTGGAAATGATGGATCTGGGAGTAGTGACGAGGAGGAGGATGGGTTGGATTGTACTCGTGTGCAGGAAATCAGAGATGTATGTACACAACCTACGTCCAGTGATACGTTTGAAGGGTTTTCTGGGGACTGGCAATCTGGTGATACATGGGGAGACCTAAGTCTTGATAAGAGATGGAAAAGTTGGCGAGAGGGGCGTTGGCGTTCAGCTGTGGAGGCTAAAGCAGCTGATAGCGATGAGGAAAGGGCGGAGGACAGTTCATCAACAGATAATGAGTTGTAAGATAAATGTAGGCACTGGAGTAATGGGACTTTGCAGAAGGCAAAGTGTTGGATTCATGCCTGGGTCTTTGTCGCTGCAGTTTCTCTTGTTGGGTCCTGGATCTACAGGTTGCTGCTTTCTCCATGTATTGTTTGGCTTTGGATTCCCGTAAGTGCTGACTTTCCCTCTCTTTGACTTCGGATTGCCTGGAACGACACTGCTTTTTGGCTCTAATATCTTTGACAGTTTTTGGACTACGGCTTTCTGTTCTTCCACCTTGTTTACTTGCATACTTTGTACTCTGTGACTTTGGAGCGTTTTGCTCGACCTTTTGTTTATCCCAGATTATATGCCGGTTTAATCCGGATTATTTCCCAAGTTAAGTTTTTGTCTTGCAAATTGCTTAAAACCTTTTGTTTTGGCCAGGGACACTGAAGTAAGTGTCCCTGAGTCCTTTTTGTTGCCTTAATAAACTTTGTTTGGATTTTATCCCTGWMTCTGGCACTTTAAAGGTGTCTGGATCCCGACAATATCAGTTCATTAGGAATTTGGGTAGGATTCACTGACCACACACAGTGGCACTCCAAGGCTCTTGTTACCTCAATACATTCAGATCTTTACCTTCTGTATACTTTTCAGCCTGGGAACTTTCCTTTGTTTTGGCTTGAAAATAGCGTTTATCATGCAAACAAAACTTAACCCTTTGTGAATTGCTAGGGTTATAGCTAATATATATCCCACTCTTAACTCCTAAGATAGTCCGTTTTAATGACCTTCCTTGATGTCTGTTATATCATCTTGTAAGTGAGAGAGTTCTTTGGCAATTACAATTTCTGAACATTTGCTCTTCTGATTCCTGTCACAAGCCCCAAGCCCCAAATAGCAAAAGTGCACAAATCAACACTCTGTGGTGAAGCTGATAGTCCAACTAAGGAGCAAACATTAGCAGATAATTCTATAGTTACCCAGTGCATTCCATGGCAACGCGTGGATTTGTTGTCTATGCTCAAACTATTACCACTGGTTCGTTGCAAAGCCATGGAGGAGGCCTGGCTCTCACTCTCCCTTTGGCTTAATCCCCAGAAGTGAATGAGGTCTAGCAGAGTTGACCAATTGCATGGGTCCAGGAACCAATGTTCTCCACTGGATTTCTTGAAGGCCTCAAAAATACCTACCATAAAAAGACAGAACAAAGGGCCAAGATTTTGAATTGTCAGGTTTATTTGTATCATTACTCTTTAAACCCAGAACCTGGAGGTTTCAGAGACTTCAGAAAAAGTAGTGTCCTGGTCAGAATAGATCAGAGCAACTTTATCCACAAAGAACTAAGCAAATGCTTCACAGACTGGTCAGGGATCCTGTCTTGTGAGATGGGATTTAATAAACCTCTGACCATTCGAAGCAGCTCGCCTGGATGGTTACATGCAGACACAACGTTGGCCACAATGAAATATTTATTTGCGGCTTCCACTGCCGCAGAGTTAGTTCTTCTAGGCGTAAACCTGTGTTTGGTCTGAACCTTCATCAGTATGTCAAAGCCTGGAGGAACAGAAATGCTTTTAGCTGATA
>NW_026844366.1:345713060-345742858 GCF_025583915.1 Anolis sagrei ordinatus | reverse complement strand
GGTTGGACTGGATGGCCCAGGAGGTCTCTTCCAACTCTTTGATTCTATGATTCTATGATTCTATGAATGTGTCCAGAGGAAGACGACTAAAATGATAAAGGGTCTGGAGAACAAGCCCTATGAGGAGTGGCTTAAGAAGCTGGGCATGTTTAGCCTGAAAAAGAGAAGGCTGAGAAGAGACATGATAGCCATGTATAAATATGTGAGTGGAAGCCACAGGGAGGAGGGAGCAAGCTTGCTTACTGCTTCCATGGAGATTAGGACAAGGAACAATGGCTTCAAACTACAAGAGAGGAGATTCCATCTGAACACGAGGAAGAACTTCCTGACTGTGAGAGCCGTTCAGCAGTGGAACTCTCTGCCCCGGAGTGTGGTGGAGGCTCCTTCTTTGGAAGCTTTTAAACAGAGGCTGGATGGCCATCTGTCAGGGGTGATTTGAATGCAATATTCCTGCTTCTTGGCAGGGGTTGGACTGGATGGCCCATGAGGTCTCTTCCAACTCTTTTATTCTATGATTCTATGACCTCGTGGACCAGCCCACACCAGAACTCGCTGTCGGCTGTCACTACTCCCAGCTCCTTCAAGGTCAATCCATGGCCATATAGCCCAAAAAACCTACAACAACCCATCCTGCCCCTCCTCAGAGAGACAAATCGCTTCCAAATCTTGGTCCAATGTATCTTTGACAAGGATACATTGGACACAAGTTACAGCTTGTCAATATTCTTTCTGCATGGCTTTGCCCTGACGTGCACACAAGACCATTCCAGGTGAGAAGATCTGACCAAGGCAGGAGGCAGTGAGACTAGGATTTTCTCCATCTTCTATGGACGCAGCCCAGAATTGCACTTGTTTGAGCTTCAGCATCACGCTGTTGACTCATGTTCATCTGGTGGTCTACTAAGACTCCTATATGGCTGGCTGGAAGAGTGTTAATATGTATAGACAGATAGACATGGGATTGTGACTCAGAGTGTTTTCAGAGTTGCTGTCCTTTCCCGCATCCCATTGCGAAAGCCCTGTTGCAAACTGTTCTTTTTTGGATGGGGAAGCCCTGTTGCAAGCTGGCCTTTGTGTGGCTGCCGCATGTCTGAAGGCCCGCTATGCTCCAGCCAGTGTTGCATGACTGCGGAGCTGGCAGTGGCGGCCTCAGTCCCGGCTGGAGGGCTAATTGGAGGATAATCAACTGAGCGGCACATGTGGCAGCCTGGTTAATGTTCCCTCGCCGGGCCTCCCTTGCCAATTCCCTCTCCCGTAATGGCAAAGGATTTCCAAACACATGCGCCCCTTTGGAGGGAGCGAAGGGGGGGAAGGAGGGGGTGCAAGGGCACGCATGCCGGGGTGATTTATGGCCCTGCGCAGGGCTGGCGTGGAGCAGATGCGCACCAGCATCCCCTATCAGGCCCCAGCGCCAGCCAGCGGCCTCCCCACATGCGCCTCCCCACCTTTAATTAGCCCCGGCCCCCCAGGACCCATTGCCCTGTTTCCCTGGAGGGTCCTTGCCCGCTCTCAGCTGTGGCACCCGGCCCTCCTCAGCCCCCCAACCCCAAAGACAGGCCATGCGCACCCCCACGTTGCACATATGCGCACACACAGAGTCAGTCATCTCCCACCCTCCCAAACAGGTAGCCCACACCTTCCAAACAGGTAGCCCACAGCCTTCAAGTGTCCCCATTCATTTCGCTTTCAAGCTCCATTGAATATCTCCCAGGGTTTCCTCCGGCTCTCTCCTCCCTCTTGGAATTCCAATTCCCTGCAATGGCTGCAGACGGAGTTCAAAGAGAGAAGACACTTTGCAATCCAGGAAAAACAGAAAAGGGGAGAGAAGCATTCACAGAATCACAGAATTTTAGGTTTGAAAGAAACCCTAGGCCAACCTTCTTCTGCCAGGCAAGAAGACACAATCAAAGCCATCCTCACAGAATCATAGAATTGGAAGAGACCGCATGGGCCCATCTATTCCAACCCCAGTCTGCTTCCATGCAGGAAAAGCACCATCAAAGCATCCCTGGACAAATGGCCATCCGGCTTCTGTTGAAAAGCTTCCAAGGAAGGAGTTTCCACCAGACTCTGAGGCAGAGAGTTCTGCTGCTGAACACCTCTTCCTACAGTAAGGAAGTTCTTGCTCATGTTCAGGTGGAAACTCTTTTCCTGTCATTTGAACCCATGGCTCCATTGAGTCATAGAATCATAGAATCAAAGAGTTGGAAGAGACCTCATGGTCTATCCAGTCCAACCCCATTCTGCCAAGAAGCACCCCTGACAGATGGCCATCCAGCCTCTGTTTAAAAGCTTCCAAAGAAGGAGGCTCCACCACACTCCGGGGCAGAGAGTTCCACTGCTGAACGGTTCTCACAGTCAGGAAGTTCTTCCTCATGTTCAGATGGAATCTCCTTTCTTGTAGTTTGAAGCCATTGTTCCTTGTCCTAATCTCAATGGAAGCAGAGAACAAGCATGCTCCCTCCTTCCTGTGGCTTCCTCTCACATATTTATATATGGCTATCGTATCTCCTCTCAGCCTTCTTTTCTTCAGGCTAAACATGCCCAGTTCCTTAAGCCGTTCCTCATAGGGCTTGTTCTCCAGACCCTTGATCATTTTAGTCGCTCTCCTCTGGACACATTCCAGCTTGTCAATATCTCTCTTGAATTGTGGTGCCCAGAATTGGACACAATATTCCAGGTGTGGTCTAACCAAAGCAGAATAGAGCATGGGGAGCATGACTACCCTAGATCTAGGCACTATGCTCCTCTTGATGCAGGCCAAAATCCCATTGGCTTTATTTGCCACCACATCACATTCCTGGCTCATGTTTAACTTGTTCTCCACGAGGACTCCAAGATCTTTTTCACACGTACTGCTCTCGAGCCAGGCATCGTCCCCCATTCTGTCTCTTTGCATTTCATTTTTTCTGCCAAAGTGGAGTATCTTGCATTTGTCCCTGTTGAACTTCATTTTGTTAGTTTTGGCCCATCTCTCTAATCTGTCAAGATCGTTTTGAATCCTGCTCCTGTCCTCTGGAGTCTTGGCTCTCCCTCCCAATTTGGTTTCGTCTGCAAACTTGATGATCCTGCCTTCTAGCCCTTCATCTAAGTCATTAATAAAAATGTTGAACAGGACCGGGCCCAGGACGGAACCCTGCTGATGGCACTCCACTCGTCACTTCTTTCCAGGATGAAGAGGAAGCATTGGTGAGCACCCTCTGGGTTCGTCCATTTAACCAATTCCAGATCCACCTCACCGTAGTTTTGCCTCACCCACATTGGACTAGTTTCCTTGCCAGAAGGTCATGGGGGACCTTGTCAAAGAAGGCCTTACTGAAATCCAGACATGCTACATCCACGGCATTCCCCGCATCTACCCAGCTTGTAACTCTATCGAAAAAAGAGATCAGATTAGTCGGTTTTTGATAAATCCATGTTGACTCTTAGCGATGACCGCATTTGTTTCTAAGTGTTTGCAGACCACTTCCTTGACCATCTTTTCCAGAATCTTGCCTGGTATCGACGTGAGGCTGACCGGACATGGGTCATTGTTTGGGTCATCCTGTTTTCCCTTCTTGAAGATTGGGACCACATTGGCCCTCCTCCAGTCTTCTCCTCCAGTCTTCTTACAGTCAAGAAGTTCTTGCTGATTCTATGTACCAGACTAACAAATCCACTTAATCCATGGAGAACTTTTTTTTTTGTCGTGTCAGAAGTGACTTGAGAAACTGCAAAGTCGCTTCTGGTGTGAGAGAATTGGCCGTCTGCAAGGACGTTGCCCAGGGGATGCCCGGATTATTTGATGTTTTTATCATCCTTGTGGGAAGCTTCTCTCATGTCCGCTTTGCATGAGGAGCTGGAGCTGATAGAGGGAGCTCATCTGCCTCTCCCCGGATTTGAACCTGTGACCTGTCGGTCTTCAGTCCTGCTGGCACAGGGGTTTAACCCACTGCGCCACCGGTGCAAAGTGGAGAACTTTAAACATAGGTTGCACGAGCCTCTCCTTTAGCAGTGGATTCCTGCTTCACAGGGTGGACTAGATGGCCTTTGAAGCCCTTTCCAGTTCTAAGAGTCTATGAATCTATCTACATCCAAGTCCTGGCAATGCATGTTACAGGCCCAGGACATTGTTCTCTGCCCTTGGGGGTTAGCCGTTTCCCTTGGAGTTGGACTGCAAATTCGCTCTGGGTTTTATTCCGAACTTGGAAAGCTCCTCAAGAATGGAAATCCATTACTTTGGATGGCCGCTCCTTAAAAGTCATCTCAAAGGGGCAGCTCCTCGCCTGCCTTCTTGACACGGGGGATCGTGCCCACCCTCTCATTAATGCGGCTGCCAAATGACCTGTTCCGCAGTCCGCTGCTGTCTGAGGAACCAATTAACTCAAGGCGGCTAATTACCGGCACCTGGATCCAGCCAAGATGCCCAGGAGCCCTGTTTACTGAAGTGTAAAGCCCTCCGCATTCAGCCCATCTGTGCCTTGCCTGGTGCCGTGCCCAAGCGGTGCCTTCCTTGCCACAACCTCACCAAAGTCAGTCTTCTTTGGGCCAGGGACCCTACCTCCCCTTTGACCCTAATGAAGTTGCCCCATTTGGAAAAACCCACCCCAAAGGGGTCAAGAGCCGGTAGGAAGAGTGGCAGAAAGGGCATTTGCAGAGGGAGGGTCTTCTTAGGCTGGTCACTCCTGGCCCACCTTTAAGGGGGCATTTGGAGGGAGGGAAGGACCGGGGAGTCAATGGCCACCAAAACACGAGAAAGCCCAGGCTAAGCGGGATCATCTCTGGTTAGGATGAGGATGAGCTCACAAGACTTCAAGCCAGTCTGAACCACAGCAGGGAGTTCCACAGTTCCTGGGAAGATAGACTTGATGAAAGCTGAGGGACTGTGTCTCCAGCAGCAGGGACCTTTTCTTTTCTCCTTTTTTTTTTTTTACTAAACTTACCCTGCCAATCTAATAAAAAGTATCCCTTCCTTGCAATTGTTCCCTTCCATCGTGATACATTGTGTCCCTTTGCTGTCTCAAACATTAACAAGCAGAAACCTTTCCTTTCCCAAACCATGGATCCCTGCTGGCTTGCCCGGGATGCTCTTACAGTGTCCCGGGGAGGCTGAAACTGCATTCCTCTGGACCGCGGATACGGAGACCCATTGGGCCCCCGTATCTGCGGGTCAACGGATCGGCTCCAAACCGATACCATCTTTTTTCTAGACTAATTCTAGGAAAAAGACATGCCTCTCTTGCAGAGGAAGGGACTAGCAAAAGCATTTTGCAGGATTCCTTCTCTCAACCCCTTCCATCTTGTCCGTAAGTTAGCAGGCAACTTTGAGTTGCTTTGAGTCGCCTTTTGGAGATATATAGCAGGATATAAACAACAACAACAACTGGAAGGCACATACTCACATGGAGCCTAGAAAGGACCTAACATTTTATTTATTTATTTATTTGACTTGTATACTGCCACTCCCAATTTGGCTCGGGGCGGTTTACAGCAGTAGATTAAAAACAATACAACCAACTTTAAAATACAATAAAAACGAGAACAGACATAGTCCCGAGTTATTCACCCATCTAAAGCTTGTCGGAAAAGAAAAGTTTTACAGGCTTTCCGAAAAGCAAGTAGCTCTCGGATGGTTTGGGTTTCAACTGGCAAGGCATTCCATAAATAAGGGGCCACAATCGAGAAGGCTCTCTGCCTAGTCGAGGACAAATGATAAGTCCGGATGTTGGGGACTTCAAGCAAATTTTGGTCTTCGGACCGAAGTAATCTCTGGGGTTGGTAGGGGGATAAGCAGGTCCTCAGGTACACCGGCCCCGGACCATATAAGGCCTTAAAGGTTAGTACCAGCACCTTGAAAGTAATCCGGTACTCAATCGGAAGCCAGTGCAGCTGTTGCAGAATTGGGGTGATACGACACCTCTCCGGCACCCTGGTGAGAAGACGAGCCGCCGCATTTTGCACCAGCTTCAGTTTCCGGATCACTGACTAAGGAAGGCCAATGTAGAGGGCGTTACAGTAGTCAAGCCTCGAGATGATCGTCGCCTGGATCACCGTAGCCAGGTCGTTCCTAGATAGGAAGGGAGCCAGTCACCTAGCCTGACGAAGGTGGAAAAACGCAGATCTGCTCACAGCAGAGACCGGGGCCTCCATTGTGAGCAGAGGGTCCAATAAGACACCAAGACTCTTTACAGAAGGTGACGGACGTAGTGTCTCGCCATCCAGGGTAGGCAGCTGGATCTCCCTCCCACCCGGACGGCCCAGCCAAAGGATCTCCGTCTTCTCTGGATTCACCCTCAACCTGCTGGCACGGAACCATTCAGTAACGGCCTCAAGGCACTGATGGAAATTTTCAGGTACGGAGTCCGGCCGGCTCTCCATCCTCAGAATGAGCTGAGTGTCATCAGCGTACTGGTGGCACTCCAGCCCAAAGCTCCACACCAGTCGGGCAAGCGGTCTCATATAGATATTAAATAATACAGGAGAGAGAATAGCTCTCTGCGGGACCCCACAAGTTACCAGAGATATTCCGAAGCACTAGATCCCACAAATGTGATCACCCAAAACCTAGATGGGAGGCCATCAAGGAATACCCAGGACTGCAGTTTCCCTTTAAGAGGACAGAATGGCAAAACCTCCTTTGAAGATTCCTGGTCTAAGAAAACCCCATGAAATCTATGATTCAAAAGTCAAGAGTGAATTTCTATTTCTGCATTCCCTTTTCATATGTGTTCAGTAGGCTTGTTTGATGAAGTTCAACAATGACAAATGCAAGATACTCCACTTAGGCAGGAAAAATGAAATGCAAAGATACAGAATGGGGGACAATGCCTCGCTCGAGAGCAGTACGTGTGAAAAAGATCTTGGAGTCCTCGTGGAGAGGAAGGGGAACATGAGCCAGGAATGTGATGTGGCGGCAAAAAAAGCCAATGGGATTTTGGCCTGCATCAATAGGAGCATAGTGTCTAGATCCAGAGAAGTAATGCTACCCCTCTATTCCACTTTGGTTAGACCACACCTGGAATATTGTGTCCAATTCTGGGCACCACAATTGAAGAGAGATATTGACAAGCTGGAATGTGTCCAGAGGAGGGCGACTAAAATGATCAAGGGTCTGGAGAACAAGCCCTATGAGGAGCGGCTTAAGGAGCTGGGTATGTTTAGCCTGAAGAAGAGAAGGCTGAGAGGAGATATGATTGCCATGTAGAAATATGGGAGAGGAAGCCACAGGGAGGAGGAGGGAACAAGCTTATTTTTTGCTTCATTGGAGACTAGGACACAATGGAACAATGGCTTCAAACTACAAGAGAGGAGATTCCATCTGAACATGAGGAAGAACTTCCTGACTGTGAGAGCCGTTCAGCAGTGGAACTCTCTGCCCTGGAGTGTGGTGGAGGCTTCTTTTAAACAGAGGCTGGATGGCCATCTGTCAGGGGTGCTTTGAATGCAATATTCCTACTTTTTGGCAGAATGGGGTTGGACTAGATGGCCCAGGAGGTCTCTTCCAACTCTTTGATTCTAGGATTCTGTGATTTAAAAAATGGTTCAAAATTGTTTTGATTCTAAAGTCAATTCCGATTTTCACAGAAAAAAAGTGTTCAAAACTTTTTGAAATTTCCGAGACTTCTGAAGCCTTTTGTTAATGGTTTGAAAGTTTTATTTCCTGTTTCATTGGATGGTCTTTACTTTGAAAGCAGTTGTTTTAACTCCAGGAGTGGGGAAAAGCAAGCAGAGGAAGTTGGCCCATACCTGATCTAGACTGTAGAATGGATGCAGTTTGACCCCACTTGAACTGTTATGGCACATTGGAAGAGGATCCAGGGAGTTTGGTGAGGCCCAGCACTCTGGCAGCAGGAGAATAGCATTCTCTCCTGACATTTCGCCTGCATCTGTGGCAAGCGTCCCCAGAGGATTGTTGGGAGGTCTGTTGGAAATGAGGCAAGTGGAGTGTACATGTCCCTGTGGAATAATGTCCAAGGTGGGACAAAGAACCCTGTATGTTTGAAGCAAGTGTGGTTGATGGAATTAGCAAGCTTAAGTAGCATTGAGTGGCCTTGCAGCTGCAAAATCAATCAGTGAGGGTATCTGCATAGAGGCAGTGAGGCAAGTGGAGTGCATATATCCCTGTAGGTTAATGTCCAGGATGAGAGAAAGAACCCTTGTCTGCTTGAAGCAAGTGTGGATGATGAAACTAGCAAGTTTGAATAGTGCTGGATAGCCATGAAGCTGCAAAGTCAATCAGTGCGGGTATCTGCATAGAGGTATTGAGACAAGTGGAATGTATATATCCCCGTAGGATAATGTCCAGGGTGGGAGAAAGAATTCTGTCTCTTTGAAGCAAGTGTAGATGATGAAACTAGGAAGCTTGAATAGCGTTGGAAAACCATGAAATTGCAAAGTCAATCAGTGAGGGTATCTGCATAGAGGTATTGAGACAAGTGGAGTGTATATATCCCCGTAGGAAAATGTCCAGGGTGAGAGAAAGTACCCTTGTCTGTTTGAAGCAAGTGTGAAGGTTGCAACGAGGAAGCTTGAATAGCGTTGAGTAACCATTAAGCTGCAAAGTCAATCAGTGAGGGTATCTGCATAGAGGTAGCCTGACTGCTGTTGTCTGGAGGCATCCTTTGTTGGGAGGAGAACTCCAGGAAGCAAGCATCTCCCAAACAGAGGGTGCCAACAAGCAAGAATGGCCAGGCTACTTCTATGCAGATGACCTCACTGATTGACTTTGTAAACTTCATGGCTACTCAGTGCTAACCAAGCTTGCTAATTGCAACATTCACACTTGCTTCAAATAGACAAGGATTCTTTCTCCTACCCTGGGCATTTTTCCACAGGTACGTACACACTTCAAGTTGCTTCACTTCGAACAGACCTCCGAAGATGGCAACCACAGATGCAGGTGAAACAGCATGAGAGAATGCTACTCGAACATGGCCACACAGCCCGAAAAACTCACAGCAGCCCAGTGATTTCGGCCATGAAAGCCTTTGACAACACATCCAGATGTTTGATTTCATCCAGACCTTGGAGAGCCTCAAGGGTTCCCACAGGTTCCTGCATGGGTTCAGGCTGGGCTAGATGATCTTTGGGGCAGGGCACCTTGATTCTCCCAGCATTGACCCATGGAGGAGAGCAGGAGCATGCCAGACTTGCGCATGCACATGCACCCCTCTCTTGGGTTGGCGTGCGGCTTCTTCCCGCGCCTACAGGTGGGCCCTGCAGGGCTCAGACATCGGCCCATCTGTCTCCTCGCTAATGAGGAGTGGGGAGGGCAAGCAACGGGGGAACTCCCTGCACCTAAAAGGAGGCCGGGGATGCTTCCCTGGAATGGCCAAGGGTCTGGTTAGGTTGCCATCTGAGGAACAGAGATGGAAGGAGGAGAATGGCTACAATCATGCTATGGAATCTCATAGAATCTTGGAGGTGAAAGGGACCCTCAAGGGCCATCTAGTCCAGCTCCCTAATGAGTGCAGCATTCTTCCAAAGGAAGCAGAGAGTGTTTGAGGATTGGGACATCCGTAGGGAGACCAAGGTGCTTGCTTCAAAAGCCATTGTCCTCCTAACCCAGCTAGATGCCTGCAAAATGTGGACCATCTACAAACATCACACCCAACTTTGTCAATGTAGATGCAGAGATTGTGGATGTAGATCTGAACATTAGGAAGAACTTCCTGACTGTGAGAGCTGTTCAGCAGTGGAACTCTCTGCCCTGGAGTGTGGTGGAGGTTCCTTCTTCGGAAGCTTTTAAACAGAGGCTGGATGGCTATCTGTTAGGGGTGCTTTGAATGCAATTTGCCTGCTATTTGGCAGAATGGGGTTGGACTGGATAAAGGCCCAGGAGGTCTCTTCCAATTCTATGGTTTGTCTACTCTGGAACATGCAACATACCATCGTCCTTCTTTAGGGGTCCCTTTCAAATCTATGATACTATATCTGTCATGTACATATATGTGTGTGTGTGTGAATCTCATATATGTCTGACCTATTTAAGGTGGAATCAGGTGTCAAACAGAGATGCGTTATTGCCCCAACCATATTCTCCATCTTCATCGCTATGATATTTCACCTTGTTGATGGGAAGCTTCCCACCAGAGTGGAAATCATCTATCAGACAGATGGCAAGCAGACTGAAAGTCAAAACCAAGGTTGCAACAACATCTGTTATAGAACTCCAGTATGCTGATGACAATGTCATCTGTGCGCATTCAGAAGAAGACCTCAAGCCACTCTAAACACCTTCGCAGAAGCATACACGAAGCTCGGCCTGTCACTGAACATCAAGAAGACCAAAGTACTCTCCCAGCAGTCACCAGCCAATCCGTCTCCAATGCCAGCTTAATGGTGTAACATTAGAAAATGTGGACCATTTCCACTCCCTTGGCAGCTACCTCTCCACCAAAGTCAACATTGACACCGAAATACAACACTACCTGAGCTCTGCAACTGCAGCATTTTTCCGAATGAAGCAGAGAGTGTTTGAGGACCGGGACATCCGTAGGGAGACCAAGGTGCTTCTCTATAAAGCTATTGTCCTCCCAACCCTGCTATATGCTTGTGAGACGTGGACTGTCTACAGACGTCACATGCAACTCCTGGAACGATTCCATCAGCGCTGCCTCCGGAAAATCCTGCAAATCTCTTGGGAAGACAAGCGGGAAATGTCAGCATGCTGGAAGAAGCAAAGACCACCAGCACTGAAGCAATGGTCCTCCGCCATCAACTCCGCTGGACTGGTCACGTGGTCCGGATGCCCGACCACCGTCTCCCAAAGCAGCTGCTCTACTCCGAACTCAAGAACGGAAAACGGAATGTTGGAGGACAGGAAAAGAGATTTAAAGATGGGCTCAAAGCCAACCTTAAAAACTCTGGCATAGACACTGAGAACTGGGAAGCCTTGGCCCTTGAGCGCTCCAGTTGGAGGTCAGCTGTGACCAGCAGTGCTGTAGAATTTGAAGAGGCACGAATGGAGGGCAAAAGAGAGAAACGTGCCAAGAGGAAGGCACATCAATCCAACCCCGACCGGGACCACCTTCCACCTGGAAACCAATGCCCTCACTGCGGGAGAAGATGCATTCTCTCCTGACATTTCACCTACAACTGTGGCAAGCACAGATGCAGGCGAAACGTCAGGAGAAAATGCTTCTAGAACATGGCCATAAATATGTGAAAAGGTGTCATAAGGAAGAGGGAGAGGCCTTGGAGACAAGAACTCAATGGAGCCATGGGTTCAAATGACAGGAAAGGAGATTCCATGGAACATTAGAAGGAACCTCCTGACTGTAAGAAGAGTCTTCAGCCTCAAAGTGTGGTGGAAGCTCTTTCTTTGGAAGCTTTTAAACAGAGGCTGGATGGCCATCTGTTGGGAAGGCTTTGATTGTGCTTTCTCTGCATGGCACCATGAGGTTGAATTAGATTGCTCATGTGGTCTCTTCCAATTCTATGGTTCTATGATACCCCAAAGGCCATCTAGTCCAACCCCAGCATGCCAAGCAGGAATACTAAACGTGAACCCGACCAATATTTTTGCACCCAGATCAGGAAGGGGGTCCTTGGGAATGTGAAGGAGGGAAAGAGTGGGAGGGAGGCGGTCCCTGCCTGGGGGGCAATGGGTATGTGCGTGTTTGGGCAGGTGGCGTGTGGCGCATGTTGCGCAGGAATCTCTGGCAGGTGCCTGGCAGGGCCAACAGATGTTCCAGGCCCTCATTAGCCTCCTCCTTCGGCGCGGCTGCCAGCTCCCATCTACATCACCCAACACCGACGCCTTTGTTGCTCTTGCTCCGTCCCATACACAATGTGCATGTTGTGTGTATGTTTGTGTGCACTTGTGCATGCAGGTGCCTTGACGGTGTCAGCCTTCCCTTTGCAAAGGAAGACCCAAAAAAGGCAAATGGGGATGGGGGGAACATGAAAGGTATGGGGAAGTTTGCAAAGATGGAGAAGAACAGATAAGGGTCGTTCCTTGGCTCCAGATTCTGGACAGGACCCAGCACAGAGTGGCATTTGGCCTGAAGTCCCGACAAAATGCAACTTACGGCCTTCTACACTATATCCCAGGAACTGATCCCAGGTTATCTGCTTTGAACTGGATTATATGAGTCTCCACTGCCATATAATCTGAGATAAGCAGATAATCTGGGATTAGATTCTGGGAGGGGGCTCCAGACATTATGAAGAACTTCCTGACACTGAGAGCCTTTTTTGGTACAGGTGGTGGTCTCTTTAAACAGAGATGCCACCTAAACATTAAGAAGAACTTCCTGACTCTGAAAGGCACCCAAAAGTCTTCTTTGGAGGTCTTGAATCAGAGCTTGGATGGACATCTCTCAGGAGTACTGCACTTGGGTATTCCTACTGAGGCTTGACTAGATAGCCTTAGGCTATCTAGTCAAGCCTCAGTAGGAATACCCAAGTGCAGTACTCCTGAGAGATGTCCATCCAAGCTCTGATTCAAGACCTCTAAAGAAGACTTTTGGGTGCCTTTCAAAGTCAGGAAGCTCTTCTTAATGTTTTGGTGGCACCTCTGTTTAAAGAGACCACTACCCTCTGGGGAAGTCCATATTCCACTAGAGTTGGCTATCTAGTCCAGCCTCAGTAGGAATACCCAAGTGCAGTACTCCTGAGAGATGCCCATCCAACCTCTGATTCAAGACCTCTAAAGAAGACTTTCTGTCCCCAGAGGGTAGTGGTCTCTTTAAACAGAGATGCCACCTAAACATTAGGAACTTCCTGACTCTGAAAGTCTTCTTTGGAAGTCTTGAATCAGAGTTTGGATGGGCATCTCTCAGGAGTGCTGAAGTTGGGTATTCCTGATGGGGCTGGATGACATGGCCTTTAGGTTTCCCTTCCTAGACTTCCTCAGAGGGTAGTGGTCTCTTTAAACAGAGGTGCCACCTAAACATTAAGAAGAACTTCCTGACTTTGAAAGGTACCCTAAAGTCTTCTTTAGAGGTCTTGAATCAGAGGTTGGATGGGCATCTCTCAGGAGTACTGCACTTGGGTATTCCTACTGAGGCTGGACTAGATAGCCAACTCTAGTGGAATATGGACTTCCCCAGAGGGTAGTGGTCTCTTTAAACAGAGGTGCCACCAAAACATTAAGTAGAACTTTCTGACAGAAAGTCTTCTTTGGAAGTCTTGAATCAGAGTTTGGATGGGCATCTCTCAGGAGTGCTGAAGTTGGGTATTCCTGATGGGGCTGGATGACATGGCCTTTAGGTTTCCCTTCCTAGACTTCCTCAGAGGGTAGTGGTCTCTTTAAACAGAGGTGCCACCTAAACATTAAGAAGAACTTCCTGACTTTGAAAGGTACCCTAAAGTCTTCTTTAGAGGTCTTGAATCAGAGGTTGGATGGGCATCTCTCAGGAGTACTGCACTTGGGTATTCCTACTGAGGCTGGACTAGATAGCCAACTCTAGTGGAATATGGACTTCCCCAGAGGGTAGTGGTCTCTTTAAACAGAGGTGCCACCAAAACATTAAGTAGAACTTTCTGACAGAAAGTCTTCTTTGGAAGTCTTGAATCAGAGTTTGGATGGGCATCTCTCAGGAGTTCTGCAGTTGGGTATTCCTACTGAGGCTGGACTAGATAGCCAACTCTAGTGGAATATGGACTTCCCCAGAGGGTAGTGGTCTCTTTAAACAGAGGTGCCACCAAAACATTAAGTAGAACTTTCTGACAGAAAGTCTTCTTTAGAGGTCTTGAATCAGAGGTTGGATGGGCATCTCTCAGGAGTACTGCACTTGGGTATTCCTACTGAGGCTGGACTAGATAGCCAACTCTAGTGGAATATGGACTTCCCCAGAGGGTAGTGGTCTCTTTAAACAGAGGTGCCACCAAAACATTAAGTAGAACTTTCTGACAGAAAGTCTTCTTTGGAAGTCTTGAATCAGAGTTTGGATGGGCATCTCTCAGGAGTGCTGAAGTTGGGTATTCCTGATGGGGCTGGATGACATGGCCTTTAGGTTTCCCTTCCTAGACTTCCTCAGAGGGTAGTGGTCTCTTTAAACAGAGGTGCCACCTAAACATTAAGAAGAACTTCCTGACTTTGAAAGGTACCCTAAAGTCTTCTTTAGAGGTCTTGAATCAGAGGTTGGATGGGCATCTCTCAGGAGTACTGCACTTGGGTATTCCTACTGAGGCTGGACTAGATAGCCAACTCTAGTGGAATATGGACTTCCCCAGAGGGTAGTGGTCTCTTTAAACAGAGGTGCCACCAAAACATTAAGTAGAACTTTCTGACAGAAAGTCTTCTTTGGAAGTCTTGAATCAGAGTTTGGATGGGCATCTCTCAGGAGTTCTGCAGTTGGGTATTCCTACTGAGGCTGGACTAGATAGCCAACTCTAGTGGAATATGGACTTCCCCAGAGGGTAGTGGTCTCTTTAAACAGAGGTGCCACCAAAACATTAAGTAGAACTTTCTGACAGAAAGTCTTCTTTAGAGGTCTTGAATCAGAGGTTGGATGGGCATCTCTCAGGAGTACTGCACTTGGGTATTCCTACTGAGGCTGGACTAGATAGCCAACTCTAGTGGAATATGGACTTCCCCAGAGGGTAGTGGTCTCTTTAAACAGAGGTGCCACCAAAACATTAAGTAGAACTTTCTGACAGAAAGTCTTCTTTAGAGGTCTTGAATCAGAGGTTGGATGGGCATCTCTCAGGAGTACTGCACTTGGGTATTCCTACTGAGGCTGGACTAGATAGCCAACTCTAGTGGAATATGGACTTCCCCAGAGGGTAGTGGTCTCTTTAAACAGAGGTGCCACCAAAACATTAAGTAGAACTTTCTGACAGAAAGTCTTCTTTGGAAGTCTTGAATCAGAGTTTGGATGGGCATCTCTCAGGAGTTCTGCAGTTGGGTATTCCTACTGAGGCTGGACTAGATAGCCAACTCTAGTGGAATATGGACTTCCCCAGAGGGTAGTGGTCTCTTTAAACAGAGGTGCCACCAAAACATTAAGTAGAACTTTCTGACAGAAAGTCTTCTTTAGAGGTCTTGAATCAGAGGTTGGATGGGCATCTCTCAGGAGTACTGCACTTGGGTATTCCTACTGAGGCTGGACTAGATAGCCAACTCTAGTGGAATATGGACTTCCCCAGAGGGTAGTGGTCTCTTTAAACAGAGGTGCCACCAAAACATTAAGTAGAACTTTCTGACAGAAAGTCTTCTTTGGAAGTCTTGAATCAGAGTTTGGATGGGCATCTCTCAGGAGTGCTGAAGTTGGGTATTCCTGATGGGGCTGGATGACATGGCCTTTAGGTTTCCCTTCCTAGACTTCCTCAGAGGGTAGTGGTCTCTTTAAACAGAGGTGCCACCTAAACATTAAGAAGAACTTCCTGACTTTGAAAGGTACCCTAAAGTCTTCTTTAGAGGTCTTGAATCAGAGGTTGGATGGGCATCTCTCAGGAGTACTGCACTTGGGTATTCCTACTGAGGCTGGACTAGATAGCCAACTCTAGTGGAATATGGACTTCCCCAGAGGGTAGTGGTCTCTTTAAACAGAGGTGCCACCAAAACATTAAGTAGAACTTTCTGACAGAAAGTCTTCTTTGGAAGTCTTGAATCAGAGTTTGGATGGGCATCTCTCAGGAGTTCTGCAGTTGGGTATTCCTACTGAGGCTGGACTAGATAGCCAACTCTAGTGGAATATGGACTTCCCCAGAGGGTAGTGGTCTCTTTAAACAGAGGTGCCACCAAAACATTAAGTAGAACTTTCTGACAGAAAGTCTTCTTTAGAGGTCTTGAATCAGAGGTTGGATGGGCATCTCTCAGGAGTACTGCACTTGGGTATTCCTACTGAGGCTGGACTAGATAGCCAACTCTAGTGGAATATGGACTTCCCCAGAGGGTAGTGGTCTCTTTAAACAGAGGTGCCACCAAAACATTAAGTAGAACTTTCTGACAGAAAGTCTTCTTTGGAAGTCTTGAATCAGAGTTTGGATGGGCATCTCTCAGGAGTTCTGCAGTTGGGTATTCCTACTGAGGCTGGACTAGATAGCCAACTCTAGTGGAATATGGACTTCCCCAGAGGGTAGTGGTCTCTTTAAACAGAGGTGCCACCAAAACATTAAGTAGAACTTTCTGACAGAAAGTCTTCTTTAGAGGTCTTGAATCAGAGGTTGGATGGGCATCTCTCAGGAGTACTGCACTTGGGTATTCCTACTGAGGCTGGACTAGATAGCCAACTCTAGTGGAATATGGACTTCCCCAGAGGGTAGTGGTCTCTTTAAACAGAGGTGCCACCAAAACATTAAGTAGAACTTTCTGACAGAAAGTCTTCTTTGGAAGTCTTGAATCAGAGTTTGGATGGGCATCTCTCAGGAGTGCTGAAGTTGGGTATTCCTGATGGGGCTGGATGACATGGCCTTTAGGTTTCCCTTCCTAGACTTCCTCAGAGGGTAGTGGTCTCTTTAAACAGAGGTGCCACCTAAACATTAAGAAGAACTTCCTGACTTTGAAAGGTACCCTAAAGTCTTCTTTAGAGGTCTTGAATCAGAGGTTGGATGGGCATCTCTCAGGAGTACTGCACTTGGGTATTCCTACTGAGGCTGGACTAGATAGCCAACTCTAGTGGAATATGGACTTCCCCAGAGGGTAGTGGTCTCTTTAAACAGAGGTGCCACCAAAACATTAAGTAGAACTTTCTGACAGAAAGTCTTCTTTGGAAGTCTTGAATCAGAGTTTGGATGGGCATCTCTCAGGAGTTCTGCAGTTGGGTATTCCTACTGAGGCTGGACTAGATAGCCAACTCTAGTGGAATATGGACTTCCCCAGAGGGTAGTGGTCTCTTTAAACAGAGGTGCCACCAAAACATTAAGTAGAACTTTCTGACAGAAAGTCTTCTTTAGAGGTCTTGAATCAGAGGTTGGATGGGCATCTCTCAGGAGTACTGCACTTGGGTATTCCTACTGAGGCTGGACTAGATAGCCAACTCTAGTGGAATATGGACTTCCCCAGAGGGTAGTGGTCTCTTTAAACAGAGGTGCCACCAAAACATTAAGTAGAACTTTCTGACAGAAAGTCTTCTTTGGAAGTCTTGAATCAGAGCTTGGATGGGCATCTCTCAGGAGTTGGGTATTCTTGATGGAGCTGGACTAGATGGTCTTTGGGGTTCCTTTCCTAGTGGAATATGGACTTCCTCAGAGTCCTTGGTGGATTCTATTTCCTTCTTTAAACCAGCATTTCTCAACCTGGGGGTCAGGACCCCTGGGGGAGGTTGTGAGGAGATTTCAGAGGGGTCGCCAAAGACCATCAGAAAACATATATTTCCCTTTGGCAGAGAAGGCTGAAGATCTCTCCGCCTGCCCTTCTCTTCCTTTTTGGAAAGAGACAGGGAATCCTCCCACCAAAAGGTCTATTTTCCCCAAACTCCACTGGTGTTCACATTTGGGCATATTGAGTATTCGTGCCAAGATTAGTCCAGATCCATCATTGCTTGAGTCCACATTGCTCTCTGGATGTAGGTGAAATACAACTCCAAAACTCAAGGTCAATGCCCATCAAACCCTTCCAGTCTGTTGGTCATGGGAGTTCGGTGTGCCAAGTTTGGTTCAGTTCCATCATTTATGAAGTTTTGAATACTCTTTGATTGTAGGTGAGCTATAAATCCCAGCAACTACAACTCCAAATTTACAAAATCAACCCTCTCCCCCAACCCCACCAGTATTCAAATTTGCATGAATCAGGTATTTGTGCCAAATTTGGTCAAGTGAATAAAAATACATCCTCCTCCCCCCCCCCCCCCCCCCCTTTCCTTCCCTTTCCTTTCTCTCTTCCTTCTTTTCTCCTTCCCTCCTTCCCTCCCTCCTGTCCTTCCTTCCTTTCTCATTCTCTCTTCCTTCCCTTCCCTTTTCTCCCTTCCTTCCTTCCCTTCTCTCCCTTTCTTCTTTCCTTCGTTCCTTCCTTCCTTTCTCTTTCCTTCTCTTCTCTTCCTCCCTCCCTCCCTTCCTTCCTCTTTCTCTCTTCCTCCCTCCCTCCCTCCCTCCCTTCCGTCCTTCCTTCCTTTCTCTTTCTCCCTTCCTTCCCTTCTCTCCCTTCCTTCCTCTTTCTCCCTTCCTTCCTTCCTTCCTTCCTTCCTTCCTTCCTTCCTTCCTTCCTTCCTTCCTTCCTTCCTTCCTTCCTCCTCCTTCCTTCCTCCCTCCCCCCTCCCTCCCTTTCGTCCTTCCTTCCTTTCTCTTTCTCCCTTCCTTCCCTTCTCTCCCTTCCTTCCTTCCTTCCTTCCTTCCTTCCTTCCTTCCTTCCTTCCTTCCTTCCATCCATCTTTCCAGCCTCCTTCCCGTCCTTCCTTCCTTTCTCTTTCTCCCTTCCTTCCCTTCTCTCCTTTCCTTCCTCTTTCTCTCTCCCCTTCCTTCCTTCCTTCCTTCCTTCCTCTTCCCTCTCTCCCTCCCTCCCTTTCTCTTTCTCTCTTCCTCCCTCCCTCCCTTCCTTCCTCTTTCTCTCTTCCTCCCTCCCTCCCTCCCTCCCTTCCGTCCTTCCTTCCTTTCTCTTTCTCCCTTCCTTCCCTTCTCTCCCTTCCTTCCTCTTTCTCCCTTCCTTCCTTCCTTCCTTCCTTCCTTCCTTTCCTTCCTTCCTTCCTTCCTTCCTTCCTTCCTTCCTTCCTTCCTTCCTCCCTCCCTCCCTCCCCCCTCCCTCCCTCCCTTTCGTCCTTCCTTCCTTTCTCTTTCTCCCTTCCTTCCCTTCTCTCCCTTCCTTCCTTCCTTCCTTCCTTCCTTCCTTCCTTCCTTCCTTCCTTCCTTCCATCCATCCTTCCAGCCTCCCTCCCGTCCTTCCTTCCTTTCTCTTTCTCCCTTCCTTCCCTTCTCTCCTTTCCTTCCTCTTTCTCTCTCCCCTTCCTTCCTTCCTTCCTTCCTTCCTTCCTTCCTTCCTTCCTTCCTTCTTCTCTT
Source organism: Anolis sagrei ordinatus (assembly GCF_025583915.1). Taxonomy (NCBI): domain Eukaryota; kingdom Metazoa; phylum Chordata; class Lepidosauria; order Squamata; family Anolidae; genus Anolis; species Anolis sagrei. Next base: position 345,724,000 of record NW_026844366.1, on the reverse strand, counting down.
CCTCCCTCCCTCCCTTCCTTCCTCTTTCTCTCTTCCTCCCTCCCTCCCTCCCTCCCTTCCGTCCTTCCTTCCTTTCTCTTTCTCCCTTCCTTCCCTTCTCTCCCTTCCTTCCTCTTTCTCCCTTCCTTCCTTCCTTCCTCCCTCCCTCCCTCCCCCCTCCCTCCCTCCCTTTCGTCCTTCCTTCCTTTCTCTTTCTCCCTTCCTTCCCTTCTCTCCCTTCCTTCCTTCCTTCCTTCCTTCCTTCCTTCCTTCCTTCCTTCCTCATCCATCCATCCATCCATCCTTCCAGCCTCCCTCCCGTCCTTCCTTCCTTTCTCTTTCTCCCTTCCTTCCCTTCTCTCCTTTCCTTCCTCTTTCTCTCTCCCCTTTCCTTCCTTCCTTCCTTCCTTCCTTCCTTCCTTCCTTCTTCCTTCCTTCCTTCCTCTTCCTTCTCTCCCTCCCTCCCTTTCTCTTTCTCTTCCTTCCCCTCTCCTTCCTTCCTCCTTTCTTCTTTCCTCCCTCCCTCCCCTCCCTCCCTCCTCCTTCCTTTTCTCTTTTCCCTTCCTCCCTTCTCTCCCTTCCTTCCTCTTTCTCCTTCCTTCCCCTCCCTCCCTCCCTCCCTCTGCTTCCTCTTCCCTTCCTCTGTGTTTCTGCATTGCTCTTACAATCTGGCACCCTCCTAACTTTGGGCAGTTCCTGCATGGGAATGGGTCTGTTCCGGTGTGTGTTTGGACAGCCATGTGGGTGGACAGCAGGCCCTGCCATGCCCCCTCCTTCCTCCGCCTGCTCCGTCACACATCAGACACCGCTGCCCTTAATCAGTTTAATTGCTGTGGGTCGTTTCCCGCTGTGCCAAGCACAAGGCCCAGGCCGGCTCACTTTCCCTGCACCTGGCGGGTGGACAAAGGCACCCCCTCTTTGCATCCAAGGAACATGCAGCAATGCAGGCTGGCAGGCTTCTTAGCAGCGCATGCTTTCCACAGGTTTGCCTCCCATGTAAGGAGCATTGAAGGCAGGCAGAGGCGGCCCTAGGTAATTTTCAACGGTAAGCAAACAGTATTTTGCCCCCCCCCCCCCAACCAACTGATATATATTTTCTGTTTGTCGTGGGAGTTCTGTGTGCCATATTTGGTTCAATTCCATCATTGGTGGAGTTCAGAATGCTCTTTGACTGTAGGTGAACTATACATCCCAGTAACTACACTTGCCGCACTTGCTCCCTTGCCTGGCCGCTTTGGGTCCGGAGGCGTGCCTGAAGACCCCGGCGTGTGCACCAAAAGTCACCTCTTCTCCTGACTTTCTCCTCAGCCATTGGGACCAGAGAGAGAGAGAGAGAGAGAGAGACATAGGTGGAGATGCCCACCTTTCCTGAAGGTAGGCGCAAAAACAAAGGAGGGAGCGGAGGTGGGAGATACTTCCAGCCGGAGGGGCTCACAGAGGCGCCTCTGCACCCCTGGCAAAAAAAGTGTTCTGCAACCGCTTACTTCGCGTAATGGACGAGCCGCCCCTGAAGGCAGGCATGGGCCAACTTTGACCCTCCCTCCAGGTGTTTTGGACTTCAACTTCCACAATTCCTAACAGCCGGTAGGCTGTTAGGAATTGTGGGAGTTGAAGTCCAAAACACCTGAGGGAGGGCCAAAGTTGGCCCATGCCTGGTTTAGAATATGTGGGGGTGGTGGTATCATAAAGCTGACCAGAATGAAGAGAGCAAAGACAAGACATACAGACAAACCATTGAGGGCGCATGTGTGGGTGTTAGTTCCCCAACATAGGAGGTAGGATTGGACACCACTCAGTAGTCTGGGATCCTGGGAGTTGTAGTTCAACCAAGTGCCAGCCCTCTTTGGCAGAGAAGGCGAATACCCCAAATCAAAAATTCCCAGGATTCCAGAGCTTTGGGCCACAGCAGTTCAAGTGGGTCCAAACTGCATTAATCCCACAGTGTAGCTGAGAAGGTGGCACTTTTGTTTTCTGATACTTCAGCGCACACATGCTGGGTTTCATGCAGGAAATGTTGCACACAATAATAATAGCAACTGAAGGGAATCAGAGCTATTAAGCTCAAAAATAACCCTCACTTGGGGTGTTGTTGTTGATTCGTTCAGTCGCTTCCAACTCTTGGTGACCTCCTGGACCATCCCAGGCTGGAGCTCCCTATTGGCTGTCACCACCCCCAGGGGCTCCTTCAGAGTCAAGCCAGTCTCTTCAAGGTTGCCATCCACCCGCCTTGCCCTTGGTTGGCCCCTCTTCCTTTTTCCTTCCATTTTCCTCAGCATCATTGTCTTCTCTAAGCTTTCCTTTCTTCTCATGATGTGGCCAAAAGACTCTCATCTCCTTCCCTCCAATGAGCAGTCAGGCTTTCTTTCTTGGAGGATGGACTGGTTGGATCTTCTTGCGGTTCATAGAATCATAGAATCCTAGAGTTGGAAGAGACCTCCTGGGCCATCCAGTCCAACCCCATTCTGCCAAGAAGCAGGAATATTGCATTCAAATCACCCCTGGCAGATGGCCATCCAGCCTCTGTTTAAAAGCTTCCAAAGAAGGAGCCTCCACCACACTCCGGGGCAGAGAGTTCCACTGCTGAACGGCTCTCACAGTCAGGAAGTTCTTCCTCATGTTCAGATGGAATCTCCTCTCTTTTAGTTTGAAGCCATTGTTCTGCGCCCTAGTCTTCAAGGCACACCACAGTTCAAAAGCGTGTGTTTGGGACCTTCCTACCTGTGTGACCGCATCTCCGTCTATGAACCCACGCGCTCCCTCCGTTCATCCGGAGAGGCCCTGCTCGCGATCCCACCTGCGTCGCAGGCACGTTTGGTGGGGACGAGGGACAGGGCCTTCTCTGTGGTTGTCCCCCAACTTTGGAATGCCCTCCCCAAAGACATCAGACTAGCACCCACGTTGGCAGTCTTTAGGAAGAGCTTGAAGACCTGGCTATTCCGATGTGCCTTTCCGGAATAGGAAACTCCAGCATTATGTCCCAGAAGCACGTTACTAGAATTTTAAGATTCTCTGCACATTGCACTTGCCCTGAAATCCAACATGCCACCTGACACACCCAGCACTTTTTAATTCTGTACCCATTACTTGGCCCGGACCTAGTTTTTACTGTGTTACAGTGTAATGTTTTGTTGTTATTGCTTTATGTTTTTGATTTTGCTTTGAGTTGATTTGTTATGCTGTTGTGCTGAGGACTTGGCCTTTGTAAGCCGCATCGAGTCCTTCGGGAGATGCTAGAGGGGTACAAATAAAGTTTAATAATAATAATAATAATAATTGATTTAATGTATTGTTGAAGGCTCACTACACACTACATCAAGGACTCAGCCCACTTCATAGAAAAAATCAGCAATCGCAAGCTAAATACCAATGACAAACTGATCTGCTTCGATGTGGTATCTCTATTGACCATGGTCCTGGGAGCAGACACCATTGCACTAATCGACCAGAAGTTCCCAGAAGACATCACAGCTCTGTTTCACCATTGCCACACCACCAGCTACTTTCAGTTGAATAATGAGTTCTATGAACAGAAAGATGGAGTAGCTATGGGGAGCCCTCTCAGCCCGGTCATAGCTAACTTCTACATGGAACACTTTGAAAAACAAGCCCTGGAGACAGCAACAAAAATGCCAATGATATGGTTCAGAGATGTGGATGACACCTTCACCATTTGGAGCCATGGAGAAGAAGAAGTCAACAGGTTCCTGGAACATCTTAACAGCATCCACCCAAACATCCAGTTCACCACAGAAAAAGAAAATGAAGGAAAACTGCCTTTTCTAGATGTTCTCGTCATCCGCAAACTAGATCAACAATTGGGTCACACTGTTTACAGAAGACCCACACACACAGAGAGATATCTACACAAAAACTCCAACCATCACCCAAGTCCAAAAAGAAGCCCCATTAAAGCTTTGGCAGACTGTGCAAAAAGAATCTATGAAGCCCACCTCCTCCAAGATGAACTGAACCCCTTCAACTGGGCTCTCCAGGCCAATGGAGACTCCACCTCAGACATCAGAAGAGCTGCAAGACAACTGAGAAGAAGCCACGAGAGTTAAGATGAAGATCCACCCAGAGGAAAAGGGTTCTTGTCAGACATCAAGGGAACCACTGACCGCAGAGGGAAGCCGATGAGGAAACACAACATACAAACAATCTCCAGACCCACCAAGAAAATCCAACAAATGCTACGTTCAGCAAAGGACAAGAGGGATCCTCTCACTTCTGCAGGAGTCTACTGGATACCATGCAGCTGTTGACAAGTCTACAGAGGGACCCCCAAATGCAGCAGCAGTGCCCAGACACGAATCAAGGAATGTGAAAGGCACTGCAGACTCCTTCAACCAGAGAAGTCAGCCAGAGGAGAGCACCTGATGAACCAACCTGGACACAGCATATTATTGGAGAACACAGAAATGCTGGACCACTCTCACAACCACCAAGTCAGGCTACACAGAGAAGCCATGGAAATCCACAAGCATGTTGGGAAATCCAGCTGTGCTCAAAGCCCTTAATGACCCAATTTTTAGGATCGCTTCAGCTGTGCATTCCTGTATGGCTGGGGGCTGGACTAGATGGCCTTTGAAGGGTTCTTTCCAACTTATCATTTTACCTTCCTGGGCTAAGTGTCCATGCATTGGAGATGCAAAGCTCAGCATTATTTGGGTCTGAGCACATACAATGCCCTCCCAGTTGGGCCTTATGCGTGCCTTTGGGGATGATGGCACTAGGACCCAGGGCAGCCCCTTCCTTGGGATGCGCTCCCCCCATTGCACCCCCTTCCAAAGCCTTTGTGCTGGGCTCTTGTCACTTGTCACCAGCCACAAATGAAGCAGTAAATAAAGAAACACATCTGACCCCCCCTCCCCCTTTTCCCATTCTTCCCAAGGGAGAGGAGAAGGGGCTTATTAGCTCTCTCTGGATGGAGACCCTTCATTGTTCACTCCATCAAAGCAATTAATGGGGGGGGGGGGGTCTGGCAGTGGCTTCCCTTTATCTCTCTCTCTCTCTCTCTGCCCTTTCTTCCTTCCTCAGCCTGCGTAAGCGCCCTTTTGCACATGGTTCTACTCTTTGAAGCTCTGCGCAACCACCTTCCTTCCGCAATGGCAGAGCTCCACAAGTGCAGCAATTCTTCCAAATACAGAAGAGCTCTTGGATCCATCGCATTTCCTTTCACAACCAGGTCCGTTATGGCACATTTTTGGAAAGGGATGCAATTGCTCCCTTCTGTGCTTTTTTTTTTTTGTGGAGTGTTATGCAATGACCCTCATCACTTTCAAGTTGCATTAGAAGAGCTGCGCAAATGCATTGCTCCCAAGTAGAGGAGAACCATTGGATCCATTGTATTTACCTACGAAACAGCATCTCTCACAGAGGATTCTTGGATGGGACCCAATTCTTCTTCAGCGCACTGTTTGGATCCCTGGATGTGCCACAAATGCCCCATGGCTGGTTCCTCTTGGCACAATGAGACGGCAAGCATAAGGTGCATAGACAGGGGCAGCATCCCTTGCAAGGTGTTGACACTCAGCGGAAATGCAAACATCATGTAGCCACAGATGCATGGATAGAAAGCACACAACATGCTTCACTCAGGCAAAAGGTGCATGATGTGCTCAGAATGATTTTTCAATCTAGACACTAAATGAGTGTTTCCTAATATGGAATAAAGGAGATTTACAGGAGCACGAGACATGCGGTGTTGCATGAAAATAGACCGAGCAGAATGAGACAGTGCTTTGTTTCTGTGTGCTTCCACCGCGCATGGGGCTTTGCCATGGCACAATGGGTCGCCAGCTGTGCGCATTGAACTTTGATCCCTGTGTGTTGCGTGGCACTTAGGGGTTGCATAACCTAAGTCTGCCAGCAGATATTTACAGCTACTATGCTGCGCAGATATGCGCCAGCCACTACCAAAGGAGACATAGAAGGGGACCCAAAGGGCATCTGGTCCAACCCACGGCCAGGAAACCAAGCCCTAGAGCATCCCTAAGGCATCACAGATCAAATGACCATTTGCTGGACTTTTGTGGCAACCAAAGGCACCAATCTGACCTAACCACTTGCAACTTTACACCACAGGCCCAGAAAGTAAATGCAACAACAACAACAACAACAACAAAGAACAAACTGCAAAGACTCTGGCACAAGCCAATCAAGGTGGTCCCAGTGGTGATCGGCACACTGGGTGTAGTGCCTCAAGACCTTGACCTGCAATTAAACACAATCGGCGCTGACAAAATTGCTACCTTACTGGGATCTGCACACATTATTCACCGATACATCACACAGCCCTAGACACTTGGGAAGGATCCGATGTGTGATCCAATACAACAGCCAGCAGAGTGTCTGTTGTGGACTCATCTTGTTGTGATAATAATAATAGAAGAGAAACATGCACTAGCAGATTATGTGAAAGGCAGTCAAGAACCAACATTGAGGGAAGTCAATAGTAGAAAACTGTCAGAGACTGACGATACCCAGCGGAAGGAATGCTAGATCAAGCAGACACTGAGTTGCAAAATAAGGACTCTGCAGGCTTTGAGTTACAAAAGAAACTAAGTTTACTAAGAACATACATCAGACACGTCTTTCTACAGCGAGCTACAATTCTGGAAGAACAAAACAAAGAACTAGTCAAAATCGAAAGCTTCTGCACATTTGCTTATCTTCTCTTCCTGAGACTGGCAACTCCCTTCTGTTCTCAGCAAGAACAAACCTTACCTTACTTTCTCAAATTCACTTAATCATGGCCTCAAAGTATAAACATTCCTGCATGGCATTTTCAATTCACAGTGGCATCCATCTTGGCAATACATAAAAGCACATTTAAAACACATACATAACTAAATTAATCCTGACAAAAACTGCTTCAAGTAAAAAAGACAAAGAGGGAATACTGTAAAAAGTCAATGCAGAGTAGAAGAGAAAACTGGGCAAAGAAGCAGATGAAACCATAGATTCCATCCTCAACTGCTGCAAGAAGATTGCGCAGACAGACTCCAAGCAGAGGCACAACACCGTTGCTCAGATGATTCATTGGAACTTGTGCCACAAACACCATCTGCCTGCCACAAAGAACTGGTGGGATCACAAGCCAGAAAAAGTTACAGAGAATGAACATGTCAAAGTACTCTGGGACTTCCGAATTTGGACAGACAGAATTTTGGAGGACAAGACTCCTGATCTCACAATCGTGTTAAAAAACAAACTATGGATTGTCGATGTTGCAATCTCAGGCGATAGCAGGAGCGAAGAGAAACAACTAGAAAAGCTGACACAATATGAGGATTTAAAGATCGAACTGCAAAGACTTTGACACAAACCAGTCAAGTGGGTCCCAGTGGTGATCGGTACACCGGGTGCAGTGCCTCAAGACCTTGGCCTGCACTTAAATACAATCAGCGCTGACAAAATTACCAGCTGCCAGCTGCAAAAGGCCACCTTACGGGGATCTGCACGCATGATTAACTGATACATGACACAGTCCCAGACACTTGGGAAGGGTCCGAAGTATGATCCAATACAACAGCCAGCAGAGTGACCTTGTTTGCTGTTCACTCATCTTGTTGTGTTTCAAATCATCATCATCATCATTCGATACAAGCTAGTCAAGGTGGTCCCAGTGGTGATGGGCACACTGGGTGCAGTGCCTAAATACCTTGGCCTGTACTTAAACACAATTGGCGCTGACAAGATTACCACTTGCCAGCTGCAGAAGGCCATATTACTGGGATCTGCACACATTATTCGCCAATACATCACACAGTCCTAAACACTTGGGAAGGGTCCGACGTGTGATCCAATACAACAGCCAGCAGAGTAACCTTGTTTGCTGTGGACTCAACCTGTTGTTTTTCTTGTAATAATAATAATAATAATAATAATAATAATCTGCCACAAGCCAGTCAAGGTGGTCCCAGTGGTGATGGGCACATTGGGTGCAGTGCCTCAAGACCTTGGCCTGCACTTAAACACAATCGGCGCTGACAAGATTACCATCTGCCAGCTGCAAAAAGCCACCTTACTGGGATCTGCATGCATTATTCACCGATACATCACACAGTCCCAGACACTTGGGAAGGGTCCGAAGTATGATCCAATACAACAGCCAGCAGAGTGACCTTGTTTGTGTTTCAAATAATAATAATAATAATAATAATAATAATAATAATAATCTGCACACATTATTTACAGATACATCACGCAGTCCTAGACACTTGGGAAGTGTCCAACGTGGGATCCAATACAACAGCCAGCAGAGTGATCTTGTTTGCTGTGGACTCATCTTGTTGTGTTTCAAATAGTAGTAGTAGTAGTAGTAGTAGTAGTAGTAGTAGTAGAAATCTGCCACTGATTGCCCAATGGCACCCTCTATTTTCATTCAATCTTCTCCAGGCCCACATTCCAAACAAGGATGACATAGAGCCATGCTCCTTCCTTCCTTCCTTCCTTCCTTCCTTCCTTCCTTCCTTCCTTCCTTCCTTCCTTCCTTCCTTCCTTCCTTCCCAGCCAATTATAAACAACCAATAAACAACATTGCATGCGTTTTCCAAGGCAATGCTCTCGCCCTGAGATTCCTCCCTGGTTACATTGATGGAAGCGTGATGCTATCCCATGATGTTCTGCTTGCTTTGCACCTCTTCCGTCCCCTTCTTGCAAAGCAGGTTTGATGCCATGCAGGACACAAATGCAAATAATGTTTGACCACTGCCTTTGCCCAGAGAGGGGAAAAGAGAGGGCAAATGGACCATGCAAATGGGGTAAACGGGGGTCCCCCTCCCCACTCCCATTCAGCCCCACTGAGCAAGATCAGCCCTTGTGATGTATGGGCAAAAGGTGGCAGCCGAGATAAGGCTAATGAAAGCCAAGCCCCCAAATCTCTGGGGAGGAATGGAGGGGATCTGGGTGGAAAAGGGGGGGGGCTTTTGCCCATCTTGGTTTCAGGCAGACAATGCAGGAGCCAGGGAAGGGTCTCCTCTCCCTCTCCCTCCGTTATCACAAACACACACTTGTGCATCTGTCTGGGATAAAGGCCTACAAGTGTGGGCCTTTATGCCATACACGATTGCTACATGCCATCCTTGGACCACGCATAGCTCAAGGTTCCCTTGTCTGGACCTTCAGGTCAAGGAGGAGGCGTCTCAGGGTGAGAGTGCTGCCTCGAAAGAGAAAGATGCACACACACATTGTGGCCCAATCCTTTCAATTGTGTTCGCTTAGATCACATTCTGCAACTTGGATAGTTCTAGGTTAGTTCACTTTGGTGTCCCCAGTTAGGTAAAGTTTCCCCTGACATTAAGTCTAGTCGTGTCCAAGTCGAGTGGTGCTCATCTCCATTTCTTAGCCGAAGAGCTAAGTGAAGACACAGTGAAGACACAGACACAGTGAAGACATCTGCCCTTGCGCTGTGCTACTCCTCTGCTGAGTACGCATGCCCAGTGTGGAACACATCTCACCACACTAAAACAGTGGATGTGGCTCTGAATGAGACATGCCGCATTATCACGAGGTGTCTGCGCCCTACACCACTGGAGAAATTGCACAGCTTAGCCGGTATTGCACCACCTGACATCCGCCAGGAAGTAGCAGCCAATAGTGAAAGGACCAAGGCAGAGACATCTCCAGCTCATCCCTTGTTTGGGTATCAGCCAGCACGTCAATGACTTAAATATAGAAATAATTTTCTAAGATCTATGGAGACACTCGCTGGAACACCTCAGCAAGCGAGAGTCCAAAAGTGGCAGGCACAAACCCAGCACCTCAATCCATGGCTGATACCAAATGAGAGACTCCTCCCTGGGCACACAGAAGATGGGGCAACTTGGAAGGCACTGAACAGACTGCGCTCTGGCATCACAAGGTGCAGAGCCAACCTTCAGAAATGGGGCCACCATGTGGAATCCACGACATGTGAGTGTGGAGAAGAGCAAACCACCGACCACCTGCTGCAATGCAACCTGAGCCCTGCCACATGCACAAGGGAGGACCTTCTTGCAGCAACACCAGAGGCACTCCAAAGGACATTTAATCAACTACCAAACTCACAAATTTTGTATTTTGTCTGTTTGTTTGCTTTGTTCTGTTAGAAATGTAATATAATTGACTGGTTGCCCTGACATGACAAATAAATAAATAAGCCGAAGAGCTGGTGTTGTCCATAGACACCTCCAGGGTCATGTGGCCAGCATGACCGCATGGAGCACCGTTACCTTCCCACCAGAGCGGTACCTATTGATCTACTCACATTTGCATGTTTTTGAACTGCTAGGTTGGCAGAAGCTGGGACTAACTGCGGGAACTCACCCCATTCCCCGGATTCGAACCACCAACCTTTCAGTCAGCAAGTTTAGCAGCTCAGCAGCTTATCCCGATGCAGCACCAGTTAAACCCATTGAAATCAGTGGGACTTAGCTATGTACTGACCCACCATTCCAGAGGCCCATTGTTTGCCATAGGCTATGCAGGAGGATTTTATTATTATATAGATATATAACATACACACACTCTCATATATACTTCAGATTCTCAGTTAACCGGCATGTGTGAGGATTGCTAGATACCAGATAAAGGTCTTTTCCGGTTGCTTAAGGGAGTAATTATTAAAAATATACCTAAATCAGTAAAACTTGACTATGTGTTACCTCACCATTCCACAGACCTATTGTTTACCATAGGCTATGCAGGAGGATATCTATTTATGTAGATAGAAATAGAGAATATGTATGTATGTATATGTATGTATATGTGTGTGTGTGTGTCTATACTCACACACACTCTAGCTGTATCCGCCACATGTTGCTGTGGCCAACCTTCCCTCTCTCTTTCTCTTCTTTTCTTTCTTTCTCTCATTCCTTCCCTCCCTTCCCTCTTTTCTTTCCCTTCTTCTTTCTCTCCTTCCTTCCTTCCTTCCTTCCTTCCTTCCTTCCTTCCTTCCTTCCTTCCTTTGCTCTTTGGTT
>NW_026844366.1:345686324-345707664 GCF_025583915.1 Anolis sagrei ordinatus | reverse complement strand
TGAGGACCCGGACATCTTTAGGGAGACCAAGGTGCTTGTTTATAAAGCTATTGTCCTCCCAACCCTGCTATATGCTTGCGAAACATGGACTGTCTACAGACGTCAACATTGAGACTGAAATACAACACCACCTGAGCTCTGCGAGTGCAGCATTCTTCCAAATGAAGCAGAGAGTAGGTTCTTGTGGGTTTTTTTGGGCTATAGAGCCATGTTCTAGAGGCATTTCTCCTGACATTTCGCCTGCATCTATGGCAAGCATCCTCAGAGGTAGTGAGGTCTGTTGGTAGTGAAGCAGAGAGGTAGTGAAGCAGAAAGTGTTTGAGGACCGGGACATCTGTAGGGGGACCAATGTGCTTGTTTATAAAGCTATTGTCCTCCCAACCCTGCTATACGCCTGCGAGACGTGGACTGTCTACAGACATCACATGCAACTCCTGGAATGATCCCATCAGCGTTGCCTCCGAAAAATCCTGCAAATCTTTTGGGAAGACAAGTGGACAAATGTCCGCGTGCTGGAAGAAGCAAAGACCACCAGCATTGAAGCGATGGTCCTCCGTCATCAACTCCACTGGACCGGCCACGTTGTCCGGATGCCTGACCACCGTCTCCCAAAGCAGTTGCTCTACTCTGAACTTAAGAACGGAAAACGGAACGTTGGTGGACAGGAAAAGAGATTTAAAGATGGGCTCAAAGCCAACCTTAAAAACTCTGGCATAGAGACTGAGAACTGGGAAGCCCTGGCCCTTGAGCATTCTAGCTGGAGGTCAGCTGTGACCAGCAGTGCTGCAGAATTTGAAGCGGCACGAATGGAGGGTGAAAGGGAGAAACGTGCCAAGACGAAGGCGCATCAAGCCAACCTTCACTGCGGAAGGGAGAACATGTGGGTCAAGAATCGGGCTCCACAGCCACCTACAAACCCATCGCCAAGACACATCACTTGGAGGACCATCATCCTCGGACTATGAGGGATCGCCTACGTAAATAAGGTCGCTTAATTTTATTTATTCCTTCCAAAGATCTCAGGGCAGTGTTGCAGACAATTAATCGACAACGCTAACAATGGTCATAAAAGCATATCAACCTGCACATTGGTTAAAAGCAGCGCATTTGGAAGCGGCTAAAATAAGGCAACGCATAGCATGGGATCCAATGGGGTCAAACCCCAAAAGATTTATTTATTGACACCAGATCCAGCAACAGTTCAATAAATATTGTATTTTCAGGTTCCTTTTGCATTTTCAGGTTCCTTCCTGACTGTGAGAGCCGTTCAGCAGTGGAACTCTCTGCCGGGGAGTGTGGTGGAGGCTCCTTCTTTGGAAGCTTTTAAGCAGAGGCTGGATGGCCATCTATCAGGGGTGATTTGAATGCAACATTCCTGCTTCTTGGCAGAATAGGGTTGGACTGGATGGCCCAGGAGGTCTCTTCCAACTCTTTGATTCTATGATTCTGTAGTTTCCTTGCTGCACCGTTTACACTGCAGAATTAATGCAGTTTGATGCCACATTAACTGCTTTGGTGCCATGTAAGGACTCATGGGAGTTGTAGTTTCACAAGGTTTTCATTGTTGGTTCCGTACCACTGAACCACGGCAGTTAAAAAGTGGCGTCAAACTGCATTAAAGCCACAGTGTAGATCCACCCCCTGAATCCAGCTGAACCTGGGTCCTTTTTTCCATAATAATAATAATAATAATAATAATAATAATAATAATTATTATTATTATTATTATTTCTTTCCCGCCTCTCTTCATGGCTCGAGGCGGGTTACAACATCGCTGGAACACACAATCATCTGAATATATTTTGTAAAATGCCCATATCAAAACATTTCGACGAAATGCATATTAAAATACGCAGGCCAAAGTCTTCAACGTAAGACGCACAACTTTTAAGGCAGGTAGTAAGACCAAGTGGAGGATTTGCAACAGAGAAAAACAACCCACCTCTCCGTTTATTGTGCACCATTTCCAGTTGAGCATTGCAAAATAAATAGGTTGGGGATCAGGACTACAGTTCCCATCACTCTGCACCAAACTGGGCCTTGCAGTCCATTTCCCCCCAAAGCTTTTCCAAGCTCTGGATGCAGCCAGCCACTGGATCCAGGGGTGCATCTACACTGTAGACTTAACTCTAGTTCAAAACCACTTTTAACTGTGGAGTCCTGGGAGTTGTAGTTTGCCGAGGCACCGACACTCTGAAGGTTTTACAAAACTACAACTCCTTGGGTCTCATTGCACTGAGTCATGGCAGTTTAAAGTGTATTCAGACTACAGTGTAAAACTACAACTCCCAGTCTTGTAAAGCTACAGCTGCTGGTCTTGTAGTATAACTCCCGGTCTTGTAAAACTACAACTCCTGGTCTTGTAAAACTACAACCCCAGTCTTGTAGGACTGCAACTCCCAGTATTAGAAAACTACAACTTCCGGTCTTGTAGAACTACGACTCCCGGTCTTGGAAAACTACGACTCCCCGTCTTGGAAAACTACAACTCCCGGTCTTGGAAAACTACGACTCCCGGTCTTGTAGAACAACAACTCCCGGTCTTGTAAAACTACAGCTCCCGGTCTTGTAAAACTACAACTCCCGGTCTTGTAAAACTTTAGCTCCCGGTCTTGTAAAGCTACAGCTCCCGGTCTTGTACAACTACAACTCCCGGTCTTGCAGAACTACAACTCCTAATCTTGCAGAACTACAACTCCCAATCTTGTAGAACTACAACTCCCGGTCTTGCAGAACTACAACTCCCAATCTTGCAGAACTACAACTCCCAATCTTGTAGAACTACAACTCCCGGTCTTATAGAACTACAACTCCCAATCTTGCAGAACTACAACTCCCAATCTTGTAGAACTACAACTCCCGGTCTTGTAGAACTACAACTCCCGGTCTTGAAAAACTACAACTCCCGGTCTTGGAAAACTACAGCTCCCAGGATTTCCATAGCATTGAGCCCTGGTGAATGAAGTGGTGCTGAACTGCATTAAAGACACACGCTGGGTTTACTTGCAGAGGAAAGGCATGCACAAATGTTATAAATACATAATAAATATAGTCTTGGAAAAATTCAATTTGGCACACGAGGGATCACTGAAGGCAACTGAGTCCCTGGGCACTGAAACTGGGCCAAAATGGGGCGATAATGGGACTCAATTAATATCTGGAGACATAACGAAGACCAGCCACCCTTCAGCCATTGCAACAGAGGAAGGTTCGGAGCAGCAGAGAATCTCTTTGGTTGTGAGCTGGCATTTTGGTGAATGGAACCATTGATGTGCGACGCTTCCAGCCACAAGGAGCCTCTCTCTCAGCCCACCTTCGCTGACCGCTAGGTCATTGCAATGTCAGGATGCCGCTGAAAAAATAGGTGACCACAACGGATGGATTTGGGGGTGCAGAATCAGGGGTCCATTGTGAACTTTCATGTGTTTCTTGGCAAGATCCCTTGCACTGTTCCGAGGCTGAGAGAGTGTGCCTTGCAAAGGTCCACCCAGTGGCTGAAGTAGGGCAGAGTCCTGGGCCAGCAGCACCAAAGATGGTCACCAAACAGGTTTGCCTGGCTTTCCCTCTGAGTGCATTGTGCGCAATAGGCATGTGCAATCCATGGTTCTAAATGGTTCTGAAGTACTTACAAAACTAAAGTTCTGGTGGTGAAAACTAGGGGGCGGTGGTGCTCTGCTTCTACAGTGTTGCTAAAGTTCTGGTGGTGAAAATTACAGAACTCTAACACAACTTCCAAAATTTCATTATTATTTCATTGTTGGTGATTTTTATGACAGAACCTCTTAGGAACTGCCACTTATAATTATATTTGCTGGGAGTGGTCACGCAGCGTCCTGAAGCTGAAGCCGTTTGGAGTGCCAGAGAAACTGCTTGTTTACGGCAAGACAAGGACATTCTTCTGATAACTAAGTAGAGAGACTGTATTATTTTTATTATTGTATTATTATTTAAAACCTGGCTTTTCGAGTAAGCATTTGCAAATGCAGTGTAATAGGCAAAATATAGATCTACGGAACGACTGATGATGCGATTGGAAAATGATTTTAGTAAGGAGACGCTCAGGATTTATGTGTTTTTATTGGTTTTGTATGGGTTTTATATTATATGCTACATGTTTCAAATTATATTTTATATTGTGGGGGGCATCGACTCCACAAAGCACTCCAGCAAAAGCATGCGGGGAATGCGGAAGTACTTCATCAGTTACTAAGAGGTTCTGTCATAAAAATCACCAACAATGAAGTAATAATGACATTTTGAAAGTTGTGTTAGAGTTCTGAAATTTTCACCACCAGAACTTTAGCAACACTGTAGAAGCAAAGCACCAGCGCCCCCTAGTGTTCACAACCAGAACTTTAGTTTTGTAAGTACTTTAGAACCATTTCGAACTATGGATTGCATATGCCTAGCGCCCAAGCCCAACCACAAATTCGAACTCTGGCCTCCCAAAATCAGAGGTCAGCACTCAAAGTGCAACTATACAGTCTATCCCTGGAAGATCGACTCCAAGCAGGCTTCCTTGGCAATATTTGTGCAGAAGTGGTTTGCCTTCCGAGGCTGAGAGAGTGTCACCCAGTCAGACGAAATGGGGTGAAGACCTTGTGTGAAGACCTTGGGTGAAGATGGCTCTCGTAGTCCTTGCTAGAAGAGCTGGAGGAGGAACTCGGGGCCCCACTCCAAGGCGGTCTGGGTGACGGCCAAAGCGGCGGCCCCTAAAGTGGCTGAAATGCCCCAGACGGCCGCCTTGACCAGCGGACTGTGCTCCGTGGTGGAGAGGAGAGACTCCGGTCTGGGGTTCGAGGTCCGGCGCTGCTGCTGCTGTCGGAGGAGGATGGTGTCCGGACGCTGGCAAGAGGCAGCCTGCTGGAACTCCAGGAAGGAGCCGATGCTGATGCTTCCAAAGGGGAGGAAAGGAAACAACGAAAGCGGATTAATACAGGCTGTCCCCGACTTACAAACCACTCAAGTTAAGAATGGGGACGAGATAACAGGAAGTGAGAGGAATCAATCTACCCCTCGGAAGACAGGGAAATCCACTCTTGGAAGAGTTGTTGTTGTAGCTGTTTATTTTATTTATTTATGACATTTCTATCCCGCCTTTCTCAAGCCTGAAGGCAACTCAAGGCGGCTTACAAATTGGCCATAACAATCGACAATATACAATTAAAACATTTCAAACAGCATTATAAAATCAATATAAAACCAATGCAATACAAAAACAATTAAAAACATATTCACCAGTGTCTTCCTATTAATCTCACTTTCCAATAGCATCGTCTGTTGTTGTTGTTGTTATTACTATTTCCACTGAAGCTCCAAACCTTGTTACTATATTGTTGTACTATGGTACTTACAATTCAAAGTGCTGGTTTTGACCTACAAATCCCTTTACGGTTCCGGCCCAGCGTACCTCTCCGAACGTATCGCCTTCTACGTCCCACCTCGGAGTTTAAAATCTGCTGAGGGGGCCCTGCTCTCGGCCCCACCTTTATCACAAGCGAGACTGGTGGGGACGAGGGACAGGGCCTTCTCGGTGATGGCCCCTCGCCTGTGGAATGCACTCCCCGGGGAAATTAGGACATCAACATCCCTCCTCTCCTTCAGGAAGAAGCTAAAAACCTGGATGTGGGACCAGGCCTTCGGGTAAGCTGGCAGATGGACAAAGACAACCAATAATGACCAGAGTAGGAAAGGACAATGACAATGCTAAATGGTTTACAGACTTGGATTTGGTGAACACTGACCACTAGATGTTTTTATTGCTGCTAGTATGCTGTCTGATTGTTTTAATCAGTTATAACTGTGATATTATGTGGTAAATTTGTGTATTGTATATTGCATTGTATGTTGTAATTGTTAGGCATCGAATTGTGCCTTTTGTAAGCCGCCCTGAGTCCCCCCTCGGGGGTTGAGAAGGGCGGGGTAGAAGAACCTCAAATAAATAAATAAATCATAGAATCATAGAATCAAAGAGTTGGAAGAGACCTCATGGGCCATCCAGTCCAACCCCATTCTGCCAAGAAGCAGGAATATTGCATTCAAATCACCCCTGGCAGATGGCCATCCAGCCTCTGCTTAAAAGCTTCCAAAGAAGGAGCCTCTACCACACTCCGGGGCAGAGAGTTCCACTGCTGAACGGCTCTCACAGTCAAGAAGTTCTTCCTCATGTTCAGATGGAATCTCCTCTCTTGTAGTTTGAAGCCATTGCTCCATTGCGTCCTAGTCTCCAAGGAAGCAGAAAACAAGCTTGCTCCCTCCTCCTCCCTGTGGCTTCCTCTCACATATTTATACATGGCTCTCATCATATCTCCTCTCTGCCTTCTCTTCTTCAGGCTAAACATGCCCAGTTCCCTAAGCCGCTCCTCATAGGGCTTATTCTCCAGACCCTTGATCATTTTAGTCGCCCTCCTCTGGATGCATTCCAGCTTGCCAATATCTCTCTTGAATTGTGGTGCCCAGAATTGGACACAATATTCTAGATGTGGTCTAACCAAAGCAGAATAGAGGGGTAGCATTACTTCCTTAGATCTATTAGTAACAACAATCCTTGGGATCGCTTATTTTTCAGCGGTATCCTGACATTGCAATTTTTCAAAATCTAATTCCTCAATGGAACACAGGCATGGGCAAACTTGGGCCCTCCAGGTGTTTTGGACTTCAACTCTCGCAATTCCTAACAGCCGATAGGCTGTTAGGAATTGCGGGAGTTAAAGTCCAAAAACACCTGAAGAGCCCAAGTTTGCCCATGCCTGATGTAACACTATTCTTTTTGTTCCTGGTTCCTAAATGTCATTTCCTAATTGGATCTGTCATAAAAACATGGGAATCGTTCATTAAACTATTCATTAAACGACAAACTGATCAGCTTCGATGTGGTATCTCTATTTACCATGGTCCCGGTAGCAGACACCATGGCACTCATCAACCAGAGGTTCCCAGAAGACATCACGGCTCTGTTTCACCATTGCCTCACCACCAGTTACTTTCAGTGGGACAATGAATTCTACGAACAGAAAGATGGAGTAACTATGGGGAGCCCTCTCAGCCCGGTCATAGCTAACTTCTACATGGAACACTTTGAAAAACAAGCCCTGGAGACAGCAACCAAAAAGCCCACGATATGGTTCAGATATGTGGATGACACCTTCACCATTTGGAGCCATGGAGAAGAAGAACTCAACAGGTTCCTGGACCATCTGAACAGCATCCACCCAAACATCCAGTTCACCATGGAAAAAGAAAATGAAGGAAGACTGCCTTTTCTAGATGTCCTAGTCATCCGCAAACCAGATCAACATTGGGTCACACCGTCTACAGAAAACCCACACACACAGATAGATATCTACATAAAAACTCCAACCATCACCCAAGTCAAAAAAGAAGCACCATTAAAATTTTGGCAGACTGTGCAAAAAGAATCTGCGAACCCCACCTCCTCCAAGATGAACTGAACCACCTAAACTGGACTCTACAGGCGAATGGATGCTCCACCTCAGACATCAGAAAAGCTGCAAGACCGAGAACAAGCCACGAGAGTAAAGATGAAGATCCACCCAGAGGAAAAGTGTTTCTGCCATACATCAAGGGAACCACTGACCGCATAGGGAAGCTGATGAGGAAACACAACATACAAACCACCTACAGACCCACCAAGAAAATCCAACAAATGCTACGTTCAGCAAAGGACAAGAGGGATCCTCTCACCTCTGCAGGAGTCTACCGTGTACCATGCAGCTGTGGGCAGGTCTACATAGGGACCACCAAACGCAACGCCCAGACACGCATCAAGGAACATGAAAGGCACTGCAGACTACTTCAACCAGAGAAGTCAGCCATAGCAGAGCACCTGATGAACCAGCCTGGACACAGCATATTATTTGAGAACACAGAAATGCTGGACCACACCAACAACCACCATGTCAGACTACACAGAGAAGCCATTGAAATCCACAAGCATGTGGACAATTTCAACAGAAAGGAAGAGACCATGAAAATGAACAAAATCTGGCTACCAGTATTAAAAAACTCTAAAATTATAACAGCTAAACAACAGAGAGGAAAAAACCAGGCACAGATTAACACCTCCCAGGAACAGATTTTCCCAGGCTCAGGCAGACCTTCAAATGCTAATGAAGGTGATCAGCTAAACATTCACACCTAACTGCAGCAGGGAAGAGCTCCATGCCCCACCCCAGCCATTCCACAGATATATAAACCCATTGTCCTAATTCCAACAGACCTCATACCTCTGAGGATGCTTGCCATAGATGCAGGCGAAATGTCAGGAGAAATGCCTCTAGAACATGGCTCTATAGCCCGAAAAAAACCCACAAGAACCTATTCATTAAACTCTTGCCAATGCTGGAGAGTGTCCCTCTCCCGGTGTTGCAGGGAGCGCCTGGTACCAGCCCTCCTCCCCAGCACGCTTGCCAACGTCGGAGAGTGTCCCAGCACGCTTGCCAATGTCGGAGAGTGTCCTTCTCACCTTGCACCAACCCTCTTCCCCCACACACTTCCCAACACTGGAGAGCATCCCTCTCCTGGCGTTGGCAAGAGCACGGGAGATGAGAGCCAGTGCAGGGCTCCTGGGCATGCGGTTCCTGCACCAACCCTCATTCCCTGTGCTCTTACCAATGCCGGGAGAAGGCCTAGGCGTCTCGGGACCTTTCTGGCACCCTGTGGATGGCGCATAGTGTTGCAATCCAGAGCAGGGAACGAGGCCCTAAGATAACTATCCACCACACTTGGCTGTGAAAAACAATCCTTTTTTATTGAAGAAAAATGGTTACAAAATAAAGGAAAAATGCAAGTCAAAAGCCACAGCAAAATCAGCAAACATGAATTTAAATGGACAAAGCAAAACCAAAAGCCTCACTGGGAAATGCTGGAACCTGTTAGCAATCCACTAACCGTACTTGATATCCTAGAAATCTTCCCAAACTATGGCCAGGGAACCGGGAGAACTGCCAAGGTCTTCATCAATTCTGAAACGATGCCTGAACTGAGACAGTCAGCCCGGCGTAAGGCAATTAAAACTCAGGAATTGGTTCCATGAACCGCCCTTCTTTTTTGAAGCCAATGTTTTTAATTCTTGAATTCGGGAGGATCGACGCAAACTGAGTGATTTACTTCTGTCTTCCCAAATTTGGCCCCTTCTGTTGTCATTATAGTGAACAGGTGCAGAAGGGAGGGAAAGTTCAAGGTCTCCCTCTGAAACATTCTCATGAACACTGGTACTTTCATTTTCCAAATCTACAGAAGTTCCTTCCTCACTAATTTCAGGAACATTGGCATTTTCCAAACCTACAGCAGTTTCTTCCTCAATAATTTCAGGAGCATTGGCATCAAGAGGTACATTTCCATTAGCATCAGTAAATATACTTTCATTAGCATCAGGAGGAACAAACAGAGAATCAGGTTCAAGTTCAAACTCAGGCTGAACCCCAACACATGGGGCCTGCAGGAGGGGGCAGGGCCTAATGAGGTGGTGCCGCGACCCCTGAGAAATGGTCAAATGACCCCTCTGGGGGTCGCGACCCCCAGGTTGAGAACCGCTGTTCTACTAGGTCTTATTTTCAGGGGATGTCTTACTTTCAGGCAAACAGGGTATAAGGACATGGACATATAGAAACACAGACGGACTACAAACAGAGGCACAACTCTGTGACCCAAATGATTCACTGTAACTTATGTCACAAGGGCAACCTGCCAGTAGTAAAGAACTGGTAAAGGGATCCTCAACCTGAAAAGGTCGTGGAAAATGAACACACAAAAAGACTGTGGGACTTTCGAATCCAAACTGACAAAGTTTTGGAACACAATACACTGGAAATCACGATTGTGGAAAAGAAAAAAGTCTAGATTATTGATGTCGCCATTCCAGGTGACAGTTGCACTGAGGAAAAACAACAGGAAAAACTCAGCTGTTCTCAGGTCCTCAAAACTGAACTGCAAAGGCTCTGGCATAAACCAGCACAGATGGTCACAGTGGTAATGGGCACACTGGGTGTCGTGCCAAAAGACCTCAGCCATCATTTGTAAACAATAAACATTGAGAAAATCACGACCTGTCAACTGCAAAAGGTCACCTGACTTGGATCTGCATGCACCATTTAAAAATACATCACACTGTCCTAGACGCTTGGGAAATGTTCGACTTGTGAATATGTGATACGAAATCCAGCATATAGATCTTGTTTGCTGTGACATACTGTGTGGCTCATTGTAACAGAATCCTGGGAGTTGCAGTTTGGTGAGACACCCGCACTCTTCGGCAGAGAAGGCAAATGACCTTGCCAAACTACAACTTCCAAAACGGTGCAGTATGGTTCATAACCTGCTCCTCTCACCTCTTGTGGGCCTGGAGGGCAGCCTGCTTGGCCAGCTCGGTGTGCGGATGCCGCCGGAAGAGCCCCTGGGCGCGGAGGACGAGGGTCTCGTAAGGCAGGTCCTGGGGGATGCGGGAGAGGAGCTGGTGGAGGCTGGGCATGTCGCACTCACAGGCCAGGACATCCTCTTCGCGGTGGAGGACGATCTGCGGGCGAGGGGCAAAGGAGGCCTCAATACCCTCAAGGCACCAAATCAAGACACACACACAAGACCTGGGCTTGGTCCCTTTCGCCCAAATGCTACAAGACGGACCGTCCAAAGCAATAGATTAAGGGGTCTTTTTGGACTGATGCGTGTAGAATTCACCAGCCAGCATGCTTGGAGTGGCAGTCCCAAATGAAAACCTTACGGCAGTGGTTCTCAACCTGGGGTCCCCAGATGTTTTTGGCCTACAACTCCCAGAAATCCCTGCCAGTTTACCAGCTGTTAGGATTTCTGGGAATTGAAGACCAAAAACATCTGGGGACCCCAGGTTGAGAACCACTGCCTTACGCTCATGGCTAATGGTGAAAGATGCTAGAAGTAGCCTAAGAACATCCATCTTGTTTTGCCAGTTCAGACTTCTAGACCAACTTGACTACCATGCTAAACCCTTCAGTGACTTTGGGTAACTCCCATCGTCTAATCATGTGCTGTGCTGTCTGGGGATGATGGGGTTCAGAGTCCCAAATGTTTGGTGGGTACCACACTTGATCGTATGTGGTTTCAAATATCTTTATCCAAAGGCCTTTCTTTTCCAAATCTCTCTGGAAAGAAATGAATCTGGGATTAGTTCAGAATGCTAAACAGAAAGCACTCCTATCTCTCTCTCTATCTATCTATCTATCTATCTATCTATCTATCTATCTATCTATCTCAGTGGTTCTCAACCTTCCTAATGCCACGACCCCTTAATACGCTTCCTCATGTTATGGTGACCCCCCAACCATAAAATTAGTTTCGTTGCTACTTCATAACTCATTCTGCTGCTGTTATGAATAGTAACAGCTTGGGGGAGGTTATTGATTTTGTCCTGTGGGAGCTGTAGTTGCTGGGATATATAGTTCACCTACAATCAAAGAGCATTCTGAACTCCATCAACGATGGAACTGAATCAAACTTGGCACACAGAATTCCCATGAACAACAGAAAATACTGGAAGGGTTTGGTAGGCACTGGCCTTGAGTTTTGGGAGTTGTAGTTTACCTACATTCAGAGAGAACGGTAGACTCAAACAATGATGGATCTGGACCAAACTTGGTACGAATTCTCAGTATGCCCAAATGTAAACACTAATAGAGTTTGGGGGAAATAGACCTTGACATTTGGGAGTTGTAGTTGCTGGGATTTATAGTTCACCTACAATCAAAAAGCATTCGAACCCTACCAAGGATTGAATTGAGCCAAACTTCCCACACAGAACCTCCATGACCACCAGAAAATACTGTGTTTTCTGGTGGTCTTTGGTGACCCCTCTGACATCCCCTGGCGACCCCTCCAGGGGTCCCGACCCCCAGGTTGAGAAACACTGATCTATCTATTTACAGTTAGGGGCGGCTGAAGCAATAGGCAACATATGCATTTGCACATAGCGCAAATCCCCGAAGGGTGCTCTTGAGGCGCCCCCAGTGCGGACCTTCTGGCGTCCCAGCTGGAGCAAAGCAAAGATGTCCCTCGCTGGGAGTCCCTCTTTCCCCGCAGGCCTTGCACCCCCAAAGGCCCCACCTATACGTGGCTCGGAATCCAGAAAGGAGGCAGGAGACACCAAGCGCAGAGCCCATCATCCTCTGCCGCCTCACCACGCCATCCCAGGCTCATTCCAGGTTGCAGGATGCGGCAAAAGTATTAATGACACCTTGAAATGTTCAAGCCTTCAATTTGGACTTACAGCTGCTGCAAAGTAGACAGCCATGAGCGGGTGAGAGGCCAGGAAGAAGTCGTAGAGGCGCAGAGTGTGGTGGACGTTGGCCAGGACGTGGCTGTACCAGGTGATCAGCCAGCTCAGGGCAAAGATGGTGCCCACTTCGGCCCTGAAAGGAAAGGAGGATAGAGACACCCCACCGGTCACGAGACCCCAAACTCCATTACGCTGTGTTGGAAGTTACAACTTTCTTCAAGCCTCCCCTAGTAATTTGTTGGTATATAATCCTGTTGCTTACTTACTGAATGCATGTTAATCTCTGAAAAGAAGCAAGGGAGCAGAGGGATGATTTATTGTTGCCACCAATTTGAAAGGAACTAGTATTCAGGAGATTTTACCCCAGTTCCCAATTTTAAAAAGAACTGGCCGATTTGCAATGGAGGTTGCCGATTAGGAACCAAATTTACCATCAAGTTGGAAGGGAGGCTGTTCAATTGCACCTCCTCCTTTACTAAGAAAGTAATAACTTAGTAGTAATTACACTGTATATACTGTAGCGTGACTGGAGAGAAGAATGTAGTTTTATTTGGTTACTTTTCCCTGCGTTTCTGCCACCACGTGAGGTAAGTTGTAATATTGTGAGAAATGGCACTTTGAACACAGAATAGACGGAGCTGAGGCAATCTTCAAATAAAAGTTAACAATTTTATTAAGTACACAGCGTGTAGTTGCAAGACGTAACTTTTCCTTGTTGCACTTGGAATAATACTTGTAACTTTAACAGTTCATTCTTTCAAGTAACACAGTATCTTTCTGACATAGAGCACTTGTTTCAGACAAAGTTTCAATACAGGGATGTTTCCCTTGTTTGATCCTCCCTAGATCAAATACTAAGTAAACTATTCTTTAGCCTCTCCTTAGACTAAAAGAATACCAGCTCTGTTTCACCATTCGGCTGCATTAGCCTGAGAAACTTCCAATAGCCAAACCCAGCTTTTCAAAGCCTCAAAGCTTTGCTTCACAAGTCACTCAGCCACCTTTCCTTTCCTTCTCTCCCAACTCCTAACTCCTCACTCCTCTGAACCTAACTCCTAACTCTCCTGAACCTAACCCGGACTGTTCACACCTCAAAACCTAAACCCTAACTGATTTTTAACTGTCGTTTTTTCAAACTCTCCCCTCTAAGCTCCTCCCACTTCCCTCTCTTCTGCATCGGTCTCCATGGCAACGCACATGGAGGACTCCTCTGACTTAGGCCACTCCAGCATTACTGCAGCCAATCTAAACACAAATACAGTTAAAATCATACAATTTATAATCAACTCCTGTACAATCTCCAAAAGGGTGACGCTTCCAAAAGACTTTGGAGATTCTGGTTTTCCAAAAGATGATGATCTCAAAAGTCATGCTTTTCCAAAACTAACCGCAATCATCCAGCCCATTTTTCATTATTCAGAATATTTTCTCCTGTGTAAGAATGACCTGACCATGGCATGGCACTGACCACCCAATAATGGGAAAAGTGAGTACCTGTGCATGAAGTCATGGAGGCGGGGCCTCTCCCGCTGCAGGATTGGCATCAGGTAATTGAGGATGTGCTTGGTGCTGTCCATGGTGGGGTCCATGAAGTCCCTGCAGAAGGAAGAAGAGTGGAAGTGTGGTAGGAGCCAACCAAACTCAAAGCATTTAAACCCTAAAGTTGGGCACGGATGCCATTAGTTTACCCATGTCTAGAAGGAGAGCATGTGCTGCCCTGGGCCTGAATTCAGCAACCCATAACAAGTCTCCAAAATCTGCAGAATGTCACCAAAAAAGCCCCATTAGAGACTCTCCATTTGGATTCTCAAGCCATTTAGGCTCTCTAGACAGGTTGTGGTGCAGCTGGTTAGGAGTCAGCTGCATTAAAATCACTACTGACCAAAAAGGTCATGAGTTTGAAGTCAACCCGGTCGGAGTAAAAGCTCCTGACCATTTATCCAGTGTGCGCTGGGATTGTGGCGCACACCGGGACTGTGGTGCAGCTGGCTGGGAGTCAGCTGCATTAAGATCATTACTGACCGAAAGGTCATGAGTTCGAAGCCAGCCTGGGTTGGAGTGAGCTCCCAACCAAAATGGTGTAGCTTGTTGTCAACCTTTGTTGCATCTGTCAAGTAGGAAAATTAGATACCACTTTGTGGGGAGGCAATTTTTACTGATTTACGAGGCCATAAAAATCTCCAGGAAGTATGCAAAGAATGAGGAAGCGACAGCTCCCCTGGTGGCCAGAAGCTGGAATGTTAAATAGCCTCGGAGTGTCTGTCTATGTATGTTGTGTGTCTATGGCATTGAATGTTTGCCATGTATATGTACATTGTAATCTGCCCTGAGTCCCCTGCAGGGTGAGAATGGCGGAATATAAATACTATAAATAAAATAAAATAAATAAATATCTAGCTTGCTGTTGACCTTTGCAGCCCGAAAGACAGTTGCATCTGTCAAGTAGGAAATTCAGATACTGCATATCCGGGGAGGCTAATGTAACTAATTTACAACACCATAAAACTCTCCAGCAGCGTGGAAAAGAATGAGGAAGTATTCCATCGGTGTCACAAGTGGATGGTGAAGCGACAGCTCCCCCGGTGGCCGGAATTCAAAGCATACCCTCATGAAGCTGGAAAGTTAAATAGCCTCTGTGTGTCTGTCTATATATGTTGTGTGTCCATGGCATTGAATGTGTTGGGGTTCCGCCTGCGTGTGAACCTGAACCTGTTTCTCTGATTCCTGAACCTGATTCTCTGATTGCTGAACCTGAACCTGATTCTCTGATTGTTTGTCCTGGTGTTACTGAACATGTATTTTTCCCTGATGGTAATGAAAGTGTTAATACTGAGGTCAGTGGCTTGGAAAGTGAAACTACATATTCTGATGAGAATTCTGCAGAGCCAAGCGGCGATATCTCTCCAGAGGAGTTAGCACCTGGCTTCCTTAATGAGGATAGAAAGAGGCAGATTTGGAAAAACAGGAGTGAATCGCAGAGTCTGCGAAGTTCAAGCAGATTAAGGGAAAGGGAAACACAGACTTCAAAGCCTGGAGGCGTGTCACGAAACAGTTTCTTCAGCTTTAAGTGCCTCTCACTGGGTTGTCTCGTTAGATCAGGCATCGTTTAGACTGAGGCATTACCTTGGCAGATTTCCCGTTTCTTGTGGCCTACATTCCAAGAGGCTTCTAGTTCTCCAAGGACGGTTAGTGGTTTGCTAACAGCTTCCAGGTTTTTACAGTGTGGCTTTTGGAATTTTGATCAAGTTCATGGATATTCTTGACTGCTGAATTTTTATGTGGCTTTTTGACTTTGCATTTTCTTCTATTTTGTAACATTTTTCATCAGTAAAAAAGGATTGTTTTTCCCACAATTTAGTGTGGTGGTTTGCTATCTAATGGTCTCGTTCCCTGCTCTGGATTGCAACAGAATGTTCGCCATGTATATGTGCATTGTGATCCGCCCTGAATCCCTTGCGGGGTGGGAAGGGCCGAATATAAATACTGTAAGTAAATGAATAAGACAAAATGCCAGAAACACTGCAAAGACGCAGATGTGGCATCCTCTAGATATTTGGGACTCTAAATCCCACAAACTCCAGACTGCATTGACTTTGATTACATGATGGGAGTTGTCCAAAGTAGCACAAGAGTTTACAGTCTCCATTGATACATGAAGGTTGGGCAAAACATGACTGTTCCGATGGTCTTAGACTACAACTCCCAGCATTCTTGGACGGAGAGGAGTTGTTGCAGTCACCAGTATATGCTCTTCACTGTTTCACTGTCACGTTCTTATGGAGCATGAGGGTGAATATGTGGGTTTGCGCAGTGTATTTAAGATCTATGTACATTACTGGAGCAAGGCAGCCTACCTGAGATGGAGCAAGGAGAGCCTTTCCAGGAGAGCCATGGCCATGCGCTGCCCGGCGACCAGCAGCAGCGTCACCGCGATGTCGTGGTAGCCTTGGTAGTAGTGGAGCTCCGGGTGGGATCTCAGCACGTGCAGGATGGCGTCCGTCAGCTGCTCCTGCAAGACCTGGCGCTGGGCCTCGGGCATCCCTGTGGGCAGAGGTGAGGGCAAGCGGAGGTCTGGTATGGAACCCTTACAGTCATCTAGTCCAACCCCATTTCACCATAAAGACAGGCACGATCTGAGCCCGGATAGATTACTGCAACGCACTCTACGTGGGGTTGCCTTTGAAGACTGTTCAGAAACTTCAATTAGTCCAGCGGGAGGCAGCCAGATTGCTCACCGGAGCGTCATACAGGGAGCATACCACCCCCCTGCTATGTCAGCTCCACTGGCTGCCGATCCAGTTCCGAGCACAATTCAAAGTGCTAGTTTTGACCTACAAAACCCTGTACGATTCCGGCCCAGTGTATCTGTCCGAACGCATCTCCCTTTACGTCCCATCTCGGAGTTTGATATCCTCTGGGGCGGCCCTGCTCTCGACCCCACCTCTGTCACAAGTGAGATTGGCGGGGACGAGGAGCAGGGCCTTCTCAGTGGTGGCCCCTCACCTATGGAATTCACTCCCCGGGGAGATCAGATCAGCAACATCCCCACTTTCCTTCAGAAAGAAATTAAAAACATGGATGTGGGACCAGGCGTTTGGGCAATCTGGCAGGTGAATAAGGGACTGTGATGATAAATAGGAACTGGACAAGGCGGAACGAAATATGAACTCTGAGTGGCGAACGCTGTGTCTGAGATTGGCTATTGATTGTGTGATATATTGTTGTTTTAATTGTTTTTAATTGTTGACCATTTAATTGCTGGTTTTATATGTTATTGTATTTGTGTGCCTTTTTGTAAGTCGCCCTGAGTCCCCCCTCAGGGGTTGAGAAGGGCGGGGTAGAAATATATGAAATAAATAATAAATGAATAAACTTCGCCTTGCTTCCAAACACCACCACACAAGAGCTGTAGTTTTATAGTTTATTGAGGAAAAAGTCCAAGTCAAAGTAAAGAATAAGCATTGCAAAGTTCCAAAGATTTAGGTTAAATGCAGAATATAGTTCCAAAGATCTTCAGGTAAAAACAAGAGGCACAATCCTATAGGCAAAGTTCAAAACAGATTCCAAGGTACAAGCAATGAAACAATTGCCCCAAGAATCACAATGCAAGAAACCCCAAGCGTACTGCTTTCCGGCTAAGGTTATTCCATGAAGCTTTCAGGCTAATAAGCTACGTTGAACTGACACTTTCACTCAGTTTGCAAGAAGCCTAAATACCTTTCTAACATGAAAACATTATGCTCTCACCAACATGAAAGCATTGCGATGACCTTTCCCCGAGCTGGCTTCTCCGTCTGCCGGCTAGGCGAGAACTCCTCCTGACCCGCAAATCAAGATGGGCTTGCCGGGTCAGGTCACTATCAAGGCTTTCTGCACTTTCAGTATCAGCGTGGGAAGGCTTCTCCACCTGTTCGCTATCTACTTCATTATTGACATTCCTTTCTTCTTCTTGATAACCACTGTGTTGATCTTCTTGTGTTGGTTATCTTCTTGATAACCAGTGTTGACTCTGCACTGTCTGTGGGAGCCTCAGAAAAAGACCTAGAAACAGGCCCAGAGATCTGAGGCACAGAAAAAGAGCCAAGAATCGGAATCCCATCATCCTCATCCTCAACATCTCAGCCACAACAGGCACAAACTGAACCCTCCTGACAGATGGCCATCCAGTCTGCATTTACAGACCTCCAAAGATAGAATTCTAATATCCTAGTTGGAAGAGACCCTGAGGACCATCCAGATCAACCCCCTTCTGCCACAAATGAAGGCACAATCCGAGCCCTCCCGACAGATGGCCATCAGTCAGTATTTACAGACCTCCAAGGACAGAATCCTAATATATTAGTGATGGAATAGATTCCTTGGACCATCCAGCCCAACCCCCTTCTGCCATAAAGGGAACACAAACTGAACCCTCCCGACAGATGGCCATCCAGCTGTCATGGATAAATAGGATGTATGGTTTGAATGGAATTGTATGAAGGGAATATGAATGAGGCATAATTGGGCTGAAGACACAATTCTAAAATATTGAGGCTTAGAAAACAGCTACACTGCTGAACTATAATTAAAAGTTGCTGATAAGAACTGTGACTAATGATTAACTAATGAACTCTTGGTGGAAAACAATACGTTTGCAGTCAAAGAGAATGGCTCTTTTAAATTAAGGAAACCAAAGGAAGTAAACACAAGGCTCCTTACGTTTACTAACACCAATTAAGGAGAGTCAACATCTGTCTGGAACTGATGGGAATCAACATGTGTCGGGCTGGAAAAACATCTATCACCGATTTACAACTTTGGAACAACATTAGTAAGAAATATTGCTATATAAGAGACCTTATTACAATCCAAAAAGTGTGGCAGACTGGATGAGTCTGGTCCACCCACCATGCTCTGCTCCATGGGAAGGAGAGATATGGTGTGTGTATTTGCAGGGCAACAGACAGGTCTGCAATGGATTGCAAAGTCTGGTCACTGGCTCCTTCCCTGATTGGAAGGAGTGTGTTTCAGAAAAGTATTTGTCTTCTTGATTACTACACGTTCCCCGCCCTTTATACTGCCTGTGCTTATTTTTTTTTCATATTGTTATGTATTCATGTGTTTTATTTAATTTAATTATGATGTTATTGTTTATTGTTCGCGTTTTCAGTTTGTGTTTTTGGTTTTTTTAATTGTAATTGTCATTTGGGCTTGGCCTCGTGTAAGCCGCTGTGAATCCCCATTGGGGAGATGGTGGCGGGGTAACAAATAAAGATTATTATTATTATTATTATTATTATTATTATTATTATTTGTATCCAGCCCAACCCTGTTTTCAAGCCTCTCGTTCTATATGTGTGCATTTCATGTTTTCTGCCTAAGCGGGGTGTCAAACATTTCTCCCTGTTGACATTCCAGATGGGGGTTTTGTTGAAGTTGTTTGCAATTTATAGTGTACATTTCAAAGTATGTATGTATGTTTAAAATGAAGTGCTATGTGCCGAGGGAAATGTATTTTTGTGTGGAAAGAGTTAACTGAACCATGGAGGGAACGGCATTCCTAGAGAGGTCAAATGGATGCAGCATCGTATGTCATACGTCACTCTGGAATGCAAGAGGTGTGGACTAGTACTGATAACAGGCAGTTCGTGTGTTGGTGATGTTACGGTTGGATGTGCTGAATGTTAAGTAGCTTCTAATGTATATAGCTGTAAAATAAAGTAGTTTATAGCCTAAAGTGGCTGTGTTGATCGTGTTTCCTGGCTTGCTGTGTGGCCGATGACACTGACAGGTCTGACCAAAGCAGAATAGATTTCCCGTGACCTAGAACTCCTCTCGATGCAACCTAGAGTCCCACTGGCTTCTTTTGCTGCTGCATCATACTGAGGAATAATATTATCATATGGAAGGACTCGAGCCTCATTCTTCCTTTTCATGAATTTCTTTGTTCATAGAATAATAGAGTTGGAAGAGACCGCAAGGGCCATCTAGTCCAACCCCCTGCCATGCAGGAAAAGCACAATCAAAAGTACCCCGACAGATGACCATCCATGTCCTGAAAGTTATTTGTGACATTTGCAAGTAACAAAATTTGTGTTTGCACTCTGTGCATGTCAAGAGTGGAATAATAATAATGCCAACAATAACAATAAGACCAACAATAACAATACAGTCCGGAAAACTTAGCCCATACAGCCTGGAAAACCCACAGCAACCCAGTGATTCCGGCCACGAAAGCCTTCAACAACACAATAATACTTCCCTTCACCTCACCTGGAGGGAACCTGCGGACGGAGCGTCGGACGTCCAGCAACACCTGGTTGTAATCTTTGTGGTTCTGCCGCACTTCCATACCTGGATCAAATCAAAAACAAACATTATGGTGGGCAGAACAGGTCTCAAGCCTGGAAAAAACAATGCTCAACTTGAGTTGGATTCAACTGGCTGCTTTTATTCCAAAGCCTAGAGTTTATTTACTTCTTTTTGGGCTACAACTCCCAGCATCCCCCAACATACAACAGCAGTTTAATGGCTACCTATGCCTTCCATATCTGTTAGGGTGTAGGGTGCATCTAAACTGGAGCATTACTATAGCTTGGCACTATTTTAACTGCTATGGTATCTGGGAGCCTTAGTTTGGAGAGGCACCAGCCCTCTTTGGCAAAGCAAAGACCTTGTAAAACAAGAACTCCCAGGATCCCATAGCACTAAGTCATGTGCATGGAATAATAATAATAATAATAATAATAATAATAATAATAATAATAATAATGTGTTGTCGAAGGGTTTCATGGCAGGAATCACTGGGTTGCTGTGAGTTTTTCGGGCTGTATGGCTATGTTGCAGCAGCACTCTCTCTTGATCTTTCGCCTGCATTTGTGGCAAGCATCCTCAGATGATCTGGTAGTAGTCAAGCAAGTGGGGGTATATATATGTATGGAATGTCCAGGGTGGGAGAAAGAACCCTTGTCTGTATAATGTTGCAGTTAGCAAGCTTGAATAGTATTGAGTAGCCATGAGGCTTGCAACGTCAATCCGTAAGGGTATCTGCATAGAGGTAGCCTGGGCTCTATTGCCTGGAGGCATCCTCCGTTTGGGTGGTGTTAACTTTGCAGCTACTCAATGCTATTCAAGTTTGCTAATTGCAACATTCACACTTGTTTCAAACAGACAAAGGTTCTTTCTTTCTCCCACCCTGGACATTATTCTCAGTGCCCCAAAACATCTACTCTCCCACAAAACACCTTGTTTCTATATTATGCTCTCAAGTGGTAAACACGAAGTAGACTTCATTAAAAGTAACATATTTGGTTTACTCCCAACTTTCATGTATTCAGCATACAGGCACATAACTTGTCAATCCAGTTACAGATAGGTTTTGAAGTGGTTCCTCTGTGCAGATAACCTAGGGTGGCTTTCTTACAATCAGCAGCAACATGAGTTTGCTCATAACAGTCCAAAGTCTCATGGAGTCTGAGCTCTGAGCAATCTCAGATCTAATCATGTGGTTTGCAGCCCCTCCCACAACCTCAAGAAACATAGAGTAAAAGGAAAGCTGCATATCAAAACATAACATAGGGCAGCTTTCTTACAATC
>NW_026844366.1:345674472-345686224 GCF_025583915.1 Anolis sagrei ordinatus | reverse complement strand
ACTAGACTTCAAGTAAGAGGAAACCTTTACCTTTACTTTATTAAAATTTCAACCTACTGTTATTATTTATGGAGGGTGCAATGTGCTCATCTCTCCCTTCTCCCTTAGCTACATCGATGAGGTAATTATTTTCAAGAGGCAGTAATGATTTCAAAATGCAGCAGTAGTCTCTGTGTCAAGGGCTTATTGGTTTTGCAATCTTAACATTGCAATATTGAGGGGGGAAATGTTGCAAAACTTTGAATGGAAAAATTCCGACAACTACAGAATGCCAACACAAATACCCACACAGTAGGTTTAAGGTAATATGCAGAACGCTTTGATTAGAGAATCAGATCCAAATCCATATCATCCGAGTCACATGTGGTTTCAAACTGATGTGTTCTGAACCAAGTTGTTCCAATCTTGACAAACGTCCCCCACAATATTCTTGCTGCTGGTATACTGTGGGCTACATAATATGCGAATCTATAACACCAGCCTGTGGTGAAAAGGATTTATAAAAAACTTGTCACTATTTAATTGCATTTTTCGATGTTGAATTTCATAGAATCATAGAATCATAGAATCAAAGAGTTGGAAGAGACCTCATGGGCCATCCAGTCCAACCCCATTCTGCCAAGAAGCAGGAATATCGCATTCAAATCACCCCTGACAGATGGCCATCCAGCCTGTTTAAAAGCTTCCAAAGAAGGAGCCTCCACCAACCCGTTATAGAGGCATTCCACTGCTGAACGGCTTACACAGTCAGGAAGTTCTTCCTCATGTTCAGATGGAATCTCCTCTCTTGTAGTTTGAAGCCATGGCTCCATTGCGTCCTAGTCTCCAAGGAAGCAGAAAACAAGCTTGCTCCCTCCTCCCTGTGGCTTCCTCTCACATATTTATACATGGCTATCATATCTCCTCTCAGCCTTCTCTTCTTCAGGCTAAACATGCCCAGCTCCTTAAGCCGCTCCTCATAGGGCTTGTTTTCCGGACCCTTGATCATTTTAGTCGCCCTCCTCTGGACACATTCCAGCTTGTCAATATCTCTCTTGAATTGTGGTGCCCAGAATTGGACACAATATTCCAGGTGTGGTCTAACCAAGAGCAGAATAGAGGGGTAGCATTACTTCCTTAGAGCTAGACACTATGCTCCTATTGATGCAGGCCAAAATCCCATTGGCTTTTTTTGCCGCCACATCACATTGTTGGCTCATGTTTAACTTGTTGTCCACGAGGACTCCAAGATCTTTTTCACACGTACTGCTCTCAAGCCATGCATCCCCCATTCTGAATCTTTGCATTTCATTTTTTCTGCCAAAGTGGAGTATTTATTTCTTTATTTATTTATTTATTTACTACATTTGTAGACCGCCCTTCTCAGCCCTAGGGCGACTCACGGCGGTGTACAACATATAAAAACCAGGTACAATTTCAACAAAGCAATTACACATCAACAATAAACAACAGCACTATCAATAATACAGTTACACTAAATCATTCGCCACGTCTCATCGTTGAATCATAATCCGAATCTCATTATCCATGTTCCGTTCTAATCGTCATTGCCAATTGTTGCAGCACTTACACAAACGCCTTCTCAAAGAACCACGTCTTTAGTCTCTTGCGGAATGTCATGAGGGAGGGCGCCACTCTGATGTCCACAGGGAGGGTGTTCCACAGCCGGGGGGCCACCACCGAGAAGGCCCTATCCCTAGTCCCCGCCAGGCGTGCCTGAGAGGCGGGCGGGATCGAGAGAAGGGCCTCCCCGGACGATCTCAAAGTCCTCGTGGGCTCATAGGCCGAGATGCGGTCAGACAGGTATTTTGGGCCGGAACCGTTTAGGGCTTTGTAGGCCAACACCAGCACCTTGAATTGGGCCCGGTAGCAAATCGGCAGCCAGTGGAGCTGGTACAGCAAGGGCGTTGTGTGCTCCCTGCGTCCCGCTCCCGTTAGTAACATGGCTGCTGAGCGCTGGACTAGCTGGAGCTTCCGGGCCGTCTTCAAGGGCAGCCCCACGTAGAGAGCGTTGCAGTAGTCCAGGCGGGATGTGACCAGAGCGTGTACTACCGTGGCCAAGTCAGACTTCCCAAGGTACGGGCGCAGCTGGCGCACGAGCCGAAGCTGTGCAAATGCTCCCCTGGTCACCGCTGAAACCTGGGGATCCAGGCTCAACGATGAATCCAGGATCACACCCAAGCTGCGAACCTGCGCCTTCAAGTGGAGTATCTTGCATTTGTCCCCGTTGAACTTCATTTTGTTAGTTTTGGCCCATCTCTCTAATCTGTCAAGATCGTTTTGAATCCTGCTCCTGTCCTCTGGAGTATTGGCTATCCCTCCCAATTTGGTGTCGTCTGCAAACTTGATGATCCTGCCTTCTAACCCTTCATCTAAGTCATTAATAAAGATGTTGAACAGGACCGGGCCCAGGACGGAACCCTGCGGCACTCCGCTCGTCACTTCTTTCCAAGATGAAGAGGAAGCATTAGTGAGCACTCTCTGTGTTCGTCCACTTAACCAATTACAGATCCACCTCACCGTAGTTTTGCCTAGCCCACATTGGACTAGTTTCCTTGCCAGAAGGTCATGGGGGACCTTGTCGAAGGCCTTACTGAAATCCAGGTACGCTACATCCACGGCATTCCCCGCATCTACCCAGCTTGTAGCTCTATCGAAGAAAGAGATCAGATTAGTCTGGCATGACTTGTTTTTGATAAATCCATGTTGACTATTAGCGATGACCGCATTTGTTTCTAAGTGTTTGCAGACCGCTTCCTTAACAATCTTTTCCAGAATCTTGCCTGGTATTGACGTGAGGCTGACCAGACGGTAGTTGTTTGGGTCATCCTTTTTTCCCTTCTTGAAGATTGGGACCACATTGGAATTTTAACATCGGCACTACACAATGTTTCTTCAGAAATTCAATATTGTATCAATTCAGTTGTTATTCAGTTTTTGATGCAATGCGAATGCTGTGGATGTTCCAGTGTATTTTTTTTAGTCTCTATGGATTTTTGTGCTTCATATCAATGTATTAAATGGGTTGTTGTAGGTTTTTTCAGGCTATATGGCCATGGTCTAGAGGCATTCTCTCCTAACGTTTCGCCTGCATCTATGGCAAGCATCCTTCCCACCTTTCCCGCAGAAAAATGTTGAAAACGTGGCTAGTTTTGGCCCATCTCTCTAATCTGTCAAGATAGTTTTGAATCCTGCTCCTGTCCTCTGGAGTATTGGCTATCCCTCCCAATTTGGTGTTGTCTATATAATGTTTTATATACACCTTATACGCATAGCCTGGAGGTAATTTTATATACCATTTTGTGTATGAAACAAAGTCTTTGCACACTGAAGCACCAGAAAGCAAAAGGGTCACTCTCTCAGCCACTGATGTGGTCAAGTTTGGAATATTTCAGAATTCCAGATAAGATAGGTATACCCCCAAAATCAGACTTGGATTTCAAACTGTTTGGTTATATCTTTGGTAAATCCAGACAGGTCCCGGAAGGTCCCGAGGGCAGGAAACGCATTCTGGAAAAAGCTCCACTATTGCCCAACATTGCCTTCTCTTACATCCTGTTTTCACTTTTCCTGCACTCCTAGCATGACCAGGCTTGGTGAGATAATAAATTCTTCTGAAAGCTCCCTTCCCAGCTGCTAGCTGTGCAAAGTCACGGTGACTGTGTAAAAATGCTCTGCTGCAGTACCTCCTCTTGCAGTGGGCAGCCTTCGGTTTGCAAAACCTTTTTACCCAAACAGGTGACACACCTTTCTGAAAAAGAGGAACTGCATCCATGAGGTGGCTGTAAATCCTTGAATACTCCCTCCAAGCATTAATAATTAGTATAGTTTTTCTCTCTGCTAGGGGAGAAAATGAATGTTTGTCTGCAGCATCTCCATCTATTTAAAACATTCCAAAACCTTGCAAATGAATCATTCTCTGTTTAAAAAAAACAAACAAACCACATAAGGTGTTTTGCACAAAACCCCTGCTTTCTGCACAGAAATTAAGTGCTTGCATTAAAAAAAAACCACTCTTCCTACGCAGAATAATCCAGCACTTTGTCTAAATACTTCCCAAAGAATCTGCGAAGCCCACCTCCTTCAAGATGAACTGAACCACCTAAACTGGGCTTTACAGGCCAATGGAGACTCCACCTCAGACATCAGAAGAGCTGCGAGACCAAGAACAAGCCACGAGAATAAAGACGAACATCCACCCAAAGGAAAAGTGTTCTTGCCATGCATCAAGGGAACTACTGACTGCAGAGGGAAGCTGATGAGGAAACACAACATACAAACTATCTGCAGACCCACCAAGAAAATCCAACAAATGCTACGTTCAGCAAAGGAGAAGAGGGATCCTCACACTTCTGCAGGAGTCTACCGTATACCGTGCAGCTGTGGACAAGTCTACATAGGGACCACCAAACGCAGCATTGGCCAAACACAAATCAAGGAACATGAAAGGCACTGCAGACTACTTCAACCAGAGAAATCAGCCATAGCAGAGCACCTGATGAATCAACCTGGACACAGCATACTATTTGAGAAGACAGAAATGCTGGACCACACCAACAACCACCATGTCAGACTACACAGAGAAACCATTGAAATCCACAAGCATGTGGACAATTTCAACAGAAAGGAGGAAACCATGAAAATGAACAAAATCTGGCTAACAGTATTTAAAAACTCAAAATTAGAACAGCACAACAACAGAGAGGAAACAAACAAGGACATCTAATCACCTCTCAACAAAAGTTTGCTTCAGGCACTGTCAGGCCATTATATGCTATCAAGATGGTCAGTTGAAACATTCACACCTAGCTCCAGCAGACAAGAGTCCTTTGTCTCACCCTGGTCATTCCACAGATATATAAACCCTTTTTCCTAGTTCCAACAGACCTCACAACCTCTGAGGATGCTTGCCATAGATGCAGGCAAAATGTCAGGAGAGAATGCCTCTAGACCATGGCCATATAGGCCGAAAAAACCTACAACAACCCTGAGTGAGAGAGGTTGGCCTTTTGCTTTACCGTCAGGGCCAACGGCAACAATTCAAAGAGGCTATTCTTTTGTCTTGAGAGTCTGCATAAAATACCCAAACTGACAACAAAGCCTAAACTGATGTGACCAGAGATTGGTGTTGGAAACATGTGGAATTTCTTGGAGAACATTTAACCGTGTAAGATGACCCTGCACACCTGTTTGAAAGGTGAAGAGCTACTCTTGTAGAAGAGGCAGTTTTGTCCAGAAAAAAATTATGATTTGGGGAAATTAGGAGGGCTTAAAAGTCAGAATAAAAAGCATGGAGTTGACATGCAACTTGAAGCTGACCTTTTGCCCTCCCCTTTAGATCCAGTGACAGCAAGATGTTATATCTGCAAGCTGCCCACAAGGAAACTGTAGTGGCCAAATGAACTTTTGCCCGGGTCGATTTCCCGTCTAAATGACAAGCTGCCAGGAACATGGAGGGACAAAGGGGAGGTGCAGACTTCGATGGAAATTATTTTCTTCTTTGGCCTCCTTTGCAAAACCGGCAGCTGGTCCATTGCCCTGTTTGGCTGCCACTTTCCCTTCTCTGCTGAGAATTCGTGAAACCGGAGAGGCAGACATTTCGCCCTGCCAGGAAACCCAGCCTCTCTCAGAGGTGTGAGTTAGCCAAGTCCAGCCATTGGTGCAAAAGGCCTGAGCTCGTCCTTTCCTGCTGGGAAGCAACCTTGGCGCAGTGAGGGAACAGATAAAATGACCAGATGGAGAAGTCAGCTGGGTTCTCTTTTATCTCTGACAGTTGCCCCAAGAAAGCTTGCTCTATCAAACCATTGGGATGGTTAAAGTTGCCTTTGCTGGGTTCTCTTTCCTCTGTGTCAGTGGCACCAAAGTGTTAAGGGAAAGCACACCAAGAATCTCTTTGCACAATATGGAAAGATACCTTACCTCTCTGAGCCTTGCTTAAATATAATAAACTACACACAATTGTGTTGGATCTCTTCCATCAGTTAGTGCAGGGCTTCTTCAACTGTATCCACTCACCACCCCTTTCTGCCTGTGCTGGTCTGGCTGTACCAGGAGCTTCAGCTTCATTTTCTTTCTATTGAGTGTTTGCATATATTCCAAGGTTCCATGCATTTTGCAGTAAAGTGGCTTCCTTTGGTTTGCAATTATAGGGCCAATGACCTGTCTATCATTGTTAAGTTTTGGTTCCGCCCCTTTTTCCAGGGCTCTGGGAGGGAAAGGGAACCATTTTTAGTTCAGTCTTATAGTGGAAAGCTTAGCTACAGGACATGGATCAGCTCTATCTGTAGACAAGCTTCGTTTCTCACAGCATCCGGGGGAAACAGAAGTATCCGGGGGAAACAGCTCCACATCTTTCGTGGAAAAGATCCAAAAGAACTACAGCTGGAGAATCTACAAAGCCTTGGCTGGTAGGTCTACTCAGGTAACCAGAAGCAATTGGAGCCGGGAGTAGAGCCCATGCCAACAAGCATAGAAAGTAGATTGCCTGGGAGGGGTAAAAAAGAGTTTTCCTTTTAAAGAAAAGAAACAGTTCACAAAGCCAGTTACCTGTCCATTTGGGCATGTTAAGAAGCATTTGTTTGATTTGTTGAAGATCTGAGAAGTGTTTGTTTAAATTGTTGAAGATCTAAGCAATAATAAAGGACTTTGTTAAACTTTTCAAGCATCTAAAGACTTGTATAGGAAAATCCTTAGAGCCTCTCAGCCAAGGCAACCCGGCTTCCCGCTGGGCACAAAGAGCACGTCTTGTTCAAAAGACAATTATTATAGGCCCAGCGCGTGACAGCACACTGCCTGAAAAACTTTTATATGATCCTGGGTATATAGGTATATAAAAAGGCATAAATTCATTTTTTTAGCAACCCATCATTGTCCGAGTAGGATACTCTTCCAGGATCAGTGTATTGGCAGTGGATCCGTAGGTGACTATGGAGCCCTATTCTTGACCTGCATCTTCTCCCGCAGTGAGGACATTGGTTTCCAGGTGGAAGGCGGTCTCAGTCGGGGTTGGCTTGACGTGCCTTCCTCTTGGCGCATTTCTCTCTTTTGCCCTCCATTTGTGCCTCTTCAAACTCTACAGCACTGCTGGTCACAGCTGACCTCCAGCTGGAGATTTTTGAGAATATTTTCAAGATGTGAATGGTTGACTCTGTGGATATAGAATCCTTGTAGCTTTTAGATTTTGGACTTTTCCAGATTTTGAAATACCTATATAACCATATGCAAACATAAGGTGATAGGTTGGATATGAGACCCAAGTTGAAAAACATGATTCACTTATGTTTCATGTTCACATGATGCACACTGCCTGAAAATAATGTTGTACACAATATTTTAAATAATTTTGTGCATGACTCGAAGTTTCATCCGATTTCTATCCTTAGAAAATTCTTTCTCTTTGGGAGAAATTTATCCTTTGTTTCAAAGGCTGAAGCAAAATCAAAATAGTAGAGTAGAAATTCCTCTAAATAGTAATCCATTGAACTGCTTTCAACATCATCCAGAGTTTTGGAGTTGGATGTCATCTGTACACAGATTACGTTCAACTCTATCACTCCTTTTCACCTGCTATTAAGGAGGCTGTGCAGGTCCTGAACCAGTGCTTGGCAGCTGTGACAGTCTGGATGAGGGCAAACAAATTGAAACTGAATCCAGGCAAGACAGGGGTCCTCCTGGTCAGTCATAAGGCCGAACAGGGTATAGGGTTACAACCTGTGTTGGATAAAGTTATACTCCCCCTGAAGACACAGGTTCGCAGCTTGGGTGTGATCCTGGACTCATCGCTGAACCTGGAACCCCAGGTTTCTGCAGTGACCAAGGGAGGTTTTGCACAACTAAAGCTTATGTGCCAGTTGTGCCTGTACCTTGGGAAGTCAGACTTGGCCACAGTAGTCCACACTCTGGATACATCCTGAATAGACTACTGCAATGCACTCTACATGGGTTCCCTTTGAAGACTGTTCAGAAGCTTCAATTGGTCCAATGCAGACTGCTCACTGGAGCAAGGCACAGGGAGCATACAACCACCGTTATGCCAGTCTGCTATCGAGCCCAGCTTACCTGTCCGAACGTATCTCCCTCTTTGAACCATTATGGAGGTTAAGATCATCTGGGGAGGTTCTGCTCTCGGTCCTGCCTCTGTCGCAAGTGCGGTTGGCAGGGACGAGAGACAGGGCCTTCTCTGGAACTCCCCAGCGAAATTAGATCAGCGCCCCCCCCCCCTTCCTGGCATTTAGAAAGAGAAGAAAGATGTGGTTGTGGGATCAAGCCTTTGGCTAATAAATAAATTAAGGAAGCAGTGCAATGACAATCTTGAATGGCTATGGTATATGATTTCTGGATCATTGTGTTTTAATGTTTATACTAGGATGATGTTATGCTTGCCTGAATGTTTAAATTTTAAGTATGTCTTATGTTAAATGGTTCTAATTGGTGTTTAGTTCATAGTAATATGTAGTAATCAGTTGTTATGATTTCTTTGTGTACTGTATGTTGGCACTGGATTTTTGCCATTAGCATGTTGTAAACCACCTTGAGTTCCCTCCAGGGGTGAGAAAGGCAGTATATAAATACAGTAAATAAATAAATGAATAAAAAATATAAATGGACAAATCAATGTTTTGTTTGAAACAGCACTGAAGACCTTCTTTGGGAATTTCCCTCTTTATTCTTACAGAATATAAACTCTTGAGAGGCTTTAGGGACCAATGTTTACTTGGCTGTCTCCACTCTCTTGTGCCTCTGTTTGGCCCATTGCTTTGGTCTTGAGCTCAGAATCTTTCTTGTTCTGGAAAGGAAAACAGTGCAAATCTCAATTTCTGCAATTAATCATACTTTGTATTGTCTTTCTAATAGAGTTTCTTTTTTGTTTCTCCTCCACCATGATCTTCCAGTTGTGTATTGAAGCCAAAATGGCCAGAAAGGTTTTGCCTTTGCCTCTCTGTGAGACTTTGTCTATAGTAACTCCAAAAGGACTTTATCACACGAGGCTGGCAATCTGGCATTAAGCTAACTCCATAAAGACTTTATCACACGAGGCTGGCAATTTGGCACACTCTAGGGTAACTACATGGGGATTTTATCACATGAAGCCAGCAATCCGCATTTTCACAGGTAACTCCATGAAGACTTTATCACACGAGGCTGGCAATCTGGCATTAAGCTAACTCCATGAAGACTTTATCAAACGAGACTAGCAATCTGGCATTAAGGTAACCCCATAGGGATTTTATCACACAAGGCTGGCAATCTGGCATTAAGCTAACTCCGTGAAGACTTTATCACACGAGACTTGCAATCTGGCATTAAGCTAACCCCATAGAGATTTTATCACACGAGGCTGGCAATCTGGCATTAAGCTAACTCCATGAAGACTTTATCACACGAGGCCTGCAATTTGACACACTCTAAGGTAACTACATGGGGATTTTATCACATGAAGCCAGCAATCCGCATTTTCACAGGTAACTCCATGAAGACTTTGTCACACGAGACTGGCAATCTGGTGTTAAGGTAACCCTATAGGGATTTTATCACACAAGGCTGGCAATCTGGCATTAAGGTAACTCCATGAAAACTTTATCACACGAGGCCTGTAATTTGACACACTCTAAGGCAGTGGTTCTCAACCAGGGGTCCCCAGATGTTTTTGGCCTACAACTCCCAAAAATCCCAACAGCTGGTAAACTAGCTGGGATTTCAGGGAGTTGTAGGCCAAAAACATCTGGGGACCCCAGGTTGAGAACCACTGCTCTAAGGTAACTACATGGGAATTTTATTGCATGATGCCAGCAATCCGCATTTTCACAGGTAACTCCATGAAGACTTTATCACACGAGGCCTGCAATTTGGCACACTCTAAGGTAACTCCATGGGGGTTTTATCACATGAAGCCAGCAATCTACACTTTCACAGATACCTCAATGAAAGCTTTTTCACATGAGGCTGGTAATATGGCATTTTCTAAGGTAATTCCATAGGGACTTGATCACATGAGGCTGGCAATGCGGTATTGCCTCCTCTTACCCAATGCTGTGTGCATCCCACTACTGAGTTGCCTCTTCACTGTGATTCTCCCATCCCTAGCTATTAATCAGTAAAACCCTTCAATAGAGCCATATCTTCCTACTTTCCATCCCCTGACTTAGTGCAATGGCTCTCTTCCACCTCTATGCTGGTATACTGGCAGTAAAGCAATATCAGAGGACAAGAGCATCCTCCTCTTCCCCCTCCCACTTTCTTATCCCAAGTTACCATCCTTACCTTTTTTTT
This sequence comes from Anolis sagrei ordinatus, assembly GCF_025583915.1. NCBI lineage: Eukaryota > Metazoa > Chordata > Lepidosauria > Squamata > Anolidae > Anolis > Anolis sagrei. The sequence continues at coordinate 345,675,955 of NW_026844366.1, read as the reverse complement.
TATTTAGCTTTTTATTTATTTTTAATGCTAAAATTGCACAATTGCATTCAAAACAAGAAAGTGCTGAAACTGGCATGTATCTATTATCTACAATAACATTATTTTAGTGGAATAGTGCTTGATGTGATGAAGTCGTTGGTTTCTGTAACTGAGCAGCGATTCAAACCTAGGTCTCTAAAGTCATAGCCCAACACTCAAACCACTGCACCACACTGGATCTAAGAGAGACATCTACCACTTCTATAAGGGATATGCTGTCTGGTTTCCAAATAAGGCACATCCCTTAAAAGAAAAAACACCTGACAATCCCAGTTTAGAAGCATCTGCTCACCTGAAAATCTAGCTCAGGAGGTTTCATTTTCTGATGAGCGTATTCCAGCAGCTGGAAATTAGAGAAGTATTTTACTCACAAGGATAGATTCCTTCTCTGGAATGTGTCCAGAAGAGGGCAACTAAAATGATCTAGGGTTTGGACAACAAGCCCTATGAGGAGAGGCTTAAAGAGCTGGGAATGTTTAGCCTACAGAAGAGAAAGCTGAGAGGAGACATGATGAGGGCTATGTATAAATATATGAGGAGAAGTCATAGGGAGGAGGAAGCAAGCTTGTTTTCTGCTGCCCTGGGAACTAGAACATGGAACAATGGCTTCAAACTACAGGAAAGGAGATTCCACCTGAAGACAAGGAAGAACTTTCTAATTGTGTGAGAGAGCTGTTCAGCAGTGGAACTCTCTGCCCCAGAGTGTGGTGGAGACTCCTTCTTTGGAGGCTTTGAAACAGATGGATGGCCATCTGTTGGGGGTGCTTTGAATGCTATTTTCCTGCTTCTTGGCAGGGGGTTGGACTGGATGACCCAAGAGGTCTCTTCCAACTCTAGGATTCTATTCTGTTCTGTTCTATTCTAAATCACTGTACACCATTAATTTTTGCAGAAACTTGTACAAGGAAGCAATTACCAAATAGCAGCCACTTTAAACTTAAGGGGTAGATTCCACAGGATTTAACGATAAGTGTCCTGTACCTCTAATGCAGTGTTTCTCAACCTTCCTAATGCCGCGACCCCTTAATCCAGTTCCTCATGTTGTGGTGACCCCCAACCATAACACTATTTTTGTTGCTACTTCATAACTGTAATTTTGCTACTGTTATGAATCGTAATGTAAATATCTGATATGCAGGATATGTTTTCATTCACTGGACCAAATTTGGCACAAATACCCGATCCACCCAAATTTGAATATTGGTGGGGTTGCGGGAGTGGGGGGGATTGATTTTCTTATTTTTGAATTGTATTTTGCAAGGATTTATAGTTCATCTGCAATCAAAGAGCATTCCGAACTCCACTAATGGTAGAATTGGGCCAAACTTGATACACAGAACTCCCGTGACCAACAGAAAATAATGGAAGGGTGTGGTGGACATTGACCTTGAATTTTGGAGTTGTAGTTCACCTACATCCAGAGAGCACTGTGGACTCAAACAAT